>JAQIBA010000026.1:2500-539745 GCA_028293925.1 Brueelia nebulosa
ATTCCTCCCTCAAGGGGTCGGGTATGCAGTAATGCATTTTTCCTGGGTTAACAAAAAAAAAAAAAAAAAAAAAAAAAAAAAGGTTCGAAATCGCTTCTGTGGTTATTTAGAAATTATGTAACTAAGAACGGAGTGAACACACACAAACACACACATGCACACACAAATTCCTTTGCCAGATTTATATATTAGTATGATTTGTTTTTTTTTTCTTATCCCGCAAAAATGCATTACTGCATACCCAGCCCTTGAGGGAGAAATCCTGGTATGGAGTTGAGCTTAAGGCCCTTACCCACGAAACGACGTAGGGGTCATTAGGATCCGCAATGAGGGTCACCCACTCTGGACCATGTCATATGTACTTTGGCGAACTCTTAAAGGTTGCTCTTTGTGGTGCATCTTTAGTGCAGGTTTCCTTTTCGTTTTTCCCCTATTATTAACTGAAGAAGCTTCTATAATTCTTCACACAGTCCGTACGAATGCAGTGGTACCCACCAAAGCCACTATTTGTTTCACTGTAAGAGTTTAATTAGAAGTTTTCTTAAAAATGAGTCGTCTCTCTCTCTCTCTCTCTCTCTGTCAGGGTTCGTTTTTTATTTCTGGTGTAATCTTTACCGTAATTGAGGGGATCTTTTACATACCGGACAACCTAATGTCTACGTCCAATTTTCCTGGCTATTTCTCATTTCTCACATTTTGTGTCCTTCAGAGAGGTAGGCTTTGATGTTTCCTAACTCTTCTAAATTTGGTTTTTTTGCTTTTCCCATTCCGATTGTTTTACGAAACAAATTGTCAAATTAGTGGATTTAGAAACCAAAGAAGATATAACGACACAAAACACGACGAAAAAAGCCAAGTTTCACATGAAATAAGTAAGAAAATAAGTTTGGTCCTAATCAAATGTCGTGCCTTGTGAGGACCTTTAGTGAACTTTTCTGATAGAATTTCCTTCAGGTTTGGCTTTGAAACTTGGTTTCGCGCAATTCCTTACAATTAGGGTATTCAAACATGTTTATGCAAATATATTTGGAAAACCATCATTGCATAACAAAAAAGGGGATTTTTTAAGTGGTCCCAGTCAAGTGTCGCGGAGTGTACAATGTTTTAAGTAGGACATAAAATATTGAATAGAATGAATCTATATTATTAAATGCAAACTGTATTTAAATGGAACTGAATACAGATCTTGCAGTAATTTTTAATTGCTGACTGTTTAGGAGGTGCAAATGATTCCAACTTACAAATTAAATTATAAACATCACCTACTTGAGAATTTCAACATTATGTTTGCATTATTTTAAGAAATAAGTAAAAGTTTTCATTGTAGTATTCACATAAGGCATTTCTAAGTGTAAAAACACTTTCTTGTTACATTGCACTACTCATCAGCTTTCTTAAGCAATAATTTGGACATTCTTTTTACCTATATTATTAAAATAATACTATACTAATTAAAGGCTACATTATGTAATACTTGAAAGGCACTTAATAGTGTACTATTTTCAATTATGATATTACATGAAGTAAGCTTACAGTAATATTATTTAAATATATTTTTTTTTAACTTAAAGAATTAAATGCAAAAATACAAAAAGGTAAGCTTTTAAGAATATACACTCATATAAAAGTTTTAAAAATACAATCAAACTTTTGGTAGAAGTAATTGGACATTTATTTTAGTAAATTCAGTCATTATGTATTTGCTTTGCTCAGTGCACAGTTAGAAGCTCATATAAATGGAATTGTTAAACTTCATTGATTAATTTCTCTTTTCCAAAAGAGTCAGTCTGCTAATACTGCATCCCCATAATTTTATATTTTTCTGTTAACAATAAATTGTCTAAGTATCTACAATTATGTGGAGATCTCAATTATTTAAAATATTACAAAATTTTTAAAATGGACGGTATTAATAATAGTAATAAACTAGAATATCTTTTAAAATGTGTTTGTAAGTCCTAAATTGTAATAAAATTCTTTTTACTATAGCTATATTGGTTTTCAATATGAACATTTCTTTCACCCAGTTCCAAATAAGAAGTGGAACTTAGAAAATCAGAGTAAAATTATCTTAAATTTAGTGCATAAAAATTAAAAATGCTAATACCTCCTATCAACATAAATGAAATATGCATTTTTGAAGAACTATTACATCTATTATCAAAAAAACAAAAGCACCATTCTGTGGAATCATAATAATCTCTTTTTATGTCGTACTCATGAATTGAATTGTTTACATAATGAGCAAGACGAGGATCTTTTGCAGCTGGTCGGCATCCTTCATAATGATCAGCTGGAATGTCTGTTCTAAATGTCAAAGAACTCAAGCAATCTCTTGTAATGACTTCAGTGCCTGAGGAAATACAAATAATTTTTTAATAAACTTTGGTTTGTTTACTTTTGTTTAATTTTTCCAAGTAACTTACTTCCTTTTCTTTCTATTATTTTCACACATTTATCATTATTTTCGGGACATTGCTGAGACCAGTACCATAACCAGTTGAAAGGATTTCCACAACCCGGATGAGTGGAGACGCATTTGTAGCAATAGAGCTTTGTAAAAGAATACCCTGCAATCAGACCTACGTTTATTACAAATTATTTTTTCTTGTATTACCAAATTTTTATTCTTTTTCATAAACTTCTTTTTTTTTTACCCCAAAATCCTTAGAATTAAGTTGATAATCATACTGTGTTTTAATTAGCAAAATAAAAATTTAAGGTTATTGCAAAGCCACGCCTCTCTTCACAATTTAAAACTTACCCTTTACCAATGTAATTGACAACAGTAGGTAAACAATATAAATGATAAACCTCATTGTAAAAGAGTTTATGGTATGTTAAGGAATTTTAAAAATTTAAAAATTAAATAATTACAAAATTTCGATACAAAAATTGAAAACGGAGTTTATAAATTTCATTCTATGAACCATGTTATTTCTCTGTGTTTTGAATTTATACAGCCTCCTAGATGAACTTGTCTCTCCGCTTTATTTTATGAATCAGTTTATTACTCAATTTTCATATTGAAACAATTTTTGTTTAATATAAAAATTTCTTTATAAAATGAGTTTAGTAATCATTAAATGGAGTTATTAATATGCTTTTTGCTTTTTGAAAAATTGTTCGAATTCTCCAATAATGAAGAATTGTTAGAATTCTATATCTTTAAAACAAGCGGTGGAAACGAATTTGACTACTCTGTGACATTTAGAACTTTTTGCATTATGTTAGTGGAAAAAGTTATATTAATTGAAAATAAATCGTACTTTAAAGAATTTTTTTAATAAGCGTTTAGTTGCATAGCATGTGTAATTTCAGAAGTAAGTCTTATTGAATGTCGTAGATTTCTTGTAGCTTAAAGTTTTTAATAAAAAAATTAAATTTTTCTAGTGAGGTACTCTGAAAGTGAAGATGATTCTTCGGATATTCTTGACAACGAAATGCAGGATTCCAGCAGCGAATCTGATGAAGACATCATTAGCACACAGTCTGAGCCGCCTAGAAATTCAGAAGAAAATTCTGGTAATAAAGAGCAGAAGGGACAGGAGGAGAAGGAGGAGGAGGAGGAGGAGGAAGAGGACGATTTAGTAAAAGCTATAAGAGCTGCCAAAGAGAAACCAAGAGAATACCCGCCTGAAATTAATTTTGAGGATTTTATTGTTGATATTTCCTTTCATCCTGACAGTAATATTATAGCAGCTGGTTCTGTTGTTGGAGATGTGTTTTTGTAAGTATTTAACTTACATGCCAACAGCGCATTTATGCTTTCTGCCTGTGTTCCAAATTAAAAAGTGTTCAAATTCACTGAGTTTTTCAATATTTTATTTAGATGTACAATCATTACGTCTTGACTTTGTTTTAATTGTAAATAAAAAAGTGATTTGAAATAACATTTTTTTGCCTAGATATAAATATGAAAATAAGGGAAATGAATTACTGCAGACCTTAGAGCTCCATGTGAAAGCTTGTAGAGACATAGAATTCAGTGAAGAAGGATCAGTTTTATATTCTTGTGGTAAAGATAAATGTATAATGTTGACTGATGTTGAGACTGGAAAATTAAAGAGATTTTATGAGGATGCACATGAGTAAGTATGGGGTTTTATTTTTTTGTTGTTAACATTTATGAACATATTTATTTATTTATTTATTTATTTATTTATTTTCTGCTTAGCCAACCTTTATATAGCCTGTATGTATTTAATGAAAATACAATCTGCACAGGAGATGAGGAAGGAACAGTTAAAGGTAAAATTTTGCATAAGCAACTTCATTAAAATTTTTACATTAAATTGGTTATATTAATAACAAATAACTTGTAGTTTGGGATGTGAGGCAGAGCAATCCAGTTATGTCATTTAAACACTTGGAGGAATTTGTGAGTGACATGATTACAACAGATGCCAAGAAATTTTTGGTTTGCTCAAGTGGAGATGGATCAATTGTTTCTTTTAATATGCCTGCCAAAAAATTGTTTGTTCAGGTAATATGTTTGTGTAAAGTGCAAAAAATAATTATTTTTTTGCATAAAGATATTTTATCCTAACGACTAACTTGTTTACATTTCAATCTTTTACATTTGCTTGTTTAAAAATTATTTCTTCCATAAGAACTCAAAAAATTATAAGTTTATGAAATCTGACTTTTACTGATTCCATAAAGTCTTATGGAATATTTGCATTTACAATTTCAGAGTGAAGATTATGATGCTGAATTAAACTGTATGCAGCTTTTAAAGTATGAAAGCAAACTACTGGTGGGTTCTTCAAAAGGAAAAATGTACCTTTTTAATTGGGGCGAATTTGGTTATCATAGTGATGAATATTGTGGTCCGAAGCAGGCAATCAATTCATTAATGGCAATCACTGAAAATATTGTTGTGGCTGGCTATGAGGACGGTAATATTAGGTGAGATATTTTTTTATAACAAGTCACTCCATGTAATTGATTTTTATTTGCGTATTTTAGTTTTTCAGTATAATTTATCTTGTGTGTTAGCACTGGTAAAAAATTCATGAAACTGAGAAGCTATGCTTTCAAAAAATTGCATAGTAGTATAAACAATTAGGCATCTTTCATTTTAATTTTAAATTTTTTCACAGAGCCCTTAATTTATTTCCACACTGTCCACTGGGAGTTGTAGGGCAGCACCAGTGCTCCGTAGAATCTCTGGACATTTCACATGATGGTGAATTTATTGCTTCATCTTCTCTGGATCAAACAGTTTGTTTCTGGAATATTAAGTATTTTGAGGATTTATATGCCACCAAAAAAAAATCAAAAAAAAAGAAAAGTGTAGAAAATAATTTACCTTCGTCAAAAGTCAAAAATCCAACTGACTTTTTTGGTGAATTAAAATAAATTTTAAGAACCAATTTTCAGTGTTCTTTATTTAATGTTTTTTCCAATAAATTAGAAAACATGTTTTCCACCTATTTAGCATTAACCTAAATAATGCTAAATAATTGTAAAATATTAAGAGTTATTATGTAAGTTCATGATCAAAATTTTTTTCTCATGTTTAACAAATTTGGAAATTTGGTCACCCATTCGGATGTAGACTTCAATCTTTATGGTTTTATTGCTTTTATTCCCCTGGTAGGGCATGGCAGCAGAAGTTGACACTCATGTTCATTCATTTTGAAACTTAGTTTTCAGTATATTTTTTTTATGATTTGTTGCAAGTATAAAAATAACATTTTTAGCCATCTTGGGATCATGAGTCGGCCATCTCTGAAGTAAAATGGAACTCATGCCATAAGATTCCTGTTTGAAGGAAAAATGAATGAGTCTGAATTTGCAAACTGTTTATTAACATCTTTCAAACACTTTATATAAGTCTGGTAAATTTGCTATTTGGACAATGGTACCATCCTCAGCAAATCTATTAGGAGGCAGTAAAGTACATTTAACTGCAGGTACTAAAACATGTTCTCCTACCCATTTCCAGTTGCTTGATGAATCATTTTTGCTATCATCAGGGATTTTTGCATAAAATTTTGATATTTCTCTACAAATCCCATCCAAACAAAACTGCTCCAAGTTCCAGTCAACTTCTGTGCAAACCTTGACAATAAAATCAGGGAGCAGGCCAATATTTGGTAAGTATTTCTCAAGAACCAAGGGCAAAGTGCAAATATTTCCATCATCATCACACTCAATAGAGAAATAGTCCTCAAGCATTGCTGATTTCTCAATTAAGAGTTGACACATAGATTCTGCTATTTCCTCCTTTGAGCCATCTGTTTCAGACCATTCTGAACCTTTTACTTCAAAATAAAGCAAAACCAATTCTCTTATTGAAATTGGATTTGAAAACCTTATGATTCCAAAATTAGCAAAATCATTTAACATCATTTGATATATTAATTCTTGCAAGAGATTTTCCATGTTACAGAGGTATAACTTTGTTTCATGTTGCAACAAACATTGTTTTGGGTTAATAAAACCCACAAGAACAGAATTTTTGATAACATTTTGCAAACCGCAATGTGCAGAATTCTGGACATCAGTTTGCAGTTGTAGTATGCTACGCAATTTAATATCTCGTTTTTCTGAGGCTTTTGATGAACTTTCATTTGAAGACTCTGATTTTTCAGTTCCATGACTTCCTGGCCCAAAAAACTTGTCAATTTTTTGCTCATTACTATCTGTTCTCACTGTGGTATGTGCATAAGGCTTCTTCTCATCATCACTTTGCTTTGTTTCCAGTTTATCACTAGTGAAAGTAACTGGTAGTTTTGCCTGAGTATAAAACACCCTAGATGTGTTTGATCCTAAAAGTGCATTTTCCAGGACAGACCTGACTTTATCAATAATTTTGTCTTCGTGGAGAAAGTGCACTTCATGTTTAGTTGGATGCACATTTACATCAATGTTGCCAGGATGCAAGTTAAAGCTCAGGTAAATGAATGGGTAACTATTTTTTGGCAGGTACATACCATAAACCTGTTCAGTCATGGCCTTTATGGATGAGGAACTCACCAATCTCTCATTTATAAATAGTAAAAATATTAATTTTTTATTTGAGTAATTGACATTTGTAATTTGGCCATACAATTGAAACTTGAGTGTATCATCTGAACTCTTTACTTCGATTAATTCTTTAGCTATAGAGTTTCCATAAATGAGCCTTATATTGTCAACTACTGTAGAGTTTTGGGGGGTGATAATATCTGACAATCCCTCGCCCTGCTTTTTCAGGGAAAACCCAACTTTAGAATTGTGTATTGCATACTTTTTAACCACATCCAGAACTTTGTTGTATTCTTCGGTGGCATTTTTAAGCGCGTTTCTTCGAGTTGGTACATTGTAAAATAAATCTTCTACGATTATCTGAGTTCCCTTTTCAACGGCACACGCTTTCGGAGGTCCTTTCAGTTTACTATCCACGTAGGAAGCTTTATATCCGCACTGATTGTCGGCAATTTTTGTGACAATCGTGAGATGTGCTACATGAGAAATGCTGGCTAAGGCTTCACCACGAAACCCATATGTAGAAATTTTACTGAGATCTTCAAATTTTGTAAGTTTACTGGTAGTAAAGCGCTCGCATACTATATCAAGATCTTCTTTACGAATACCGCATCCGTTGTCGGTGATCTGAAGTAATTTTAGCCCACCATTTTTTACAGTGATTTGTATTTTAGTAGATTTTGCATCCAAGCTGTTTTCTATCAATTCTTTAAGAGCATTAAATGGTCTCTGTATCACTTCTCCAGCAGCAATGCGATTAACCACGGTTTCACTGAGCTTTCTGATTGAAGGAACATTACACATTTTAAAAATTTAAATCCACTTTTCATACCCCAGTATTCGCACAGTGCCGCCAACAGAAAAGTATTTTCTGGTACTGGTATTATTCAGGAGTGAACAGCGGAAAGAAAAGACCAATATGAAGTACTACATGCATGGGTTAAATTTTTATTGTAATTTCACTCAAATTTTCGACCCAGCAATATTAACTGAATTTGTTTAAACGTGTTTTTAAAATTATAATAGGCTGATAATAAACACGATGTAATTTTAAATGTATATTTTCTACGTCTAATTCAAAATTAATTAACAAATTAAGGAATTTTCATACTGAAACTTTCCAATAACATTGGCGGGAAAACTTCAAAATGGATAATTGGCATTTCTGGATTACGAGAGTAGCAGAAAAGCAGGATAACCAACTGTTGCTCACTGTAGTCTTGACAAGTAGTAGAAAAAGTTAAGAAATGTTTATTGATTTTTATTGTTACTTTTTCTACCGTTATTTAGTGAATTAATTTAGTTAAGAATGGCATCGATTATTAAAAATCAAATATTCAAACATTTATCTAAGTAAGTGTCATGTGTTACTTTTTATGATGTTATAATTGTCGTTCATCACCAAAAAACCCATAAGTAATAGGATTCAAATTAAAATAAAATTTCGCTTTGGGGTATTCTAAATTTTCTATCAGCCAAGATTATTTCTTATTTTTACCGAAACGTAAAAGAGTTTGTGAAATAAGATTTTGTAAAAGTAAAATTCTTCACCTTTGATGACTTGTCAAATTAGGAGTTAGTATTTTGATGGGGTTGAGAACTTCGATTTTATTCAAAACTTAATACGTAACACCCCAAAAAATTTAATAATTTTTCATCTAACAAATCTTCAATTTGTTACCGCAAGTATATTATTTTCAGGTTCACCAAAGGTTTATCCACCAATAAAATAAATTTAAGTACCTTTAAAGGAGAAGGAGAATTATCAAACCTGGAATTAGATGAAAATATATTAACTGATTTATTAGAATTGCCTTCTTGGTTGAAAATAACAAATGCTTGGTGTGACAAAGTGTCATTTAGAGTGCAGTGGACTCAGCTGAAATCAGTGCCAATTCATCTTGTGAGTAAAATTTGAAAGAAACAAAAGCTTTGGAAAAAGTTGAACTTATTGGTTCTAGTTTAATTGAATAGGCCTTTTGGAAAAATCATGAAAAAACTGGACAGCTGACTTATATTTCAGTAATTTTGAAATTGTCTTTCTTGTCAATATTATGGCATTCCCATATAAAAAGTACAATATTGTTAAAAAAAATACATTTACACAAAAAATTTTTTTTAATGATTATTCTTTTAGAGTTTAAATAAAGTTATTATTGCTGTTGAAACTTGTGAAGAATTAAGATCAACCAGTTGTGTCCAGGGCTTGTCTTCATATGCAGGAGCTGCCAAATATGGTTTCATTCACAAAGTAATTGATGGTGTCACAGTGACTGTGAACACTGTCAAAATAACATTTAAAAGTCCTGCATTTATAGCAAATGTTGAAGTGAGTACTTGAAGAAAAATCCTTTAAAAGACTCATAAAAACAAATCAGATAAGCACAAAAAATTTCCTTTTAGCTGACCAGAATTATAGTTCAGTCAAAATCTAGGGATTGGCAAGATTGCAAATTACCAGCATCAAGGTTAAAAGATGTGACCAGAGGTCAAGTTTTAATTTTTAAAGAATTGGAATGGCATGATGCTAGGATAGAAGCAAAATCTACAAAAGATCCTAATCTTACACCTTTGAGACTGATTACAAATAAGGCTAGATGTAGAATTACCTTGAAAAAGAAATTGCTGGGTAAAATTTTACATTTTTTTTATTTGAACAAGTAAAATTGTTACAAGACACAAAGTCTTATGTTCAGGTGACTTAATTTTATAATGCTTCTTTATAATGACCTTCCTGTTATAAATTTCATTAAAAATTTCTTTAAACAATAATTTTTATTTTGTTTGTCCCTTTAAATTACCATGATTTGGATATTTGGTGTAACAAAAAATCTAAGGTGATGTGCCTGTTGCAGATTCTTCCATCATGGGATCTCGCTTGGCCATTATATTAGATGATTTGTTATGGGTGCTGACAGATTTTCAATTAAAAGCTGCACTTCACTTTATTGATTCTCTTGTTGGTCTGATTGAGAAGGCAACTGAGGTTACCAGAAAGAAAAAAGCGGCTAGAAAATTAGAAGTGATTATCACTTATTCAGTTGAGTTACACATTTCCTCAATTAATTTCTGACTGCATGTAAATTTAATTTTGTGCACAGACACTTCCAGAATATCAGGCTCAGCAGTCACAATCCACAAGAGCGAGGGAGCTTTCCTCTCCCGTGTCGAGGACATTTGAAAAGTATGACGTCATTGAAACGAGTTACCACTTTCAAGCACAAAAAATTGACCTACACTTTTCTGATGACCCCAGCGGTAGGTTTTCCCGCATATAAAGTCACTTCATGAAAGTGGTACTTTAAATAAGGTGTTTTTGTCATTCCAGCGGGAAGATCTTGTCACCCCGAATTGCAGAAAGGAGGAGCTTTCCAAGTGAGCTTAAAGAAGTTTAGGGTCGATTATTACCCGTACCACCTGGCGGTTGCAGAACGCTATCATTGGGCAACTTACAAGCCGGCTGCCTCACCCCACACTGGATGGCTTCGACAAGCGCAGTCAGTTTTTGTGAATTCCTTGCTTAATGTAGCGGATGATGCTCAGAGCTCGGCTGACAGCGAAGAGGTATGTTTTGATGGTGAGGAATTTTACACCTACTTAGTATAAATGTGTTTTGCCAATATTTTTTTGTCATTAGAAATTGAAATCCGGAGTGGGGAAGCAAAGTAGCGCAATGAAATCGGAAATTTTAAAGCAAATGAATAAACTGATGACTTCCTGCATAATTTTAAGAATATCTGACTTCAACATGTACCAAGTTACCACGTCTTGTGTGAAGAAGCACGTTCCGAAAGAGTTTATATCAGGTAATTTCGTTTACATCGAATGTTCGCTGTGGAGAAAAACACTTTTTTATGATCAGTGTACTACGTGTTAATTTGGTCACTCTGAGGCAAGTTATCTTGTTTTTGTTAGCTCAACCAAAAAAGAAAGGAAATGTTCAAGGTAAAGTGAATTTGTTTAATTCCATTCAATTTGTTAAAGATGTAACAAAGCAGATCGATTCCGTGACATAGTGATGCAAAACATAATTAATGGAAATTATTATTACCTTTCCTATTTATTTTCTTTAATGCAGGTGATAAGGACAGGTACAATCTTCCCGAACCCGAATCCATCGTTCATGCAGAATTCACTTATTATTACTTCCCCGGAGATGATCCATTTCCATGTGGGTATCGAAACGAGTGATTGGAACTATTAAAAGATAACAAATATACATAAAAGAAAACTATTAAAAGACGGTATGAAAATTTCCATTTCCTGATTTACAGTGCCCACACCAAAGTTCTACGTTCATCTGAATCCAATCCAAATTCACTTCGATGTCATTAGCATTTTATGGGTGAATGCGTTTGCTTTGAATCTTTACCAGTCCTTACTGCAAACTAAAACCGGTCAAGGCGCTTCAGGATCCGACTTGATGTACTTCGATGTGAAGATAGAGGCAATATTACCCAGGGTAGATGTCACACTTGCTTGGCATTCGATTTACGCGACTCGGAAAGCCTACAACAAAACGTGATATCGGGCCTGTTCATCTATACTAGAATTTAGAAGTTAATTACACAGTACTTACAACAACTATGCATTAATGGATATATTTTGCCCTGCTTACTTGCAGGTTATCATGGAAAGCCCTATTGATTACCCTGGACAGAAGGACAGGCCGAAATCCCTTCATCTACAAGTTTCACGCGCCACCATCACTAACGTTCGCAGCATGGACAATAGTTCCAGAGCTGATTTAGAAAAGTGCGTTGATCTGTTTCAAATGTGTTCGTTATTTTATAACGGAGATTTCCCCTCTGACGCGGGTGACATTTCATTGGTTACCCAAAAATTCATCGATCATTTCTGCGCTTCCGACAATGTGCGTCCCCATCCGCCTCAGATGAATGTTGTCAATACCACAGAACTTAAAAGTCAGCTCAAACGGGAGTTGTTTTGGACGGAAGCGAAGGACGTTTGGTGCATTCATCTAGAACCCGTTTTCGGGGATTTTTTCGGGACGAGAGCCGTGGGAAAGGACTACCCCGTTCCTTTTTTGGACGCCTTTCCTTTGACGCTTTGGGTGAGGTGTTCTTCCCGCAGCTCCCCATAGTAAAATGTTTACAGTCGGGTGATACCTTTTGGTTTTACAGGTGTATTTGAGGATGCCGGGTTTTGGAAAGCCCGTCGCCGAAAGTTCAGAAGAGAAAAGTGCCGATATTCATGTTTTGGCCCATTTGTCCACATTGGTGTCTCTTCAAATTAACCATTACCAGTATTTGTTCTTATTGAGGTTTTTTGAAGAAGCTAAGGAGCTTGCTACTTATTTATCTTTGGATTCAAATCGCATCACTAAGGTACCTACAGCTTGTTAATAAAAGAAGAGAAGAACGCAAAAGGAAGTTTTAATCTCTTCTGGAAACAGAATAATCAGTTTAATTGGCTTCTAAATGAAATTTGTTTTGATTAATAGTATATGTAAATACAGATTAGATACCTTCAGTATGTGATATCATATAACACTGTATAATATTCTCATGTTGGCATACTACTCCAGTTATATTATAGCCTATACGTGTTGTCTAGTCTGTCGGGAGAACCATGGTGATTGGCGGCGTGTTGCCTGAGCTGGAAGTGACATTTGTGATGCCATCTCAATCTCCCGGGAAAGAATCGTCCGGCGGAGACGTTGAAAGTGTAATTCCTGACTCATCCAGCCTGCAAGATGAAGGAGCTGGGCATTGGCAGTCCGGTAGCAATGTGATGAACGTGAACAGCACCATTTCGGTTAGTGTAAAAAGACTATAATTTAGTCATCGAAATTTGTTCATATTGTGCAACAGAGACAAAATGAAAATTGCGGTTTTACAATTTCAGGGTCGATGCCAAACTTCAGTTAGCGACACATCAATAGACACACAGAAAGTCTCAACGGAGCCTGTTCCTGTGAAAACAGCCAATGGAAATGCCAGATTGCCATACTCTCCTTTAGCTGGGAAATCAATGAGCTTGGATTGCTCTCAGCCACCACAATTGGACAATCCTGTGAGTCGGGCCGCAAATCAGCAGCATAAATCAGGCTTAGGAACTGGAATATTAATGCACCAATTAATATTTGTCGGAGATTAATTTGCTTTTGTATCTGTTTCAGCTATCGTTTATTTCTTCGATTAAAAAAGGTTTTGATAAAATGATGACTTCCATTGACGTGGGTCCTAGAACTAGTCCCGACGAATTAAGCGACAACATTTCCGTCAGAAGTGATTTGAGTTCCGACAGCGAGACTTATGTAATTGTGAGTGAAGAAATAATTTACTTTAATTGAATTTTTGAAGTTCTTTTCATTTGGAGAACATTATACTGCTGTTTCGGCAAGTAACCATCAGCAATGTCCTAAGTACCTCTTAGGACGACTTTGAAAAACCTCTCCCTGTCGCTGGGATTCGAACTCGCTACGGCAACTCAGCGCGCAGGCGTTTACCACACTAAGCTGCAATCATTAATTGATTGAATGAAATTCAATTTTTAATTTGACAGTTGGCCAACGATTGCTCCGGAGGACCAATCGAGCGCTTTAAAGACGGCATGGAATCATTGTTCCATGTGCATTTGTCAGGGAGTCAGATACCGCCTGTCGAAGTCGCCACTGAGGTTCTCGAAGAGGACAACACACTGACTTCACCCAGCGAAAGGGATTCGTTGACGAGTGGTTTCAAACGACGAGATCTGGTTAGCGGAATTTGAAGATTTCGCCCGGCCAAATTATTTGCTGAACCCATTAAAACGTTTACTTGACTGACTGACTTACTGAATTGGTCATAGGTATAATTTTGTAAAATTATATTTCAGGTGTCGGTGTCAACCTTTAAGTTTTACAAAGTCGAATTTCAACAGCAATCCGAAGGGCTTTGCTCAGCTGTCAAAGTTCAGATTTCAAATATTGGGGTCGACGATTGTACTTCCATTTCCTGGGATGAGTTCCAGGTAATAAGTCTCTCATCGTTCTTCAGATGTCTGAAAATTGTGCTATTCGTAATATTCCTTCGTGAATTCATAATTAAGAAATAATTTTACAGAATTTCATCAGGTTTTATTTAATTGTTGCATGCGATGTAATATCTAATTTTCTTGGTTTCTTCTGTCGCCGATATGCCTGAAAGGTTGGACACAGTGCACTCCTCTAAGGAGTGTTTATCCCAACACTTGCACTTTATCTTTAATGTAAATTCAATTTCACATAAGCACTATCGTCCTTATTTTTTAAAGGAGAGGAGAGGATCGATAAATTTTAAGACGAAATACATGCACTTTCATTTTAAATTGTATATGTGAAGAAGATACGTTGTAATTTGAATTAGTCTGCGCGCAATTAAAAAAACTAAATATTTGAAATTCTTTTAAACATTTAATCTATTTTTAATCGATCTCTTTCGAACTAACTCATACTATTAACATGATATTGATGTCAGCTTAGCATGATGTCAGTGAGGAATGGTTTTTTAGGTCTGATTGTTCATTTGTTTGTTTGTTTGTTTGCTGCATTTCAGGTCTTGACAAAGGTAAAAACCGATACACAAAACTATACATGTGAATAGTTGTAGCTGAAACGTTAGAGTAGATTATTTTTTTCAAACTGAAGTCTCATTCCCGACGTTAAGAGTTCCTTTTCGGCGAATAATTCAAAAATTAATTCCTTTGAGAGTGTGCGGATTAAAATTCGTTCACCGTCGGTTGCCTTCACTCTTACGTTTTGTGCTGCTTTTTGCCAAAGCACAATTCGAATAGGAACCGACTAAATGCTGCATTAATCCTTTCAGTGTGAGCATGTGAACCTGAAATACAGTATAAAAGCGTGGATGTTTACTTCAGATTGGCAGTACATTAAAGTGAGATAGGCACGCGCTTAACAAAGGGATATTAAATTATGCTACGATACTAAATAATTGAAAGCAGCACTGATGATTCTTCACGTCAGCAGCACAACGCCATAGGGAAAGGACTAAAAATTTCAAATAAATAAATCCCCATGTTGAAGTGCTACTGCTTCAATAAGGTGGCACTTCATTCTTTAAGACTCAAATCATAAGTGACATAGAAACATAATGTGAAGGCATCAAAGGACAACACTTTTGGACAATTTTTTTGGAAAATTTGACTTAGTGGGTTGGGATTTGATTGATATGGGATTATTTGTTGCCTATACATTTGATTCATTTGAGCCACTCGAAAGTACACATTTTATAATATGAGAAGAGAAGAGATGTCATGTTTCCCGTGACTTACATAAAGTACATCAAATAATAATTACTATTTGCACTCACTGGTTTGAAATACTCTGCAGCCGGAAAGGAGTTTGGAATATAGATTGGTAGCTTTTCTGTTTAGCAGCACTACTAAGGGATATGGTCCCTGATTGAATGCAACGCTTTTTAGTGTGCAATAGGCTCCCGGTTTTCTTTAATAATTGCTAATTATGTCTCAATCAAAAGGCAGTAAAATGGCGGATTTATGTTTCCAAAGGGAAATTAGGAAAATAATTGAAAGCGCCAATCGTTGGGGATGCAAAAAATTTTGATCACCGTCGCAGAATGATGGAAAGAGGGGCAGGTTTCTTCACAGGTTTCACACTGTGTCGGGAGCCTATTGTATTTGGTTTTTTTCACTAAATTGTTTTCAACGTGTCCCTCATCGTTTTGCTTCCTGCAGACGAAATTCAGCGCCCGATCCAGAGATTGGGTGGAAGTGCCGCTCGACGCCGGCGTTCATCCAAAAATAAAATTGCGGCTCAATCACATTCTCAATCCGAGCCAGGAAACAGTGCAACAGACGCCTTTGGTAGATCGAAACCACGTGATCAGCTGGTTCGAAGACACGGCCGACGTGAAAGTCGAATCGGTTAATTTGAGCTTGAATGCAAGTTCTCTCTCAGGATTGGTCGATTTGTTGGAAGATGAAATGCCGCCGACGCCTTTCCCAGTCACAGTGAGTTTATAAACCAAATTATACTTAGTTTTCAGTGCTTCGAGGCGAAATTTCAATCGGTCTGTCCTCTCAGGTCAATTTAGAAGACATAACACTGCGGATTGTTGAGGATCGACCTCCGTGCAATATAACTTCGCCCGAGCCCATTCCCATCAACCTTAAGGTGTCGCGACTGACTATCAATCGTCTCGCCTCAGGTCTTATTGAAATCCAGCCCTGTAAAACGTTGGAATCTGATAAAAGGTAATCTTTCGGAGTTGGCATCCATCTCATGCAACTGCTTTTTATAAACCATCTGTTTGTAACGAGTTGTTTTTTTGTTGAAAAGTCAAAATACCGACTCACTCTCCGACACTGCTTCTAACGGTTCTCGACTCCTGATGGAAAACGAAGAGCTCAGGCGACGATTGACAGTGATGGAAGGCCTCTCGAAGGAAAACTATCGCCTGAAGAAATACCAGCAGGATGCCGAGGTAAGGGTTTTGTATTGCCTGTGTTCGAAGGTAAAGAAAACTCAATCGTTTTCTGTTTCAGAGCATGAGCTCTCGCCTGCGGGAAGCCCTCGACGAAATCGACTTGCTGCTGCAAAACAAAAAGCATCTGCTCGACAGGATATCCGTGCTCGAAAATCAGTATCAAATGGAGAGAAACGCTAAGAGATAGCACCGATGTTGCTACGCGTGTCCCCGATGTTGCCGCACATCTCCCACGAGCTAGTTAATTATATTTTAATGATCGTCTGTT
This sequence comes from Brueelia nebulosa, assembly GCA_028293925.1. NCBI lineage: Eukaryota > Metazoa > Arthropoda > Insecta > Psocodea > Philopteridae > Brueelia > Brueelia nebulosa. The sequence continues at coordinate 19,196 of JAQIBA010000026.1, forward strand.
GATGCGGTTGATCTTAGAATTAGTTATCCGAAGCTAGTCTTAAGGTAAAATGAAGTTGCTGTAGGTTGCGGATGAAGCGGATGACCGTAAATTTTTTGGTGTCGTTTCCCGTCCAGGAGCTGAATTTCAGATTCGTTTGAGGTGGTTTGTTCGAGCGGTCGCCACACTTTACTGCTTTGCCTTTTTATCGATTATATAGGTGATATTATGCAAAAGCAATATGTTATAAATATGCAAAAACTTATTCTCATTGCGCTGTCAACTCCGAAGTAATTTAGGTTTTTGATTTATGTGAGAGGCCGGGCTTGGTGATGGGGAGGGGGAGGGGAAGAGGAGAAAGGAATTTCTCGCGTTCTGTTGAAATATTTCCTTTCGCCCTTATTTCCTTTTCATGATCCAAAGTACTAAATATTTTGCTGCATATTTCTTTATATTTGTTTTCTCAACGTAACGTGTGCCTTCTGGAAGGGTAGAAAAAATTGTGATTGCTGTAATGGACGTAAAGGGCTTCATTGATAATTCTCAAATGATCTGCATTGAGTCTTTCGGGCAGATATCTTTTTTAACTCCTTATTTGTCTACCAGTTTCAGCGAGCTCTTCGTTATCGTTGAATTTTCTTCTTTTAGGTTAAACGTTTTTGCACTCATTATTATTTTTTTTACCACCTAAAATTGGTTCAGATTTTTTTCCTGCAGCGGAAATTGCGACATTCCAGCTCTTCTTGTTTCTCCTTCAATGATTCACTGAAAATTCCCCTGTATGTTTCGTCATGTTTTACTTTTCGCCCTTTGACCGAATGCCGTATGAGATCATTAGATAAATGTGTTTTTTCCCCCCCTAAACGGTCAGACCGTGTTTAATATTCGTAAATTTATTTGATTTTGGGTGAATTTCATGTTTAAAATATTAACATTTAAGAGAATATTTAATGTTTTGTTGAACTTTGTGTAAATTTAGTCGTTGTATAGATCTAATCATTATTTTTCTAATATTAATGTAAATTATGAGAGTGAGTTTAAACATCGGCGTCGATGTTTAGGTTGTAAGTGATAATTCAAGACTAAAATGCTAGCGCATTTTGTAAAGGTTTCAAAATGGCAGGCTTGGAATTAAAGGAGAATTTCAATCGCTTCTTACGTGTTGGGTACAACCTGATAATGAAGGGAAGAAAAGCTCTCGGTCGTTAACGGAAAAGTGAATACGCCGTCGGAATCAGTTTTTCAGTCTGAAATTCTTCCAATTAAAAATGTGGCAATTTATCATTCTAGTCGCAGTGTTGTTACTATTTCTTTAAAGTTATTGCCATTCTAAATAATCGCATCAGAAATGACTATCATTTTTTTATCTCTTCCGCGCCAAATTTCAAAAAGAAATTAGGAGAGTTTAATTGCAACAGTCAAAACTCTTAAGTACAGTCGTTCTTAGTCAGATATAAACATCAGTTTTCTCAGGGTTTCGCGTTGTTCCTCGCTACAATTTATCAACCTGGAAGCAATGGCACCGTTGAGGTGCTTCTCTGAAAAAATAAGGCAGGGACATCAAAATATAATTCGATAAAAACCTTAATGAAAGTCCTCTTATATTAAGCAGTGAATTAATACATTTTTGTCAGTGTATTCAAATCACAGTAACTAATAAAAAGGAAAAACATAGGCGGGGCGGCTATGCAAGTATAAGACAATGTCGAAAAAATATCATTCCACAACTGGGAAAGGATACTTTTTCCTACCTTGCAGTTAAGGCGGGCATTAGTTACGGTATAATTAAAATTTGAAATCTTGAACTCAATATAAATTTTTTCTGTGGTCAGAGTTTCATGTTTCACGTTGAAAATAAAGCATAATAATCTATGTTTCTTTTTGTCGCACCGATATGTTTTTTTTTAAATATGCAATATAATATTGTAAGAGTAAGCTTAGTATAAAACATTCCAATCGTTCATTTGGTTAATATAATTTGGAAACTTTTGAATTTGACTTTTCTGTTCGGGAATAATTCACTTTTGTCATTCCTTCGCTAACTTATCGTTGGGGCTCTCCGGTATCGAGAATTTTCATATAATAATAACTTTAATATAGAGCACATTTCGGAACTGTGCCCAGAGTCATTTCCTACATTCGGATTGTGGTCAGAAAGTTATAATGACTTTTCTGACAAAACGACGCTACATTGGAGATGTTAGATCGTGACAAAAAGTTTTATAAACTTTTGCATAAAATGACAAATCAAAATATTTGCCTATATTGCCAAATCAAAATTGCTCAGTCTCAGGCATGTTTTTTTAAAAATAAGATGGTATATATTTTTTAGATGAGATTTTAAAATAGTTATCATCGTGATTATGATATAAAGCAAGCTTTAACCTAAGAAAATAAAAAACGAATTTGGTCAGAAAGGCCTAAAGTTCTGAGATTTTGAAAAGCGCCCATGCCTTCATTTTTCTGCATTTTGGTATGCAAAAAAGGGCAGAAACATGAAACAACTGTCTGTAGACCCGCCATTTAACTTACAAGTTAATTCAGGCCCTGTGCAGGCGGGCAAATGTCCACGAAGCCCTCTCATGACAATGAAAAGTCAAGTCAAATGAAACAACTCTTCATCAATGCAAAGCTGGAAAAAATCTTAAAGCTACTTTTCTTTGAACAGAACGTCGGGCGCAAATGTGTTAAGCAGTGTTTTTATGGGATTACTGCTTTTCTTTAGGAAAGAATAAATTATTGAAAGCAGCGCTAGAAATTACAATAACTTTCTATTTATATTTTATTTTTAAATAATTTGCCTAAAACCCACAATATTATTTATTATTTGTAGCTTTGGCTGCAGCAGCTTGTGCAGCCTTTTTAGCTTTGACCAGTTCTGCCAATTCCTTATACCTTCTCATGCAATCCTTCTTTGAGCGGCCGGGAACACACTTTGCTATTGCGTCCCAACGATCCGGAGTAGTCGGCCCATAAGTCCTGCAACGCAAAATATTTTAAGCACATGACCAAAATTCAGCACTTCAGACTGCCCCCTTTAAAACACAAACCTCAAGGCTTGCTCCAGCAGATTCTGTTCGTTGGCAGTCCAAGGAACAAGTCCCTGTTGTTCAGCAGGAGTCTCAAAGCGTTCAGTTGTCTTACTCACATCCCCAACAGCCTCCAAGCTCTTGGCAACTTTTTTTTCTTTTTCAAAGTTGTCAAACGCTTTTTTGTTGGCTGTCTCTTTCAGGACATTTTTTGAGAAATCATCATTCTGGAGATCTTTTGCCTTAGCTAAAACTTCTTTGGCAGTAAACTGAGTGCCATTGGAGAAATGTTGATTTATAAATCTGGCAACAACTTCCCACCTCTGATTTGTTCCAGCTGGGAACAGGTTTACAGCTTTTATGAGAAGTTGCAAGCTTTCAACTGTCCAATCATTTCCTTTTTTGCTGCTGGAACCCCCATCACTTTTATCACCAGCAGAGGACTTGAGATGAGCTGCTCTTTCTTCTTCTAATTTTTTCTCCATCTCGGCAATTGAACTAATGAGCCCTTCTCTTCCACTCAGTTGAATTTTTTCCAGCAGAGATGTGAGCTCAGCTAACTGGTAGGTCTCACACATTTTCTCAACCCCTGTCATGTGACTAACAATCTCAGAATCCTCATTAACAAAATAATTATTGGCTTTACACAAATCCCGGAGTGCTTTTCGCTTCTGCTTCATTTGTTTTTTAATGGCTTCCCTTTCTTGTTTTAGGGCTTCTAGTTTGGCTTTTTTCTCAGCTTCTTCTGCCTCTTTTTCTCTCCTTGCTTTTTCTGCAGCTTCCTTCATTATCCTTTCCTCTTCCTCCTGCTTTGCTTTCATGGCTTCTTGTTTAGCACGTTTTGTTGCCAATTTTTTTTCTTTGTCTTCATTTCTAAATTTTGCAATTCTTGGGTCTAATTCATATGCTAAATCAACTAAATTCCTAATTCTAGTCATTTCCTCCTTCTTTAACTTTGCTCTTGCAGCTTTGTTTTGTTTGTCAATATACCTCCTTTCATCTCTGTCCTGACCTTTATCTTTCTCATCCTCATCCAAATAAGAGTACTCCCGCCATGACTCAAAATTATACCAAAATGAGTAAAATCGTTCTACCTGTTCCCTCGTATAGTTTAGAAACCCCAATTTTGGCACCGGTTTCTTCTCTGACCATCTAGCATTTTTTTCAAACACTGGACCAAAAACTTCAAAGAAGTTATTCCTTGAATGTTCATTATTGGGGGGAATACTATCATCAAATAAGGGATCAACTGAATCATAGGATCTTCTCTTTTCCTTATTTCCCAGAATCTCCCAAGCTTTACTAATGCACGTGAAATAATCGTCACCGGGCCTAACCTCCTCTCCCGCCGCTTTCCTTTTATCCGGATGGTGTTTCAAAACTTTAGCTTTGTAAGCTCTTTTTATGTCTTCATCCGTTGCCTTAAAACGAAGCCACTTCATTCCTAAAACGGCATAATGGTCCTGGTTTTTCCAGTCTTTTGGATCTAAACTCCGAAGAAACGACACGTCGTCATCGAATACTGTGGAGCCAGTATCTTCCACTTCATCATTAACTTCTTCGTGTGATTCATCAAACGCGAGATTCCCTTGCAGCCGCTTGTAGTATTTCAAAAAAGGAACACCAACGCACAGTACTCGACGTGTGCTCAGAGATGAAATTTGAGTGGTCTTACTTTCCACTTGCGTTTGTTCCACCATTTTAAAATTAGTTATTTATAAGAAAAAAACAGATTTTACAGCCCAGTAATTCAACAATCATATGTCACAATTAGGTTAAACATTTAAATCATTTTAAAAGAATAACTGTCATCCAAAACTTGTTTTGCTTTTAATACCACATTCAAGGTTACCATGTTATCGCCATTTTTTTTTAAAAACCAATCAAAAGGTGAGAAAATTAGTTTTTTAGTGCCACGAATTCCGCCATTACAGTTTCAATACATTACATTAATTGAAACTCACAATTTCTTTTTATTTTTTGCTGCATAAATTGTTTACTCTTAATAATTCTTAGCTTTCTTATCATAAAAAATAACTCTAACTGACTAAAGTCAATTCAAGCAAAAGAATCAAAATTTTTTTTAATAATATTAATATTTTATTTTGTAAGCTAATAAAACAATAATATCAAAAAAATGAAAATATTTGGCTTAAAAATTTGTACATTTGTTTTCCGCTTTTTGAAAGCGGAAATTTTTATATGCAATTTATCAGTTTTTGTAATGATTAACTGAAATATCTTTTGGAATCAAATAAAACCAAGTTATGCCGTAAGCAATAGGAGTTTTAAAATTTAATTTTTGTCTTAGAGAATAAAAAAAATATACATATTTTCGACAGAATATAAAAAATGGGCCTGTTTAGGAATTACTTTAAAAGTATAAAATCATAATAAATTTAGCATTTCTCAGAGTTTAACTTTACATAGACACCACACTTACGATAACTACCGTCTATGGTGAAGTTCTAGGTATGAATTACTTTGTGTCAATTTTCATATAGGGATATTTTTTCAATAAAATTTTTCAAATGAAAATCAAATTGAATAATATTTATGAGATGCCATTAGTATTTTTTGCAATCAAAATGTCTACATTGTTTTAAAATTGAGTGGCTCTGATTTTATTTTCAGTTAAAAAATTTCAAGTTAATGAATAATGATCTTAATGGATTTCGTATTTATGGGGGCGTATTTTTATTACATAATCATTAAGTGATTTCATTGTTTTGGTGAGTTTTTAGGGACAGGAATGACTGGTATCATCATTTTCTAGAATTACTTGATTTTTCATTATTCTTATATAATTATATTCTTATAAAATTCTTATTGAAAACGTATTTTCTTGCAGACTGAAATTTTTGAAAACAGAACTTTAAATTGAGTTGTTGCAGTTCTTATAGATTCGAATAACAAGAAAGAGTTTTACAAAAATAGGCAGGAAAAGGCATTATAATGGAATTTGGAATAAAATGGGCAGACACTGGATGGGTGCTTTTGTCCTGGGAGCTGTAGCTGCCTCTTTACTTTTGTTTTTTAGCATAAGAATAGAACAACACGGTGAGTTTTGTATTAATTGCTTAACAACAGCTAAATTGTATTTATTTCTTCAGTCACATTATTATGAAACATGTAGGGGTAGATTGTGGTCTTTAGGGAAACATGTGTTAATCTAACCAAACTTTCAGAAAAATTGTCAAATAAAAAAATATTTTTATACAAGTTTCAGGAGATAACATGCTAGGATTTAATGGCAGGGAAGCACAACTAGCAGGAAGAGTTAGGGAAATGGAAGAACAGAATTACCTTTTACGTCACCAACTAAGTCTAAGTCAGGGTCAGTTAGTTCAAGCCATGAAACAAGCTGTCATTAACCACACAACAGAGTTACCCATTTATAAATGTACCAAGGTAATTATGTCATTAGGTATTTATGGTCATTATTTGTTGTTTTTTTACACTCTAAAATACAATGCAAGGGGGAGATTGGAATTAAAGTTTGAAAAAGAATTGCCAAGATGTGCTAAAAGCAATTTTAAAATTTATAGTCAATTTATATTAATTTTGTATTTTTAAATTTAGAAAAATTATTTTTCAGGAAGCTGAAGTCCCAAAATGTGAAATAATACATGTTGCAATAGTATGTGCAGGATACAATGCATCTAGATCAGTTGTTACCCTCATAAAGTCAATATTATTTTACACTAGGAATCCCTTGCATCTGCATTTTATTGCTGATTCAGTAGCACAACACATTTTAAAAACTTTGTTCAGTACTTGGAGTGTTCCTCAAGGTGTGTTAAGAAATAATTAATTTATGTTCACCTTGTTAAAAAGATGGAGGACATTTGGAGCAAGTAAAGTGTTTGCAAACACAATGGGCATCAGTCAGTTTCAGGTTCACAGATTTGAAATTTCTCAAATTTTTTGATGTTAAAAGTAATTCAAATTTCAAATAAGAAAATCAAATTTATTAAATTCCTTTACAGCAGTTTATGAGCAAGTTAATGGGTAAGTCAAATTAGATGGACTCATAATAAATTCAGATAATTTTCATTTACAAATATAGAGATACTGTATTTGTAAGAGTAATCTTTGTGTCTATTATTAAAATATTATACAGTATTTCATATTCAAGCAATTCTTCACAAAACATGCATAAAATATTAAAAAGAAATAACAAATTTGAAAATTTTTATCACATTTGAACTAAGTCTACTTGTCTTTGCAACCATTTTTCTTGCTTGCTTTTAAGTATCCTTGCCTTGATTTTTCATTTAGCCGCTTCTCCTCTGCCGCGGGTTTTTTGCGAACTTTTGTTCGCCTGCACAGCGCCTGAATGAACATGTAAGGTACTGTAGCGGATTTAGCCATCTGCTACATGTAGAAAAATGAAAATTTGTTGCTCTAACGTTTTTGTATGGTGCTTTTCCAGTTGAAGTAAAATTTTATCCGGCTGATAGTGTAGTTCCTGACGTGTCCTGGATTCCTAATAAACATTACTCGGGAGTGTACGGTTTAATGAAACTGACGCTTCCAAAAATATTACCCAGAAATCTGTCTAAAGTGGTCGTCCTCGACACTGACATTACTTTTGCGAGTGACATCGCGGAATTATGGAAACTCATGTCGAAAATGAACGACAAACAAGCTTTTGGCCTTGTCGAGAATCAAAGCGATTGGTATTTGGGGAAGCTCTGGAAAAACCACAAGCCCTGGCCGGCTCTGGGGCGAGGGTGGGTAAAGAATCGCTCCGCTTCCTCGTTTCGATCGATTTTGACTGTTATCTTTTTTCAGGTACAATACGGGAGTTATTCTTTTGCATATGAAGAGATTGAGACGCTTAAAATGGGCTCATCTGTGGCGTTTCGTCGCGGAACGGGATCTGATTACGATGTACTCAACAAGTTTGGCCGACCAGGATATTTTAAACGCCATTATTAAGCAGTATCCAGAACTTGTCTATAAATTACCGTGTCAGTGGAATGTCCAGCTGAGTGATAATACACTCAGTGAGTTTTGCTATACCGAAGTTACTGATTTAAAGGTACTGACTATTGAGGAGTTTGGGGTTTTCTCCGCCTAATTATAATTTTTATTGTGTTATTGAATCAAATTAATTATTCATATATTGTGTTAAAATAATTAAAGCCCGTTTAATTAATACTATTGGAACCTGATCTCATGTATAGAAGATAGGTTTTGATGATCTCTATGGAAATAGTAAAATATGCTTTGTAATCATTATAAAATAATGTTTTTAAACGGTAAAATGGTTTTCTGGCATTGATTTTGCTCTTCAATATTCTAGATTATTCATTGGAATTCGCCGAAAAAATTAAAAGTTCAAAATAAGCACGTTGAATTCTTCAGAAATTTATACCTGACCTTTTTGGAGTACGACGGGAATTTGCTTCGTCGCGAACTCTTCGGGTGCAATATAACCAAGCCGTCGACGGCCCAGCAGGAATTACGGAAACTCAACGAGGAAGACCAGTGCTACGAATTCCGAAGAGCCCGCATCTCTCGGCTGAGAACCCACTTGTACTTCATGGATTACGATTATGAGCCGTCGACGGACGGCGCGGACGTCACCCTCGTCGCCCAGTTGTCCATGGATCGCCTTCAGATGGTGGAGAATTTGCTCAAGCACTGGGAAGGCCCCATCAGTCTGACTCTCTACATGTCTGATGCCGAAGCTCAACAGTTTCTCAGTTACGCCCTCAGTTCGGAGATACTCAGAAGTAGAAAAAACATCGGCTATCACATTGTTTACAAAGAAGGGGTGAGTTTAAAAGACAAATGCGATTTTGAGCAAAATCAAAATTAAATGTTGGCCTGTGCTTGCAGAATTTTTACCCCGTGAATCTTCTGAGAAATGTGGCTCTGCAGCAAGTGAAGACACCGTACGTTTTTCTTACCGACATTGATTTTTTGCCTATGTTTGGACTCTACGAATACTTAAAGACTTGTGTGCAAATGTTAGACTTAGAATCTTCAAATAAGGTAATTTTTTTTGTAATAAAGTCGCCTCTCTTTATTGGTTTTAATCTTCATGGTATAATATAATAAACCCTTGGCGCTATTTTTATTGCTTTATTATTATTTTCAAAGATTAATAATATTTATTTGATTTGTAATTAAATAATATTAACCATAATAAAGTTAATACTGTTTATATGATTTTATATAAGAGTACACAGGGTTAATTGCTTTTTGGAATTCGTGGAGAGAACGATCACCGTCTCATGATTCAAGTGAATAATTGTCTTCCAGGCTTTAGTCGTACCTGCTTTTGAAACTCAGAGATACCGCATCACCTTTCCCCGAACCAAGGCGAATCTTCTTCGCATGCTGGACATGGGCTCACTCTTCACCTTTCGGTATCACGTCTGGCCCAAGGGCCACGCCCCCACCAATTACACCAAATGGAGAACCGCCACCGCCGCGTATAAGGTGAGGACATTCACTCGTAGAGTGCACATAACGAAATTACATTTAAGTTGTTAATATGTTGATTGTTGACTGATTAGAAACTGAATTGGGAAAAATTGAAAAACAGGAAAACATTTGAAATATTTTGCACGTTTTGCTTGCAGGTGCCATGGGAACCAGACTACGAACCGTACGTCGTGGTTAAGAAAGACGTGCCGCTTTATGACACTCGATTTGTTGGTTTCGGTTGGAATAAGGTGGCCCACATCATGGAGCTCGAAGCCAAAGGCTACGAATTCATCGTCTTACCCAATGCCTTTATAGTTCACATGCCCCACGCGCCATCCTTTGACATTGCTAAATTCAGGAGCTCGGCCGTATACCGGAGGTATGTCGTTTCATGATGTTCCATGTCATTTGGGATATAACATCCTTTCCCTTCACGTACTTTCAATGTTGAAATGCGTGGTTTAGTTTGGGTGATGTCTGATTGGCGTTTCGACGACCGCCATTAAATTGTCAAATTTCTCTTTCAGATGTTTAGAAATTTTAAAGGAGGAATTCACGAGAGATCTCAAGAAAAAATACAACAGGGTGTTTGCAGTGGGGAGAAGAGAGTCTGAAGAAAACGGGAGCAATTTCTGATCCGTCCGGCGAGCGCCGACTGATTTATACTTTTTCTAAATGATTTTGGAGACTCCTCCTCAGTCGCAAGGAGGAGCCTTTTCAGAAAAAGTATAATTAAGTCGTTTCGCTCGCCATAAGGAAGGATTTAAGCATGAATCGAATGGCATAGTGCATGTGCAATTAACAGTGAAGTCAAAACTAATTGAAGTGAGAATGAAGTTAATACTTTAAAAGTGTGGCATACACAGTGTATCTGTTTTTCGTGTGATATAGAGCGGACTTTGATGCCAGGAATTTTCTTACTGCCTTGAGTATTTGTTTATTCACTGAGGACTGACGTCCCTCGCCCAAGGCTGGGATTTAGAGTTAAATGAGAACGAGTGCTAAAACTTTCTAGTCAATTCTAAACCATGAAATTATTTTTAAACTTTTCGACTGAATTTTATTGATGCAAATGGTCTTGAAAAAAAAATTATGTTGCTGCTCTCGAATGGGGTCGATGACTAATAATTTTGATGTCTTTTACTTATTGGCTAATGCCTTTTTGATGGGTATGTGAATTTAGTTTGTCTTCTTCAGATAAGAGATTGCAGAGTCTTTGGTTAAAAATTTCTCTCTGTATTGGTGTGCCATGGCCCTGCTTTTGTAATCATTTTCACTGCTTTTATTTTTTATTAATTTATAATTTTTTTAATTTCTTAGCTGTGCGAACGCGAATGTCCTGTTATTTGCCGTTCGTTTGCCAAAAGCTGTTGCTTTTTCTCCTCCCCATTCAAACCCCGCTGATCTAATCAGCAGTTAGATTCGCCCTCATTTTCACAGACGTTTCTTTTTCATTATTTTTTGCACACGTTACTGTGACACCAAAACTGCCGCTTTATCGTTCAATTCAACATTTCTTTTAATTAGGCCGTTCAAATTTGTGTGAAAATTGAAAAGAACTTGAACTTGACAACTGTTTACTTGAAACATAGTGTAAGTGCCATGATTAGAGTCTTAGCTCGTTAGGTGAGGCGCTAAATGAATTAGCAATATTTAAGGTAGCTTGTAATTTTCTTTTACTCGTAATAATTTAAATGTTAAAGTTTTAATTGAATGTTTTTATTAATTATTTATATAAATAATATTCTCGTTTTCCATTTTTTCTTCAAATCTGATTTCTTTTACATTAATAGACTTTTTTTTTTAATTTCGAAAATAACGATCTAAAAATAATTAAATACACTCTTAGACATGTTAATAATCTCTGGGTTGTTAAAAGAAAGTTCTGTGATTTTTTTTCACCTTTAATTAAGGATACTTAATGAATTTTTGGTTTTCTTTAATTCTTTCCAATTTTTTGAATGACAAAATTTTCATTTCTTATTATTCAGCAGTGTGCATTCCTGGTTCGTTGCTTAAAGCACTTACAGAAAAATTTAAGGTAAGAATAAAACTTGTTGCAGCCTCTCTTCTACCCCCTGGGGAACGGGCTCCGCAGGTTAAGTAATGGTGAGGAATTGGCCTCACGTGACCAGTTATAAGAAATCGACAAATGAGTAAATAAATTACTCTTAAAAGTTTATTTTCACTCTTATTTATATAAAAAGTAATTTTTATATTTTTTTGTACAAAAGTTACAAAAAGAGGAAAGTGAAAGAGAAGATATACAAGAAATCAGGTAAAAATGCGCAGTAAAAACTTTGTCTTAGCTTTGGTTGCGTCGGGGAATAGAACTTTCTTTGGCTTTCTGTGAAAGCTGCGTGGCAGAACTTCACAAAGTATTCAAACATAGCTTTCTTGCTTCGACGAATACAGTAAAAAAGAATCTAAAAGCCTTGGTTCAACCAATTCCATAGCATTGAGTTCTGCGAGTGCCTCCGTTCCGCAGTTCGCCACTATCTTGCGAAGCGCGGCCTGCGGACAAAAATTCCTGCTGAGTGTCCGCTAACCAGAAAAGCAAAAGACAGAAGACCACACCACCTACCAGACAAGCTACCAATACTCCATCGCTGTGGTTCCTCTCCCTCTCTTCTTTGCACAGTCTCACCAACCGGTTGACCCCTTGAAGCTCGATCACCTGCTTGGCGACGACAGCATCGCTGCACATCCTGAAGGCGAATGAAAACGCACATTGGGTCTTTGAAGGCAGCTGAAGCTGAAGCAGCGAGAACAAAGTTTACCTGGAAATGGCGATGGCGGATTTTTGCTGCACTCTTTCTGCGGCTGCCACTTCTGGGGCTCTCTGCATCGGCGAGTGGTGGATTTCCAAGAAGCAGAGCAGAGCAACGACGGCCTTCTGCTCAGTGAGGTGTTTTCTGCACTCCGGGACGGCGGCCATGTTGGCGATGATCGTTGCCACTTGTTCTTGGATGAAGACGGAGACTTTTGGGCCCTGACGCCGCACGGCCTTCAAATACAATGTTTTTCATCATGGCACAAACTCTATCCTGATTAATTATTTGTTATAATAATAAAATAACCATGCATTAAAATATTGAGATGGAATGGATAAAAATAAGAAATAAAAAAATAATTCAATTAAAGGTTATAATTACTTATCATTAATCGTTTGATTAAAACAAAAACAATTGATTAGCAAAAATGTATGAATTATTAGGTGGGGTCATTCGTAACTCCCGATGAAACTATTGTTTACATATAAGAGTCATGAGTAACAGCAGAAACATTTCATATAAGGAAAAAAAATTAAACGAAAAACGTCTCAGAAAAAAGAGAAAGTCAATTATGACTCGACCTGTAAATAAATTTAATTTGTCATTAAATTTGAGACCCACATTGTCAACCCCGGACAGGCCATTTTTCTGAGTCAATATCTCGCGCATAACTTATCTGTCAGAAGCAATAATATCTAACTCACCGTTAGAAGTTTCTTAACAGTTTCGTTCTCCAGTAGAGGCCAAACAGTTCTCGGTTCCATAAACGTCAGATTGGCCAACGCGGCTGACGACAACAGAAGAGTTTCGCAGGATTTGTACTTCCCGATTATACCTAAATGTTCGTGTAAGTGTATAGAAGCGACAAAACAGGAATGCACGTTGCCGATGCACAATTACTCACGCGTTAATGAATGGACTAGACTGTTCAGAAACTGGCTCAAGCCTTCCACAGAATGATTGTCCTTAACCCAAGGCGCTGTTATCTGGGCTATCACCGCCGCAGCTTCGCTCAACTCAGTTTCACACCTGTTTTTGTCTGCCAGGATGTCGGCCAAGATTTCCACGCCACCGACCTGGGGCATTCAAAGCTTCAGTGCACCTCCCAGATGGCCACCAAGACCTCAACGACTCACCTGCTCGAACTGCCGAATGGTCTCGCCAAGGCAGCACACTGTGGCCAATGCTCTCAGAGCCAAAACCCTGACAGTGGTGGCCCTCGCCTCCAGGCACACGGCCAGCAGGATGCGGATGCCGCCGCACTTGGACACCAACTGGCCCAGATGATTGCCCTCCAGTCCCAGGGTTGTGAGTGCATCCAGAGCGGTCCGAAGAGTGAGCTCAGTCCTCGGTTCTTCTATAACCCTCATGAGAGCCTGAAATTTCATTTTTTTTTTTAAATAACCAGCTGACACAGGAACTGCGTCACGATTTTGATCTGTTCAGAATCAGAGTGACCGGTGCACCTTATTTTTATTTTTTCTTTTCACTCAAATATATTTTCGGGTCAACGTTATACACAGATTTACCTCTATGTGGCCCGCCAACAAAATGTCCACCACTTTAGTGAATTTCTGAGCCAAGTTCACTATCTCCGCATTTACCCTTTCCCTGTCCACCTCGTCTTCGGCGACGAGCGCGGACACCGCCTCGCAGGCCTCCAACACCTCCTCTTCTTCAGTCTTCCTTTCTGCGGTTTCCTTCTCTATTTCCACCGTTTCCGGTTCTAGATGTCTGAAGTCGGTGATCATTTCGTGGCAGTTTCCCCCTTCGTTCGATCTTTGGCTTTTTTTCTGGGTTCTTTGGTTCCCGGAGCGCGCGATCTGAGGGACCAGTTCTTTTTTCTTCACGTACTCGTCTATGAACTCCTTCAAGTGCTCCACCAGGTTCTGAACGCTCGATTTCATTTGTTTCTCCTTCTTGTTTTGACTCTGCCTGCAAGGGAACCGTCTGTGATGTAACTCGCGAGAAACGGTCCTCCACAGAGAGGAATACTGTTGGGGACTTACTGACACAGTTTAGAGAATTCGTTTGAAATTATTTTTGTTTTCTGATGCAACTTCCGCACAGTTTCAGACGTGGAATCGGCCATGCTGGTAACTTGTCGGGTCAGATCAGTGGCCAAGGACTTGCTTTGAAGGGTGGTCATGATCTCTGCCTCGTACATGGTATGGAGCTCCGAAAGCCATTGCTTTAGAGCAGACTCGGTGTCAGGAGCCTCTTTGGAGACGTTTTCGGTGGTCGTGCACCTGAAACCAGAACAATTTTCTTTAGAAATTTTTATTTCATTAACGACGTTTAATTTTCGTTAAAATTTAACTTTTTCTCACAGTACTCGGGCTGAAAATGTCAAATAGCATTTTCATCTCATATAACTCAGGAAAGGCAAAAACGAAAAAAATAATGATAACAGTAAAATTAGTGCAATAGTGAGTGACTAACAGTAATAACAGAACCTCGGCAGTGTTTATAAGGCATCTCGTAAGTCTTTCTCTCGCCTTAATCATTGGTTACTTGCTATAGTGGATTTGAAAGAAAAAAAATTAATAATATTAATTTCTGAAGAATGGATTGATAAAGAGTAAAATATTGGGAAAATTGACCGAAAAGTTACTTTCATGGGTGCAACACGTGTGCGCGATGAAAAATATCCGATAATAAGTTTTTAATCATTCAGGGAAACCTCTCTGGAGGTCAAAGGGCAGGGGAGATGGGAAAGAAGAGGAAACCTGTTCAAGGACAATCCACTTTATCCGCACGCAAGGGCATCCAGGTATTACATTCTTCTGGGCATACACCAAACCTGTTCAGCCGTATAAGAACCTGAAGCCTTTTATATCACCCGGGCACATCTCTTTCGCTCTTTGCACTGCCCGCACGCCATCGCACCCCACTCAATAACAGAAGGGCCTTTGCATCTACGAAAGGAAGGAAACTCACACCAGGCAAATTATCTTTTTAAACGAGATATCAGGAGATTCTGAGTCACGTCGGCGGCTTTCTCAGTAGACGATTGAGGCATGGAGTCATTAACTGAAAGCAACGCCGTAGTCTCAGCCGTAAATTAGACTTTCTCTCTAAGGGTGACAGCGCAGGAAGGGATCTTATTCGGGAAGAAGAAACGTTTGCAGGTCGTCTTCGCGCAAACGCTGAGGGACCACAAGTTTCATTATCATCGAATTTCGGGCACCCCTAGTTGCCTGTAAAAAGCTTCATATTTTTGCACTTCACCTTCCAGAATCACTCACGCACCTTTTCCCCGCTCCCCGCAGTCTTTTCTCCGGGGCTTTCAACCTCCTGATGGCGGCGAATGTCGTCTTCGTGTCCAGTTTCTTCTCCAGAGCCCTCGTCGCTCTCGGTCCAGGAGACTCCCTTCCTCGTAATTTTCCCGACTTCGGCGTCGAACTGGATATGGGCGGTCCCCCAATGTCGGTCAGGTCCAGCAAATTCGTGCTCCCCTTGCACACCATGCTCTGCTCTCCCGGCACCTTTGGCATTTTGAATGGTTCGCAGTCCGGACACTGTTGCTCCTCGCCTTTACTCCTGGTCCTTTCATCACCAGTCAACTCCTTATTCCCCTGGAATAAGCTCCCGATTTTCAAACCCTGCGGAAGATTGATCTTTTTTGGCAGTTTCAGCGAAAGCTCCAACTGGTTCTGTATTTGATTTATTTTGTCCAAAGTGTCTAACTTCGTCCGTGACAACTGGCTTTTGAGGAAATTCTTCCTGTGTTTATGATCGGTGGCCTCGCCCCCCGGTGCCTCATCTAAGTCCGTTTCTAAAAACTTGTCACTCCGAGTCGCCAACTTCCCTTCGCTGCTCACCGGCTCTGTAGCTTTCACGGAAGTTTTCAGTCTTCTGTAGCTGACGACGGTTTCATTGTAAGTCTTTTCGTCCGCTTCCGCCTTAAAGTCTTTGCACTGGACACAGTTCAGCCTTCCCGAAGGCTCCGGAGAGTTTCCGGGGCTATGGTACAAGGGGTTGTTTTGGATCTCCGAGTCTGAGAAGCCGGAATCTTGGCTTTTGTGGCTGCCTTGACTAGGGCTGGAAGAGGTTTCCCTGGAGTTGTTGGTTGCGGTGGGATCGCCCTCCTTGTGGGCGGTGTCGGGGGGGGCTTTGGCGGGGTTGGGGGTGAGAGTGTTGTTATTGATGGTGTCGAATGTGCCGCTGAGATCGACGGCCTTGCCCCAGTTGAGGGAGAGGTGGTGTTCGTCTTCGTAGTTCAACCACCAGACTTTGCTTGGCTGACGGCGGAATTCTCCCATAGTGAGATCTGGAAATAGAGAGAATGCTCAACTGATAGAAACAAAAATCTTTCCTATGAATATTTCTTAATAATAAGCTCTACATTCGATGCGAAACTTCATATTTTAACTGACCACAACGTTTAAAAAAACAAAATGATAATTTGAGAAGAGCCAATCAGTGCAATACAATTTAGAAGTTCACTCCGTCCGATATTCGCAGCCATAATCTCTGCACTCCAGCATCATTTTCTTGGTTTTCAACATAAGACAGCCACAGGAACAGGAGTCTTTACCCACTCGCAACTGACTTAGGCCGCCCCCTTGTTATTAAAGAGCACAAAGTACAAACTTCATTAATCGCTTTAACTGATGATGTCGACACAATAAATCTTCAACATCTTCCTGAGTCCTCGAATTTCAAAATTGACAGTCGACCCGCGAATCCAGATGTGCCGCAAACTTAAAGTCAAAGCTGCCGTATAACCGATCCTGAAGGCACCCACATATGACCAGTTTATTCATACAGGAATTGTTTCAAGTGAATCAAGTTTTCACAAAGCAAACAGGTTTCAGATATTATCATTAGCTGTTAACAAATGGGAACAAAGCTTTGTGCGATTCGAAGTGAGCCAGTTTTTGTTTAATTGCAATTTCATCAGAGCAGCAGTGGTACCTCTCAATGGCAGCTCGTGAGGTCCCCTCATCCCCCTTTTGCTTCCGTCGGCGGGAACAAACGTCGACCATTCCAGTAAAAGACTTCGAAGGTGGGTCAAGAGCTAGACAAAGACTATTGAAATGCTCTTACGCTTTCTGTTAATTGCGTTAATTGAAGCGAATAATTCGCTGTTTCATGACCCTTACTTAAAATAAATAAACAGCTGATATTGAGTAATTAAACATTTCTTCCTTTTGCTTTCATTTCGAAATCTCAACCTGAATTCGGGTGCTCGAAGAACTGGCAATGCTGCTAACAAAAGAAGAGGAAGAGACCAAGACTGGAATTAGTCCATGTGAGGACGTTGGCTGTTTTTATGATTCGGGGAAGCATCAATTCCAAAGGGCCATAGCAATGCGAGGGCCATGAGGCCCCCTTGAAGTTAGTTTTTGTGACAGACGAGGTTTTGAAATTTTTTCCATTTATTTGACATTTTATTTATTTATTAAATGGTTTTATTTAACTTGGTTTTCGTGTCTGTCTGTCTGTCTGTCTGCAATGACCGAGAATCAAATCTTTGAGGCGAAATTTGACCCGTTTCCCTCGAACCGATTTCCTTCAAATTTGGCCCACAATTTCGTTTTAGCTGACAATTCAAATTTATGAAAAAATTTTTTAAATTGGTGCTCAAATAAAAATAAAAAAAAATAAAGAAAATTCAAAAAGCCTAAAAAATTGGTCAACTTAGAATTCTTGAAGAGATAAGGTTATCTCGGCCGATGAATGAGCCCATTGTTAATATACTCTGCTATCACTTTACAACTCAGATAAAACCGTTTAATAATAATAACATTCTGCGGATTGCTTCCCTGGGCACTTTTTGTCCAGAGATTAAACTCCACACAGAGTGCTTTTTAGTCTTATGTTTTTTTCTTTTTAACATAAAACTAAAAAGTAAAAAATAAAAAAAAATTAAAAAATTTTTTAAAGTTAAACGGTTTTATTTAAAGTGCACTAAAAATTAAAAAAATAATTTCTAAAGCAGGAGTATAAATAAATACATGGGTGACAAAGAAAAAGACCAATATTTTTGTCCATAAGACCGTGGGGCATTACACAGTATAAAAATTGTACAGTATAAAAGTTGTAATAACGCCCCACGGTTTTAAGGACAAAAATATTGGTCTTTTTCTTTGTCATCCATGTATTTATTTATACTCCTGCTTTAGAAATTATTTTTTTAATTTTTAGTGCACTTTAAATAAAACCGTTTAACTTTAAAAAATTTTTTAATTTTTTTTTATTATTATTTTCTTTTGTTTCATCATTTTATGCTCTTAAAAATGTTAAGCATTTTAATATTTTATTTTAAACTTAATTGTTGTATGCTTTTATTTTGAATAAAAACAACCGAAAAGGTGTGACCGACAAAATAAAACCACATTTCCTCATGAAATCCTCGAAAAGCAACCCCAAAAGGGATCTCTTCCCCGATGCCAGACGATCTCACCCCAATCGCCCTTGTTCCCTATCTATTGTACTCTGTAACGGTTTTCTTCTTCCCCTGTTCTTGATCGTTCCCGATGTTTCGCCCTCTCCCCGAGTGCGATCGACTGCCTCACAACTCAAATATCTTTGTAGTGAAAAAAAAGACCTTCGATTAAAATTATAAAAGGCATATCATAAAAATTATGGCCGAAGTGTGAAGTTGAAGAAAAATAATAGCAAATGATCAAATAAAACATATAAGTATATTGTACAATTCGTTTTTCTTTGATCTCTCAATATTGAATTTTGCATTCATTAGTGCTGAAACCCCTCACTTAAATGGCTGTTAAATTAAAAAATTAAGGCTAATTAAAATCAAAAAACAAATTATTAATTTTGAATTTATTCGAACGAGCAGATATAGTGTATATTTCTCAAAATGAACACAGGGATGATAATTTTGTTGATTTGGGGGCCGAGGGGCATTACTGAGGAGGAGGTTATTAGAGGGTGTTTTCGTCGGTTTCCTTTTTACTTCAGAAAGTATTTGAAGTGTAAATTAATAATAGCTGCAGTTTCATTTGTTTTATTTAAATTGCACATTTAAACTACAATAATTTTATAAAGTTAGTGTACACTTTGTATTCTTTCTATTTTTTTAATGGTAAGATATTTTTAAATATGTTGTTGATGTGCACCGCCATTTGTCCATTTCTGACGTAATTAATGAAGTCTTCAACGTTTTGGTTTTAAATCCAAGATTAAAAGTCTTTAATTATTTGAAATTAGTTTGCATTAAGTGGAATTGGCAGGTAACTTCAAAATATTAACCCAGAATTTAGTTTGCATTCAAACATTTCAACCGTAACAGCTGCCTTCCAAATACCAATGAAAATAATATTCATTCGTGAATGACTGCCATCTTGAAGTCCCCAAAACCTCTCTGCAGAATTCCGGCAAACATTTTTATGTCTGTGATTTTATTCATACTCACTGAATGACATTACTGTCTTCGGCAAGCTCTGAGGGCCACGTTGAGGACCCCGTGTGTCACCCGCCTTGGATTTAACTGCAACGCGGGTTATGTACACAGGGGAAAAATGGTTAACGGTTACAAAACCGAGACTGATCTAACAAATAATTTTCTGTTTATACTAAACCAGTCGAGGTTTTCCATTTCCAATGGATTCCGAATTCAGACTGGGGTTCCCTTTGTCCTCACAGCCAACACTCCCGCGAGTCAGCACGCAGGAATTCGGTGGCCGTATCATTTTTATTAGCGATAGACAGATGTTAACAAATAAATAATTGAGGATTGGTTGGGGGGAGCGGAGGGCTGCCCCCCAAAGGCGGGCGGAGGGTCAGTCGACGTGTCTGGAAACAACCGGGCAATTACAATGCACTCTGCGATTCTGAAAGGACGAAAATTAATTATGGATTCATTCACTGTCAACTTTGTTGTTAACCGTTAACGAATGGTTGTCATCGCAGCTGTGCCGCAAAAGTGTCCTATTGGTGTGGCCTACTATCGGTTTCTGATATTTTCGACAACGCACGGAAACCCTGGTAACGCTCTTAATGGAAAATGAATGAAGTAATAATATAATTTTTACTTTCATTGCTCAGAATTTCAAATAATGAAAGAGACTTCGTTTTGCAATATTGAATGAAATATAAATGCAAATACCATCACGGAGGGTTGGAATGTTCCAATCTTCATCTTGACTAGATATCTTTTGCACGCGGGCGGCCACCCCTCCCCAGTTAAGGGTTGCTCACATTAAAGAAGATGCACGAATGCTTTGCCACGCGGAACTGCTTGTTTTGTCTGCCACGGCGTCGGACAACCCTACAACAAGCAAACCTCTCTCCCTCGAAAACTGTCCAAGGAGGAGAAACGACCAAGAGACGAAACTATTTCAATGTGATGAATTGAAATGAGAAAGAAGAAAGAAGCAAAGAATTAATCATCGGCTCCGTCAACAATTACGAGAGCCGTGGGCCTCCGCAGTGAGTATCAACTTTTCAGTTATTCATTCTGACGTTTGTCGAGTCAATAATTGGCTTCTCTTACCCCCCGGCCCCCGCGCCCCCTCAGAGTCAATAAACAAGCATGTCGCCACCCTTCCAACTGTCCAGTTGATTAACGGCCATCAGAAAATTCGGGAATTTCCTCAGAAAATCGGTTCGCCTTGGACAGAATCAGGTTGGCACATTAAGGCTCGGGCCCAGTGAGGCCGTTGGAGCACCCTTTGCGGCCAGCTATCCTTAATTGGTGGGCTTCGGTCCGCTGGAGTGTCCACATCTCGATGGGTGTGGGCGTTGAGGAATGAGGGAAGGAGACAGCCCAGATATTAGAGGAAGAGCACAAAGGCTGGAAAAGGAATGGAGTATTTGGTCAGGGACGGAGAGAGATAATTTTACAGAAGTTAAAAAGAAAAGAATATATAATATAAGTTAATAGACCCAAAATGGCGTTTTTAAAAGAAAACAGGTACACAAAAAAATTATTGTACATTATTGTGCAACAAATGTTGATAAAATTTGCATAAAAATACATAAATGTAATAAATTTGCAATTATTATTATTTAAATTAATAAAACTTAACTAAAAATCATAAATAACATAAATATTATTAATCAATAAATTGATTAATTTAAGAAAAATAATTAATAAAAAAAATAACATATTATGATCAAAATATTAATACGTAGAAAAGTAAAAAAGTTTTAAGGAATTGAATCTACATATGTAATGTATTACTACATAATAGATTTGATGGTTCCACTTGCCTCTCTGACCCCGCGACCTTAACGGATGACCGGGCCAAAAGAATAGGAAGGAAAAACAAATATACAGTATTTCATTTTAAGAGGAAGAACTGCTAATTAGAAACGAGGCATGTTTAGACTCTAGTTTTATTATTCATTTAAATAATCTAACCTATAACCTCAATTATGCCGTTTCTGTTAATTTCACTTTTTTTTTTATCCCCCACACGCACAATTTGGAATATCAGCGAAAGAACTATGCCAAATTTCCAGAAAATCAAGTAACTTTGACAAGAAGCAATTTTGTATTCGGTTCGATGGCCTGAAGACACAAATCGACCGACCAGGCAAAACCCCTCTCTGGCCATTGATGTTATCCACAGCCCCTCAAACAAAACTATTTTTTTCTCAACTTCACATCCGCACTTTTACTATCTCCACTTTAGACTGGAGATATTGACTTGAATTCACCGCATATAGCGGATTCCACTTGGAAAGTCATTCCATCATAAACACCAATTCACCACTTCTCTCAATTATATTATGACTTACTCTGTGATAATCCTCAGCCTCACTTTAATTTTCGACATCCACTGAAAACAGGCGAAAGCTGGCGATCCGCCGCCAATGGAGACTCGAATGGCTGCCCGACCAAAGATTAACGGACTTTTCGCATCTGCTCTCATCGAATCCAGCCATGGGAGGGAACAACTGGTTAAGGTGAACACCCTTCCCCTATCCCCATCCCTTGCATCCCTTGAGTCCCTCTTTCCCTTTTTAGGCGCGGTCACGGTGTTGTGGAGCAGTGGGCACCTGAGAGTGGTGAGTGTGCGCATCGGAGCGAGGTGTGTCTTCATCCCCATACGCATTCATTGCGTGGGGATGATAAATAGTGGCAGTTGAACATTGAGATGGACATGTGCGAAATTAATTATTTAATTTTATGCCTTTATAATAGATTTTACTTTTCTGGATATTCGCTAACTGGTGGATATATTTGACTGCGGGCCTTTCTCTACGTAAAATATCTGTCTCTTACTTATAATATTAATAATAGCTACTGTACATTGGTTTTTTTACACCAATTCCAGTATTCATAAAAGATCCCACAGAGGCTGTGGGGGCAGTGGGGGACCTCACTCGCCTCTCCCGCTTCCCTCGAAGGGGGCGAAAACCAAAAAGTGCACCGCAATGACTCCATCAGCTCCACAGCCGACGCGCCCAAACTTAATGAGAATTTATGGCCACCCAGCCGCAAAGGCTGGCTTAAAAGGGCTGATAATTCGAACTGATTTTAATTGCGCAGCGCCATTTGGATCGAATTCTCCAGCACACCCAGAGAAAGTGCTGTGAATAACGCTAATTTTGATTTAATAGTGATCATTATGAGGCACTAAACAAAATGATAAAATACCTGCGCCGAACATTATGCAGATTGGAAGGTGATTATGATTATGCGGAAGGGCGAGGGAGGAGGGTGGCACCTGGGCGAAAGAAATTTCTGCGGTGAGCCCTGTTAATTGGCATAATGACCGCAGCATCATAATTTAGCACCACTGCATTTTCAGATTAAATAAATGAACAAAGTACTGACATTGAAATTATGTAATTGTCACGGATTGTTGGCGTTTTTCGTGCAATTATCCCATTGCCTTTATTTTCTGTATTTACTTTACCGTTCCCCTGCATTTCCTAAATAAACAAATTTATTTGTTTGTTTATTATATTAATACTACATGTTTATAAACAAATAGATTATTCGTGTAAACCAAAAAATACTGAATTATAGAAAAAATAGTAAGGATTAGTATGATCACAGGAAAAATCTCATAGAGTTTTTTGTCTAGAACAGAGGTGGGGAGCCTGCGGCCTCCGCGAGTTTCTTCTGCGCCCTTGTGAACCAGGGGAGGGTGGCATTTTAGTGCATATTTTATTTTTTCCGTATAATTCGATAAATTATTGAACATTTAGAAAAGCTGTAATATTTTCATTTAGATCACTTTCTTGGGTCAGTCAGATTGTGCCTGATTAGGCCCCTCATACTTGTGCCTGATTTGAGTGGAACCTCTAATAGTAAAAAGGTTCCCCACATCTGGTCTAAAAGTTTTGACCGTTGTGGTAGAAAAAAGACAGTAATGAATTATCTCAGAAAGAAATGGAAACATAGAAAATAACAGCAGGACGTTTCATTAAAGTCGCCGAGGGGCCAAAATGACACTCCAGCAGATCTAGTGCTGAAGGAGTTTTCGAGAAAATAAAGAGCACGAAACGGTGCCGCACTGTTTGTCTTTGATAATTCAATGGTTTTCGCTGGCACTTTCTCCTTTCTGGAGCCAGCGTTTGGTTGTATGGGCGAAAGCTCCGAAATTGGTCACTCTTTCCCTTCGCCATGCCCTCACGACCTGAGTCAGTGCTTCCGTTCCGAGGAACCATTACGCACAAATGTGATTCAGGAGAATGAGTCAACGCGCAAGACTTGTAATTCACCTCAGGCATGTACCTGCTTCACCTTGATTTAGCCTGACTGCGAGCAGAGGAGTGGTTCGAGGGGGGCCAGTGTTTTCGAGGCTTCTGATGGTAACTCCTGTGGGAACCATATAATCTAATGAATCGCTTATAGTCACTGGTGCGCTTTACATAATATTATAAACCGTCTTACCTTAAAAACCTCGCATGCCTTAAACGCGTTTACCATTAGCAGCAAATGTCCCACCCCCGTCATCACATTTGCAAACCTCACCATCATTCACCCTCCTCCCTGGCCTGCGTTGGGGTGCGCAGTCACTGTCAGTCATTGACCCGGCGGGATTTGGCGTGTCCTCACGCGAGAAGAGATGAGTTCTCCGCTAGACAAAGCCAAATGGAATGAAATGCAGCTCCGATTTGAGCCATGATTAATTCAAGTCTCACATGGTCTTCTCGGCTTTGTACCTCCGACCTCTCGCAGGGCTCCATCATTTCGACATAATGCCGCTGGATTTGCATGAGAAATTTCGCTCTTTCAGAAGTCACCAAGTGATTAATGAATGAGTTAATGTCCTCGTGACCACTGCCCTCAGGGAGGGAGGCTCTTAGTGATACAGGACAAGCAACCCCTTGCAATGAACTTGCCGCTCATCTTTCTGGTCGGCACTCCATTGGTGCACAAGCACAAGAAAGCAGGTTCTATGCTGTCAGCCCTGACGGCTATCAGTTCGGGTGTCACCTTGCGTGCCTTTGCTCACTCTCGCTTTTCAGAGCTACACATGGTGCACTTTGTTCGGTCAAATGAAACGAAAACAAAGCCGAGACTTGGCCGATAATGAACGCAGGCGAGATTTAGAGGAAAGGAAACTTTTGTTTGGACAAATAAAGTCGAACTGCAGCGGGCGTTTGTTTCGTGTAACTGTTTTTGGGAATAAAAGCAGTGCGGTGAGTCTGTCGGTCAGCAGAAGTTTTTTATTTTGGTGGATAATGTATTTCCTCATGTATTCACGTCCAGAAAAATTAACCAATCTGAATTGCAAATTTATGTTGAAGTTAAATTTGGGAAAAATTCCTTAAATGAAATGGCTTACGGTTACACTATAAAGATGGTCTTTGGTCTTCTTAAAATTCTTTTTGTCTATGAAAATCGCTAATCTTTATTTTGTCTTTATTAAAAAACAATCTCTTTAATATGATATGCGACCCTTAATGAATTATTTAATTTTTTAAGTTTTTATAAATGTCATTGCAGTTCTTAAATTCACTTAGTAAAACTTTTCCTCCTGAAGAAAAAAAAATTTCAAATTATTAAAGGTCGTATTCCCTCTTGGCGCAGCTGAACATTAAAATTGCTGACGGACACTTCTTTTCCTTTGCGGTGAGTATCTCCAGGCAATGGACGACGGCAAAGGTGACATTTCTGGTTTTCACAGAACCCTGGCGACATCTGCACTTTCATTCTTTCACTTTCTTTTTGTCTTAAATTTTAATTATCCCTTTTATTCAATTCAGTTTCTTTGTGTTTAACCTCATTGATTGTCCTAATTTCTGCTCCTCCCTTCTCACATCTCCGAGCTCATTGAAAAAGCCAAAGTCACGTGAAAAAGTAAAATCTAAGCTGGTGGGGGGGGGGGGGTAACATTAAAAACTCGGAATCATGGAGGCAGGTTGGCAAACCATAGCAAATCTGAGGGTAAGATCGTCTGAGTTGATTATTTTCCAGGAAACGGGGCAGCACACTACTTCTAATTCTTTCTGTTTTTACAAATGCCTTCATTTTTATTTTTTCTCTGTCTTAGAATGCTCTCTTCTAATTATAATTCATTTTTCTTACTATTCTCTTACTTTTTCTAATGTTTACTGTTTAAAATTACTTATTTGTATATTTATTTCTCCTTACTTTTATTTTTTATTTTGGTGTAAAGTTGAGAAAGCTGCGGACAAGCCGTTCTAGACTTCGCAGTAAAAGCAAAATTTCTCTTATTCTTTTTTTCATTGGCCCTTTCAATTCCTTTTATCTGTTGTCTTTGATTTGTTACTTTTTCATGTATATTTCGTTCCAACGTATATTGTTCTCCATTCAAACGCTTTTAGCACAGCCCTTCCTCGTGCTTTTTTTACTTCCTTTATATACTCCTTTTATCCCTTCCCTAAATCTATTATGATTTTTTCAGTCTCCTCTGCTTCCCTTTCTAATGTTCTCGTCTCGCACTCGTAGACGAAAACAACCAGCTCCTCTGAGTCCCCCCTCGTCCCCCAAGAAAACTGCTCACGATTAAAAATGCGGATTAGGTGATGAGTTCGGTTTCAGCAAAATCTTCTCAAATGTCCAGCAGTGACTTCATATCGAGTTTCCGCGGCAACGCACTGTCGGCGCCTGTCGAAAGTGTTCAGAGACGTGACTGAAGTAAAGGGTTAGGAGCATTCGCTCAACACCAGAAGAGCCGAGGGGTCGAGATGACCTCTGCATCATATCTGTTTCCCTCTTTTAACTCAAATATATTTGTAAACAAGTCTTCCAGTGCATATATAGATATAATGCTTAATCACTTAATAATCGTTGCAGATTGTCCGCATTTCTCTTTTGCCCTGCTCTCACTCTTTTCTTGGTTTTTATTAATATTTTGACATTCTCAGTCAGACGTTGCTGGCAGTGATAGATAACAGAGAAGGGTGCATTATTTAAAAAATAGAAACGGCATTAAAGTAAATAAAAATACCAAAACTCACAAAAGAGAAAAAGACTTTTCTTTAAAGTCGCCCAGCGGTCAAAATGAACTCTTTAGATCGGAACTCTGCTTATCTATTTTATCTCCCCTGTTTCGATTAGCGATCCTGCAGATGTCGGCGCCCAACCACATTCCAAATACGGTAATTTATAAAAAAATAAAAAATGAAAAAACTAACATGCGAGCGCCAACAATGGCGCCATCTTTAATGTAACGGTCACTGAGTGTGAAATCGCAGAATGAAGTCGTCCGGCGATAAATTCCTCTAATTTACGCAACTCTTCCCATTATAAAATTGTAAAACTGTGAAATATGAATGACAGTACCTTTAAATATGTTATACTGTTTATTAAACGGCTGTAATAAGAATAAAGAATAATTTCCAGCCTCTGAAAACGCACGAGAACGCCACAACAAATATTTTATTATTGTTTTTTATCGACACAGTGAGTCGAAACAAGTAATAAACTATCGTTTATTATTGTCATTATCGGCCATTATTTCACGGACTGGCTATAGATTATTAATTTTCCATTAATAGTTTTATGAGCGAAAGGGCTTATTCGAAAAGGAACCGCCGTTAGTTTTAAGTAAAACAAATCGATCGGCAAAAACAAAATTAGGAGCAGAGAGAAAATGGAAAATGGCTGCTGCTCAGCCGATGTGTCACAGAGCCGAAAACCGTTAGCCGTTCCGTTGATTAGAAATGATTATTTTTCTTTTGAGAAAATATGTAAGTTGCTTTACGGTCGACACCCGATTATCTATTGTCAAATTTGACCTCATCATTCTGTGGACGGCCACGAAAACGATTAGCCAAGATGGCGACGTGATTCTGCACCTCCGCCCTGCGCTGTCGGCGCCTCAAATCGCCAAGTTAGGGACCTTACAAAATCATTTTGGGGGCTAACGAAATTTTTTAGTTCCGCTATTCACTGGACGTTTTCATTATTCAGTAAAAAATTTTTAAATCTTCTACCCCCGAACGTAGCCAACGTAACAAGATGGCTTTTAAGTCTAAAAATATAATTACATTGTGAATAGAAAGTGTCATTCACGAAAAAGTGACGGCATGATGTTTTTAAAAAATTTTTTGAAAGCCCAGTGGATTATTATTATTTAAGCACAGTTAAACATCATTTTGCACGTGCGTTTATCTTTCATTTTTCTAAAATTCCTCACATCCAAACTGGTTTTTAACATCTAAAAAACATCGAATGTCCCTGTTGAACTACTGCTCCGATACGAAATAAAAAGTGAAATATTATTAATTATCTTGTGCAGCTTTAACTATAATTTATAATTTCGAGTGAAAAATCAATTTTCGTTGATGCACTCTTGCTTTCGGTGCAATGAGTCCATAAAAACCACAACAAACGACTATTCGTGTTACGACAGATACAATCGATTCTGTCAAGCTTCATGGGAAGCACATAAGAAATAGAAAACGAACTAAGAGAGCGATCTCCCGACGGCTGCTGTCGCAGGATTGTCTAGGGCGAAGAAGGTCCTGGAGAAGGGGATGCAAAAGGTGTTGCCTTCGACTGCAGCAGACACGATTTCATCCGCCACATCAGAGGACGACACTCGAGACTCCAACCCGTGTTTATGTCATTACGCTCCGAATACGCTGGCTCAGCGAATACCGCATCAAAATCGCTGACAAAGGAGTCCCCGTGAGCTCCCAAGGCCGCCTTCAGCAGAAAGACTGGGAAAACCTTTGAGGGATGCGGGGAGGAACAGACTCGTTCTTGCTGACGTAGCCTGACGGCCGTAGCTGAATCGAGTGCTGCAGACACACACGCCCCCGTGGAAGTATAAACTGAGTGTGGAATGTGTGGGAGTGGGTGAAGATAAGAGGTAGGGGGAGTGTCTGAGAAAGGTAAAGAAGGAGATAAGGGAAACTGCGATATAGATTTAAGATGAGGTTGAACTGAATATCCGATAATGATAGGTTTGTTTATTTACGAAAAATGGCTAATTAAAAAACATAATAAAAATTAAGAAAGAACTAAAAGTCCAAAAATAAAATAAATAAATAAATAACCAAATATTTATAAAAAACAAATAAATATTAATAAATAGACAGCAATTTAACAAGTGTCATAAATAGGTATAAATCTCATTAATTGCATTACACAAAATGGTGAATTATTTTGCACTCGCTTCGGTGCATATGTACAATAAATAATAATAATAATAATAAGAAGAAGAAGAAGAAGAAGAAGCAAAAGAAAAAGACAATGATAACTTCAAATTACGGATTATAAAAGAGAAACCTCTTACAAATTAGGCGGAAAAGTGAATTAATATTTTTGTAGAGATAATCTGAAGAACAGTTTGTAAAAAGAATTAACAATAAGCAAATAATCTGTTGAGGAACAGGAGGAGTGCATTTCGTTGAGGTCCAACTTTCTGATCCAAGAGGAATCGAGGGGCCCCGTACAGTCACGAGGGCACGTCCCCTTAGAAGTAAAACATTCCTCTCATTCGCCTTCTTTTCACGTGACGGCAGCAAACAAAGACGTGAACTGTTATTTCAAGGGTAAACAGATGTCACGCTTTTGGTCAGGCACTCAAGGGAGAGAAAAAATGTCCAAGTGAGAAAAAGTAAATTCCTAATTTGTGTCGCGCGTTTCGCACCTTAATTAATTAGCAATTAACCAATTAAAAACTCTTTCTGAAACTGAAGAACTCTGGCTTCGCTTGCCCTAATGGCCGTTCCATGTTAGTCCGAATCAAGAACACTTTTTAAATATTTCAAATGCCATTAGAAAGTCGCGTTGTTATGTAAACGCTCAACACTTTTCCTAATCCCCGATAACATTTATTTTTAATTAATGTGGACAACCGGCGCGGAAGGTCGACGGCATCATGCCCACTGCTTTTGGCGTCAGCAGCCCCTTCGGCCGGGGCGCCACCGCCCTCGGCCCCTTCACAGCCGTTTCATTCAATTTTTCGCACAGAGAAGAGGAGGCCAAAATCAAACTTCTGTATTTCTTTGGAGCATCCATCTTCCAGAACAAATAATTGTATGTATGCATGATGGAGCGTCTCTGCTTAGTGAACCCATGGTCGGAGACGAGCAAGAACTGAGAGAAAAGATGCGATGAGGAGTTCCCGGGGGTGGGGATCCCCCCACATGAGTGGCCAAAATGTAAAAGTATTTGAGTGTTGGCTTTTAGATGGGGCCGGAGGGGCACTGAAACCAGAGAATAAAGTGTGCACTTAATTAAGGGCAGACGCTGGCCGTCAGTTTTAATTACTTCGCGGCTGCGTCCACGCCTAAAAAATTGCGCCAGATTTGTCGCTTTTACTTATCAACAATTATTTTATTTATTTGTTTGGTGCTATTTTAATGAGAAATTACATAAATGATCGTTATACGTGTGCAGAGGACCCTCGGGCTCTGCCCAGCTTTTGTGCAGAGCTTCGGCGTGGCCAGGAAGAGCCTCAGTCTCTGTTCAGTCTCTGTTACGCAACCGATTCAAGCCAATAAATATTAATTAAGCTCAGGACCCGGTAGCGTCCAGTTCAGTTTGCGGGCTAATTAATTAAATCTGATTTGGTGATCGAAACCGAACGGGAAAACCAGTTTTCCATCGAATATGGAAGGAGTGCGGAGAAAGGGGTGCGGGGGTCGACTTGGGACGTGATCGCATCGCTGATCCCAAAAAAAATTGTAAAGAACTTTGTTTCCGGCACGATTTCCTGGCGATCGTGAGATTCTTTGTTTTGGCTGTAAATAATATCAGATCATGACGGCATATTAAAAGCTCATTATCTGGATATTTCATTCTTGGGGAGAATGGACCGAAAAGAAACGTTTGGTGTGAACACTCACACGAGTGCAAAGTGAGTCCGAATTCATTTGCATTTGATTGCCTCCTGAAGAAAAGACACGAAGAATCCACTAATGCCGCAAAACTGTTACCAAAAAAAGAAAAAAGACTTTTACAGAAAATGAGGATCGCCAAATTTTTGAAATTTAAAAATTAAAATATCAGACAAGGTGAAAAGGAGAAGCAAAAGTTGCGTTTGACAATGTACGCAGACTTGAGGCAATAAAAGCATAGAAAACATGAAAAACGTAACCGACATTTGCATCCGAAGCAGAGAAAGTAGCAGAAGAAGAATAATAACGACCTCAATTTCATTCCAGAATCTTGCGGCCTAATGTCTCTCACAAAAAATGTCATTAATAATTAATAACTCAAACGTTAAAAGAATCATTCATTGGTCCAGTGCTTTTGGCTGTGCACGACACCGCCTCATTTGCCCTGGGTTCAAGAGGGGATTATTAAAGCGAAATAGATTATTCTAAATGTACACTAGTTACAGTATGAATGGACAGCTGAAGAAAAGCATCTGCGTGAAATTTTTGTTCTAATGTGTCGCCTCAATCTCGTCCGTGTTTTTTTCATTAAAAATTTCCCGAGTTCTTAACCCGTTCGTCCCATGAATGAGTGTCTTCCAGATGTGTGCCAAAGTGGGCACAAACGTGCGCCTCCGACAGCGAAATACCGCCACTGATTCCCGCATTTTATGCTACGCTTTTCGCTTACATATCTTCGCCTTCACATTAATTCAGGTATTTGCTGTTGCTGTCAGCAAGAATTAATATTGGACGTCAAAAATAATAAATGTAAAAGTTGAGTGGAGCCACATGCTCCCAACAATCACTTCGGTCGGGCTTTGCTTCTTGGAAGAGTTTTGTTCTTTGAGGACCGAGGGGTGTTGAGTCACCTGTCTGTACGATATTTATCATCTTTTCTGGAAGACCGATGAAACAGACTATTCTCTTCTCTTCTGCAGTGCTTATTGAGGGAAGGCGGCCTTCTGCATCTCCAGACGGCAACGTCACCTATTGTTGGGACTCCCCGAGGAACCCGTTAAACGCTCTGTGAGTTGTCGGATTGAATCAAGTGAATTGATTAATCACGAAGTCATTAATTGAATTCGGGATCGATGGCCGCTAATTTCGAGGAGAAGAATTCGTGTGGGACAAGAACCCTCTCCAACTAGGTGGTACCACCTTTTCGAGAGATACCATCGCCGCCCGAATGGGCGTAGGATTGTTGATTTAGGGACCAGCGCTTTCGAGAGCAGTGTGCATCATGTGCATGTGCACGGGCGCTCTTAGGTCACGGATGACCGGGCGATGAGAACGAGTGCAAGAACTCGGGCAACCCCAGTCTCAATCCGGTGTATCCTTCACAGAACTGTTCAGTTAGAACAGAAAATATTTCATTTTCTGCGAGCAAAAGATGAACACATTTTGTGAGTTTTAAAATGATACAATTGAAAAGCCTTGAACGTGAATAGTGAGCAAACAGCGAAACTTTTCTTTACTTTGTTTTTTTATTTCGCCGCGTATAATTTTATTCCCCACTCTTTTGGTATATTTTGAAAGCAGGCATTAATTATCGACTCATAAGTAAGTTCCGATGCAGCCACGAGTTTCATTTAAGGGCGACGTGAATATTAATTGATCGCACAAATATTGTGAATTTTGGTTCGGATCAGGAAAGTATGGTCTCATATTAGGGCACCTTAATGTAACTGGAGTTCGATAAACTGCAAGAGAGCTGAGGGAAAAATTATCTTAGCTACTTTTGGGTAACAGTTCCCTTTTTTGGATGGGTAAAGGTAACAAGTCTCTTAGATACCTTTGAAAAGGAACTGTATTTTGTATCTTGTGGAAACAATTGACAAATTAAGTTGACTGAAAAATAAATACTAATAATAAATATTTGACCCAGAGAAAGGGTGTGGCCATCGTATCTAAACTTTTTCAAGAGAAAGGCAAAAAGCTTGAAGTGGACCAAAAATGTTCTTCTTTAATAAATTCTTGTATTACATGTGATAAAAATATTTTTTACGTTCTTTTATTCGTCAAATAACGCTACTCAGTCACCAACAACACCCATGAACTCTTCAAAACTGCGAAATACCTCAACGGAGACTTCAAACTCCAAACCAAGGTTATAAAGGGTGAGAATGGTAATAAACACACGGAGTCAGTGCACGTCGCTGAAATCTGGATTCAGAGGGGGGAGTCCATAGGGGGGGAAAAAAATGTCATAACTAACCTTCGGTATGCCGACGAAACAACAGTAATGTCAGCAACCCCTAAAGCGCTTGAAGACATCATGAAACGAGTAGAAGAGATAAACCGGAGATACGGTCTGGAGATAAAAGCAAAACTAAAGTAATGATTGTGAAAACCACCCCCTGACCCGTCAGAATGCCGGCTATGAGGTTGTGAACCAATTTGTTTACCTGGGCTCGCTGGCGACCAATACGGGTGGTAGCTCGGAGGAAATACGGAGGCACACGACTATGGCATGAGAAATCCCCACTAACATGTCCAAAATTTGAGCAACAACACCAGGCTCAGACTAGTCAATGCCACTGTCTTCCCAGTAGCTACATCTTGAGAAGGACAATGAGAATATCCTGGACAGAACACCGAACCAACGCTTATGTTCTCCAGCGATTGCACATCAAAGAGAGGCTCCTCACGAAGATCAGCAGAGCCTACCTGTCCCTGGAAAGACTGGTCGTCCAAGGGAAGATGGAGGGACGCCGTTCCAGAGGCAGATCACCGAATCGCTTCTCTCCACGAGGCGGCCCATCTAGCGGAGGACCGAGAGGCGTGGAAAGCCAAGATTTCCGGGCACCAAGCACACCCTGCTCCAGGGTAGAGGAATGAGGAGGAGGAGGGGGATTCGTCAAATGAAGAATACTATTTTGCTGGCTCTATAGATTACTTGACAAATGAGCCATAGTCAGCCTGTCAGTGATCCAGACAGTTCTTGTTTCTGAGGACGTAGTGATTATGAACAAAAACTCACTTATAATACAATATGTAACTAAGTTCCTTAAAGTTTTTCAAAGTATCTTCAGGTATTTTTTAAAAGTAACTTGTCTTGTATCTAAATAATTTTTCCAAAGTATCTTTTGTAGCACTAATTGTAAATACTGTCTCGCAGGTCATCGCAGTCAGGTGTCAGTGCGGTGCAGAAACTGACCTCGTTTTGCTTCTTCGGACGAAACCCCCCCAAAATATTAAGTTTTACGGGACGTTTTCCATTTGCTCATTTAAAAGTATTCAACTGTTGGGACATTAATTGATGGCAGCGATACCGCAACCACGTTCAGCTCTGATGAGCTCACACATTAACGGTCACCTTTTATTTATCCGATTCGCTTACGTCACATTCCCGAAACGAACCTCACGACCACTCATCCGAAAACATCACATCCATTCTCCGGACTTCTTGCGGACTCACTCACATCTGCTCCACCCCAAACCTAACTCTTGGCCCCCATCAGGCAAAATGCTGACATATTCAGTCTCCAAGCTGACAGCGAATCGGGCATTGCTTTGCTCCTCCCCTCCTCATGTGACTGCTGACATCATGACCGTTCAAACGCAGGTTCATGCAGGTGACCTTCAGATTTTTATCTCTCCCGATGATTCATATTCCTTTTTAAATAAATAATCGCTCCCTGAATCACCGCCGAAACATTCGTCAAACTGCAGATAACTCTTGTTGTCACCGCTGCCAAGAGGTGTCGAGGAGCGCAGGGACACGTGCATCATAATCAGACTATCGAAAGCAAACAATTTGATTAATGACTTAGAGTCGTTAGCTGTCTTCTCTGATGGAAGGGGAAATAATTGTTTTGAATTAAGGAGGTTCCCCTAAAATAGATTTAGGCTTTAATTTCTTGTGGAGAAAAACCTATACTCAAACCTGACATTCACCTTCAAATCGGAAATTAATAAACTTAATTAAAGAAAAAAATAAATGATTATTTAATTATATATAAACATGATTTTTGCCTTAATTTAATTATTTATTAATTTTCTTTTTAATTTTCTTATAATTTCTAATTTTTCTCATTACAAATAAATGAAACAGAATTGAATAAATTATTGAATATAATTAATAAAAAATATTATAATGACATTAAGTCAAAACAATATGAAATAGTGAACATTTTTGATTAAAATTCTACAATATTTTAGTAGGAAATAAAATTGTTTTAATTCTCTTAGAGAAACCATAAAATTTATTTCACTAAAAAAAGAGGTTTTAAAATAAATTTAATTAATTCTGATAGAACGAAAAGAGTTTTCCTTTCAGGGGGCAAAACTTAAAAGTAATGTAATCCAATCCTGAGGGAGAAGCGGCTCAAGAAACAGCTTCACAAGTTTCACAAATGCAAACAGATGAAAAAAGGGAAGTTTCCCTGGGGGAGGGAGGAGGTTGAAAAAGGAAAAATGAAAATAAAAAAGAGATGAAAGAGAAGGTGTAAGAGGTGAAATACCATGATAATGGTTGGAGTTATTAGAAGAGGAAAGGAGAGAAACGAAACAATGGTAATGTAATCTGTCAAAATAAGGTTTAATAATGGCTTTAAAAATCCGGCTTTTGCAAAAATGTATAAAATAAATAACTGAACCAGTGGAGGGAAGAAAGTTCGAGAAAATGTCCAAAATGCACATTGGTAGAAATTGAGGATAGTGTAACAATAAGAACATTTCCGTTAACTCTTTTCAGCGACAGCGACAGCGCTTCCGATGTTATCTTCATCGGACTCGCAAAAAGAACATCGCCATTGACAAACTCACCTCGAAATGAGAAGTCACACCGATAAAACCAGCCTCGCTCCTTAGAGTCCTTCCTTTCCGCACAAATTTAAACCAAATTACAACGACCGAAGGCACTCCACTGACAGAAATTCCTTAATTCACATGGCTGATCCCATCGGCGAGAACTCCGCGACAATTGTCCGCGCTCGCCATCACGAAATCGCGCACCGGAGGACGAACG
This sequence comes from Brueelia nebulosa, assembly GCA_028293925.1. Classification (NCBI taxonomy): domain Eukaryota; kingdom Metazoa; phylum Arthropoda; class Insecta; order Psocodea; family Philopteridae; genus Brueelia; species Brueelia nebulosa. The sequence continues at coordinate 54,625 of JAQIBA010000026.1, forward strand.
CGAGTGCGCAGACGCGGCGCCTGCAGGCTTTGCCATGCCGCTGCGATCGCGGAGGCAGTGCGGGAGGCAGCGCAAAAGACGTCGGCGCTTCATTTTTGCCTTGGCCCCATGAACGACGACTCGCAGTATCCCCCCGCAATGAAAGAAATAAATAATCACTTAAATAATATATATATTTGAGTGCAGATATAATGCATAACAAAATAAAAATAAAGAATTTTTGGTGAACAGCAAATCCCAGAGAAGCACAGAGTTCTTGTTCCGGAACTTGGGAAACACGTGACCGTGGCACCAGATGTTAAGCTCGTGGAATGGGAGAAGGGTGCAGAGCGTGAGAGGGCAAGAGAGAAGAGCATCCCGAAGGAATCTGTGGGGGGTGTCAGGCTGCCTCGGGGTCCAGCTTCGCTCCCATCCTCCTGAGGGCTATTATCGTGTTGACGGCTTTGATCCACCGCTTCTTGATAACGTACCTTTTCAGCTTGGTTATACTTATTTTTTTTTCGTCTTGCATCTCCGTGAGCCACCTGTGGTGCAGGCACTGCGTCGCCGTTAGTCTTTTGCTGTCGGCACAAAAAGAAACACTTGAGCGCCAGTGCTGAAGCAAACTGTGGGGAGACTGCGGGGAGTATTTCCGGCTTTGCTCGCGGAAATATATCTACCTGAAAAATTTCTCACAGATAAACTCTGACTTCCTCTAACTGAGAGGCTGAAATCTGACTGTTGACGAACAGTTATTCACTTATCGAGGGCGGACGAGGTATGCAGTTAGAAAACTGAGGCTTATTTCGGGGAAGTGTTTTCAGCCAGAAAAAGAGTTAATTTGTGCGCAAAACAGCTGACACTTCTCTGAAAGCACATCCCCATGGCTTCGAGAACAAAAAAGTCAATATGAGTGCATTTGTACCACAACGCGAACACAAGGACGATATGAAGAAAAAAATTGTTGTCGTGGCAACCCATAACGGTTAGATACAACATACAATGCTGCGCATTGCATGGAAATCATTTATTAATATTTTAAAAATTTATTTTTATTGAATAAAACCGTAAGAGGTAAGACATATGTCGATTATTTGAAACTATTTTCAACGTGAATTTACAAAGTATTTTAATACGAAATTTCTCCACTGAATTGGTTTTCCAACAGATTCTCAATGGGGATTGCTCTCTTTTACTGATTTATTTTACTGCAGCTTCAGTATTCCTCATTGGAAATGAGAATTAAACCTCATCCATGGCTTCCGCTCAATTTCCGCCCTGAAGAACACAATCACATTCACTCAGTCCGCCATTTCATCTCATTCGCTTCCCCGAACTGCGGCCATGTCTTTTATTTTCCCGACGCTGCTGCTGCTACCATTCGCTGCCTCTCACTCCCCTCCTCTCTCCACAACCTTCTAAGGGCCCGCAGACGTCTTTTTTCTGTTGGGGTCGCCACTCCTTGACGTCTGGATGTAGTTGGACAAGGACTTCATCGTCCTCTGGCCCAGCATCTCCACTTCCGACCAGTCCATCGACAGTGACGTCCTCCGCAGCTCCGTCTTGGGCGAGAACTCCTCGTACTTCCCCAGGAGGTGCAGAATGTTCTTGGCGAGATCAGGGGCTTCCGGGAAAAGGTCCGGCGTGGAGGGGTTCGAGTGACCTGCCGACGACAGCGTCGACGACGTCGTGTCCGACAGGGACTCGTTTTCGGCGCTGGTGGCCACTTGCAGAGGAACGTCCCGGGTTGTGAACTTAAACTTTCTTTTGGGGGCGAGGGCGTCCAGGAAGGACGCTGTCGGGGCATTCGCTGTCGTCGCAGTCGACGAGTAGAAGAAGGTCTTCTTGACACTGGAAAATTCAGCTATGCTGTTAGCTGCCTCGTTGGAAATTCTGGCCGTCGTCGTGAATTTCAAATGGTTGCTGTCGACCTCCGATTCCAAAGAAAAGTGAGTTTCTCCGCCGCCGTTGGCAGAACTGTGCGAGGTGTTTATGTTTAGCAGCCTGTCAGACAGTTTCTTTATTTCGTCGACCAAATTTATTCTGCTGGCGACGTCCCCGTTCTGTCGCAGCACGCACGAGCTGTCGGACGACCTCCTGTCGAATATGTGCAGCTTGTCCAGGTAGAAATTCCTGGGCGACGCTGTCGGCGACTGCTCGTCGACCTTGTTGTGGAGAAAAGCCCTGGCCGGGGGCGACTCGGACACGTCGGCGTCCAGCAGAGACGAAATGGAGTCACAGGGGGACGGGGAGTAGCCGCTGAGGGACGGGGTGCGACTCCTGCGTTCGGGGATGTTGTTGAAGGACACGCAGGGGGATATCGTCTGGCAACTGGTGTCGAATATGTAGGGGCTGTTGGGGTGCTCATTCCACCTTTCGACGAAAAACCTAAGGTTGTCCTTGGCCAGGTCCAGCTCCGACGACGGAAGCACCATCTTTGCTGCGGAGGGTGGTTTTTGGACGGGAGGCGAAGGCTTCGTGCGCAGCCAGGGGTGGGCGAGGCACTGCGTGGCCGAGAGTCGTTTCCTGGAATGCAGGCAGACAAAGACCTCGTGTTAATTATTAGACGCAGAAAGAGCGAGCGCGCTGTATGTGGGTCAAGGTGAGCACGCCACAGTGCGATTCTATTTATATGAAAAACAGAAGAGAAGCTGCAGTGGTTAATGAGCTGTGACTGGTTAGGAAGTGCTGAAGATGGGGCAGCACAATGGAGGTACTCTCCCGAACATTGTGAGTCACAGAGGTGAGCGCTTTGCTTTATCAAGGTGCACATAGGTTTCTCTGGCTATCAAAATTCGAATAATTTGCTCCAGTCATAAAGAACTTGGCCTATTTATTTCGAATTATTGAGTCTTTCTGTTGCTGTTATGTATATGCACAGTTGTATATAACGAAATGTCTCTATATAATGAATTCAACCCTCTGAAGCAAACAACAAAAACTTTTTAATTCACGACAAAAATTACTTATGAATCCACCTGACGTGATATTTTGACTATGGTTTTTAACGCGCAGCGGTAAACGTTTTTTACTGAACAAAAGTAGCACTCTGACAAAGTAAAATGATTTCTTAACTTAGTTTCAATCTAATAGTGACACGTACGAAATATTAAGAGAAATTATTGTCGTTCGATTTGCTTTCGCTCCCTCCTTCAGACAAAAATAATTAAAATAATTTTTGTTACTGCTCAGGAAGCTCAGTCTTTTAACACAAGAACGCCCGGGAGGAGTCTAAATGCTCTTTGTATTCTATTTAGTTTTCCTCTTTTAACCCGAATGCGTTGTGCGCTGTAATTGTGATGTAAACATTGTTAACATGCTCAGTTTCCCTGCTTTTTGTGCATTGCACTCAAAGTCTCAAACCCTTTCTGGACATTTAAGCAAGCAATCGTTTTGACTGAGTGTCATGCTTGGAGTTAGAAAAAAATAAAAATGCATCGTCTAAGGTACGCAAGGCCGTCAAATGGCCTCTTTGGCGCTGTGGTGTCAAAGCGGAATTCCCTGCGCCATTCCAAAATCAGAGCCAGCTACGCCACTGAATGACTGCTCATGAGTGCCATGCAGGACTTGAAAGTTATCACTTTCCCCGTGTTAATTCTGTTTATGCACAAGAGAAAAGGTGGCGCCCACTTTCCGAAGACGATTCGTCAAACGGTCTGTTATGGTTAGCGACAGAAAAGAAAAGTCATTCCGACATGCCGAAGTGTTTGAAAGTCAGGTCTTTGTCTGGCCCAGCATGAAGCCCTCTCGCGAAAATCCAAAGTTCACATGGCGCCTTGATAAGCATAAACATCGCGATGACGTCCCCCGATGACGAAAAAGCAACCGACAGCGCAATTCTCCCCAAATTGGATCCACCTTCGCTCTCACTCACTCATTCATTCATTCATTCATTCATTCATTCATTCATTCGCCACAGACTGCTTCACTGCCCGCCACCAGAACTCTTTCTCTCGGCTCGCGATACTCACTCTTTCTCTTTGATCAGCAGATTCGATATGAAATCTTTGGCGTCGGCGGAAATCTCATGGAAAGCCTCGTCGTCGAAGTCCCACTTGGCCACCGTCACGTTGGCCATCGTCTCGATGTCCGTTTCTCCCATGAAAGGGGACAGTCCCGACAGCCTGGAAGAGAAGGAGGTGAGCAGCAGCGTGGCTGAGGGAGGAGTAAGCGATGAGCCGACGGCGCTTACAGGACGTAGCAAATGACACCTATGCTCCACATGTCCGTTCCGAATCCGATCCTGTCGAAGTTGACGACTTCCGGTGCGACGAACTCGGGAGTGCCGAAGAGGACCTGGAGCTTCTTCTCGGGGTCGTACTTCCTGGCGAGGCCGAAGTCGATGATCTTGATCCTGTTGCCGGTCTTGGTGAGGCAGAGGATGTTCTCGGGCTTCATGTCCAGGTGGAGGATGTTCTGCTGGTGGATGAACTCCATGCCCTGGCAGATCTGGCGCATGAAGGCCGTGCAGGACTTCTCCGTGAGGACGAAATCGTCGTCGATGACTCTTTCGAAGAGCTCGCCGCCCTCAATTCTGGAAATTATCAAAGATGGCATTAATTATGCAAGTGCTGCGGCCGTGGGGTGGCAGCTTTTGTATTTTTATAAATTCCGTACAACTTTTGAAATAATAGTCTCAAAGGTGAAATGTTCGAAACCCAAATTTTAAATAAAAGTCAAATTGTAAGAAACATTAGTAATACATGAAAAAAATAACGAATTATCAATTATTTACCATTAAATTTGAAACGGATGGCATTTGAACGCGAGATAAAATTATGTATTAATGACTTATGTTGACTTTCCATTTAGCCGCTTTTCCGCGAGGGTCGCGGGGTTTTTACGAACTTTTGTTCTTCTGCACAGCGCCCGAATTAAGTTGTAAGGTACTGTAGCGGATGGCGAGTCCACTGACAGTAGTTGAGTACCCACCGAGGTTTTAGTAGGTGAAGGAGGCGGAATGCAAATAAATAAAAATGTCGAGAAGTATTACTTTAATTTATAAAATGAATTTAACGAACTAGAAAGAATAGTTCAATTAATTATCGCATAATTATTTTAATCTTGAGAGCGAGAATTCAATACTCACAACTCTAAAACGACAACCATTGTTTTGTCTTTGTCAAAAGCATCGTACAGCTGAATCAGTCTTGGATGCTGCAGCGCTCGCATTATATCTATCTCCCTCTCCACATTCCTCTTGTCTTCCTTCCGCGCTGTCGGAACGATCTTTGCCGCCAGATGCAGCCCCGTCGCCTTCTCCTTGCACTTGTACACCGTCCCGAACTTCCCCCTGAGAAAGACAAACCAAAGGCCCGACTGCATCTAACGCCACCAAAGAGAACATTCTCAGGGAGGTGCGCCCCAAGGCGTTTTCAATTTATTCGGAAGTACACTCAACCTTTCTGTTGTTGTACTGCCTTTAACATATACACAACTTACATACAGTACAGTTTGCATGAGAGGAGCCGAAAGGTTAAATGCAAATCTGGAGATCTTTCATTTTCACGAGAAATTTAAATAAGTACAGACATTTCGACAAAGTATTTATTGGAAGCTTTAATTAGTCAGAGGCTCCGGCTGCCTTTTCATGTATTTCACTTTGCTTTGCTGTCAGAGATAAAATAAGATTAACGTTATTGCGTACTTTGCAAAAGCGTCTTAAGAGATAATAAAATCAGTATTATAAACATTCTGGGTTTAAAAGAAATAAGTGGTACCGGATAAAAAACATTGTGGGTGCTTTTAATACCCGAAAAGGGTCAGAATGAAGTTTTAAATTGGAAAATGAAGGAATACTCCGGAGTGTCTGTGACTTTGGTCGAATCTGAATTGCGGATAAAGTGCCAAGAATGCTCGCCGAGAGCGTCCAAAACGTTATTTTTAATAGAAACCAAACGTCAACCCGTGAACTTGGTAATCAGCATAATTAAACAGCTTTTCTTCTTTCCTCCTTTCCATCCTTTCATAATTGGTTACATTTTGGCGCCAATTTATATTTACTTTTTTCTTTCCTTCGCCCCCACCGACCGCCGGCAATAAACATTTACCTTTCCAACAGCCACTCATTCTGTTTATCGCTCGCTCTCTGCTATGAGGTTGCTGCCACACAACCCAAAGGTGCCCCCTTCTCAAGCACTAAACAACCCCCGATCGGCCATATTCGGCCAAATCCGGATGAGCCGCCAAATAAAAGCGATTTCAGGCGAATTCGTTGGCCCGTGGGCCCGACGATTCATTCGGCCCCGAAGGCCTTTGGGCCTTTGAAATATTTTGGCTGCGTGTACAAAGTTTGAATTTAAGAGGGTTGACCTTGGGGTGGCCGCCGAATATTTATTTTGATTCCGTACTTAATGGCCTGGCCAAATGGCCAAAATTCCCGAATCCTTTCATTAGAGCGCAGCCACAGTCTGAATGTCTTTTCAGGAGAAATCTTTTTTAGGTGAGTTTTCGCTTTTCTAACTGATATAAATCAAGATAAATTGAAATATTTCAGTTTTGGAATGAAACTTGGAATAAGGGTGAGCACTCTGGGGAGAGGGTTGACTTCATTGGAGGAAAGAGTCCCCCAAGGGGCAGAAGCAAGGGGTGCAGTGCTGAAATTACGCGTTAAAAGAGCCACAGTTTCCTTTACCTGCCGATTTCCGACTCGACATCGTAGAGTTCCTTCAAGTCGACTCCCCTTCTTATCTTGACTTCTCTGTGCGGGAAACTTGGCTCCAGTTCTGAAAAGGAAAACAACAGAAGCTGTAGAAACAAAGGAAAGGGTTTCGCGAAAACATCTGTTGTTGAAACACTCGCCATTTCAAATGTTAATCGCTTTGAAATTAACGAATACTTTTACAATTGCGTAAACATAAAAGTGATTTGGCCATAATAAGTGACAGTTTCGAAATAATTGGCATTCTTTGTCTTTTTCAGATGAAATAACAAACCATTTTATTATTTTATTAACCAAGAGTAAAAGCAAAAAAGTTTAAACTAAATCGAGATGCTCCTCATAAAAATTAGGGCCTACAGGTCTTAAATGTAGACCAAATGTCGTAAGACTCACCTCCCACTGGGTCATCCTCATCGATTTTTATCATTTTCACCAGCGATTCTTAAATCCTGGAAAAAGTTCACATAATTAATTAATGACATTTATTGCTGTCGTTTTGTTTCTCAGTGAAATACGAAGCAAATACAAGGGCAAGTCAGCTGACTTCACCGTTATTTACTTCGAAGTATTCGTGTTACAATAATGCCAATAATAATAACATACACGCAATTGTGTATGACGGAGTTTGAATATAACTGTTCAAGACAAAAACAATAGGGCAACTGCTCATTTATGCACTGAAAAATGCCATGTCGCTTTTTTTGTAAATATTTTTGGGTTGATATATTTATTTATATATATTTGGGTTAAAATAATGGTGTTGCCATTTTCGCCCCCGAAAAGTGAAAAGCGAGTAGATTAAATTGCCAAAGATAAGAGATCGGATAAATCAGAAAAATAAGAAGAAAATCGTAATAAAATCGGAAGCGAAAAAGAGAGCGAACTGTCGCCAAAATACTTGACAATCATAAATATGAGCCAATTTCGGGCTCCATTTTCAAACGCCAGGAAGGGAGGAAAAGGAGCGGAAAAGAGAGGTGCAAAGTACGAGAAGAACTAAGAATAGATGCGAATGGAAAGAGGAGAGGCGAAAAGAAATGGTGTTGGAAAAAAGAAAAGAGAAAATTAGAAACACACTAGTGTTTCACTGACTAAAATAATTAAAAAAAGAAAAAATAAAAAAAATAAAATTTATAAAGAAAAAATTTAGGTTTATTTAGAAATAGCAGTTATGTTATTTTAATTATCACGATTATTTTCACTGCTTTTTTTCTGCCATTCAATAATTACAAACTAATTGATAATAATAATTCTAATAAGAAAAAAACTCATCCCCAATTTCCCTTAAAATTGATTGCTTACTGAGTCGTAAATGAAATTTAACACACTTGTGCATGACTATTTAGGGATTTCAGTGCACATCAACATTTTGTGAAGCTCATCTCTCGATGATGCAATTAGCAGCTCCAGTCTGTATTTTGCCGTTATTTAATGACGAACTTCATCACGCGACCCCAAAACGCCTCAAGTGGAAATGGTTACCCATTTTCCCGTAATTTTTACCTAAAATAACTCGTGGCTTTGTTGGAACACTTTCCTGGTAAAATTTTCCATCCGAGCACTTGGTCATCGGAATTCAGGAAATTTACATTTCCATAGCAAACGGGTCCCCAGAAAATGAGAGTCCGAATCCCAGGAATGTTCGTCCATCAGAGGCTTGCGAGGGTCACGTACCTGCCCATGGAATCCTCAGGCGCGTGCGATGGGGCCAAAACACCCAACAACTGCACTGATTATCAACTCCGTCCACAGTTTTCACACGAAATGGTTGCAATTGTGCGCGAGTTGCAGAATACAACTGAGAAAGCGTCGCTGTTGATCGCTTTCGAGAGTGTGTGGATTAAAAATAGCCTTTAGTCAAAAAAATTCTTGAGAGCATTCATTCCGAGTTCCCTCCTCTGTGCCGCATTTGAAAGTGCCGGCGGAAATGGCCGAATTCAAATGTGGTTGCGAATTGCTCCGCCTTCGGTTTATTAAATTTGTTTATCGCTCCTAATGGCGGCCTGCTCAGGAGACTTATTAATATATCACAACTTTTGCACATATTATACAGTATAATGAACTGATAACTGATAACATGGCCCTGGACAAGAAAAGAATTCGCCACCCCTTACTTAATAATTAATATTTTTATTTTTAATAATCTCATTTAATCTTTATTTTATCACAATATAAAAATTTATTCTTGGTTTAGAAAACAGTAGCAACGAAGTATGGTTCGCCAAAACTCCATCAAAACTTTTAGAGAATATTTCTCTAACTTTGGTTATAAAACCTTTTGTACGACTCTATTAGTGGTTCGAGGCTTCATTACCGTGACGATTAAGTGTTAATCAGGGCAGCTGACCACTGATGCAGTTTTTTCGTGCTGTCAGCAGAAATGCCGGGGTTGTCGCCCCTGTCGCCACACTGTTTAACTGAAGTTCTTCACGAGATCGAGCCATAAGTAACTTCCGGTTTTTTATAACACTATTTATTTATTTATTTAGTTTCCATTCAAAGTATTCAGTCTTTTTGTTGTTGTCACAATGTGGAACCAACTTTTAGCATACTATTATCGTTAGTTTAACTGCAGACAACCATTTTAAATTACCACCAGCAACCTTCTGTTCAATTCATGCCCCTCTTACCACTGCCTTACTGATTTGTTGAAACCTCCCAACGTGCAATAACAAGGCAAATTTATTTCACTTTGTACAGTTCTTAAGTCTATGACACTGCTGTAAAATTGATTTCTGCCATTACTGTAAAAGTTTATGAGGTAAAGTAAAAATTAAGTAAGCTTTTTTACATCCTTATATTAAAAAATAAAGATGGTTTTATAGTTAAAAAATTAACGGTAAGATTTCTGGTATCTGGCTCTTGCGCCTGGACCTCCAAATTTCTTGGGTTCACATCGTCTTGGATCAGCTACCAGGAGGGTTCTATCATACTGAATCAGAATGTCTTTGATTTCCTTCTTAGAAGCTTCATCTACATCTACAAAATGGTACACAATTAGAAAGAGAAATGAAAAATGGAAAAACATGGAAAAAGCATGGGGCTTACATTTCTGATAATATGCAACAAGGGCCTTTGAAATAGCCTGCCTAATGGCGTAAATTTGAGCTACATGTCCGCCGCCATTGACACGCACCCTCATATCCACTCCAGAAAATCGTTCCTGTGTCAGAATAAAGGAAAACTTTACAGCATGAAAACATGATAATGGGAAGCACAAAATCTATATGTTAATATGTTACCTTCCCAAGAAGCAGAATAGGCTCTTGCAATTTATACTGCAGAACTCGCGGCTCGATCATATCCAGGGGTCGACCATTTACTCTCAGATTGCCCTTTCCTCTTCGGCAATAGGCCACGGCCGTTGCGCTTTTCTTAAAAAGAGAAAATAACATCAGCCATGACACACAAAAAATTCCAATATGAAATGTACACGTGTGCACATGAATAATCCTGATGAGTATTCGAACTAAAACTAATCACAAGAACTTAACATCTTTCGGGTAATAAAACTCAAAAATTCATCAAGAGTTCGCCATATGAGTTGGAAGAATGGCATGTTATGCGACCATGTCGCCACTCACCTTCCTACCGAAGACTTGTACGCTGGGTATTCTCTTCTTCTTTTTCTGCAAATAAAAATAAATATGAAAATTAGAAAATCTAATGGCTCAGCTTTTATTTATACAAACTATTACTTGCGCATGAAAAATAGTACCTTCTTGTCTTGCATTTTTGTTGGTTGAAACTATAACCTACACGCGAGAACCTACCGGAAACACTTGAAAGGAATGAGAGGAAGTTGTCTTTCCTTTGCTAATGTTAAGGAAGCGGTTTTGTCTTCTGCTATTTTCAAAAACCGTATGAATGTACTGATTGGCTTAAAATTATGCAATAATTTTTTAAACACTACCGTATAAGTAGTAAGATTAACGTTTATTTGCCAATTCTTAAAATTAAAAACAAAATTTATATTTTATGACGCATTAACATTGCAAAATGTCGCCATTACGTTAAATGAAAGATATAAAGTTGGTACGACTGAAGCTAATTCATGCTCTGAGAGGAAGTTTTACTTTCAAGTTTTTATTCAACGCAGGTAAAGCTTTACTAAATGTAAGTGAATGCAAGGAAATTTTTGCGGATTCAAGTAAACGGATTCAAATTTAATAAAATTTTCTACCTAATTTTTTTTCGGTGTTTTGCCGTTGCTGAGGTAAAAATGTCAGGGTCAATATACTTAACTTTCATAGATTCTCTCTTGTTTTCTTTTTACCAAGTGTAATAACAACTTTTTGGTAATGTTTAGAACAACCTTCAGTTTTGTTTTATTGTACTTTTAAAAACTACACTGCGTGAAGGTTTGAAAAACCTACGTAACGGAGCTTCGATAATTTGGGGCATTAAAAGTGTAGTAAAAATTTGGTTTTTTTAATTACCTCAAAAAGTAGAAGCCATTTTATTGAAGACCAAAGTTCTCAAGTTTTTGTATTGATCATAATTAGGCTCGTAATGAATCCTATTTATATTAATTTGACTTGAAAACCTGTACCAGTTTTTTTGCATCCATAAAAAAAAATTATGTTGTTAATTTGCGTTTCATGTTTTGATTCAGTTTAAAAATGGCAGACAGTACAACGGAGCAAAGAGAAACTGAGCCCGGGTTTGGAAAATTAAAGGAGCACGTAATTCAAAACAAAATCGATTTTGCATTATGGATCACAAGGATTTTTAGTATTTTTTTTACAGTAGGCTATTTTATTCCAATATTTTGGTGAGTAGATCCTTTGTCTTGGCAAATTAGTGTAAAGAGAAATTTTGTGAAGCCATAAGCCTCATAAATAAGTTCTATTTAATTAGTGAAAGTTCAATTAAAATCTTTTATTTTTAATGTCTGAGTGCAGTAGAGTTTCTAACGAATTGTTGTGATTTTAATGATTTTGAGACATTCAAAAGTATAATTTAAATTAAAGCAAAAAAGATGTTTAATGTATTTATTGGTTGTTATGATTTTAATTTTGCCTGGGATAAATTATTTCTTTGAACATATTTGCAATGAAACCATTAAATAATAAAATGACTGAAATGGATGACTTTTGGAAGAGGAAGTTAATATATGGAAAGGAAATAGAATTATTAGTACAATTTATGATACTATAATCATTACTCATTTTATATCAACTGAAATACTTCCAATTTTATGGAATTATTTTTCTAAAAGCATAAATAGACTAATTAAATTAAAAAATTATAGTATAGTGTGTCATTTTCTAGGAAATTTTCTTTTTAAGATTTTGCTATCAGTTAAAGAGCAAAATTTTTTCAGAATATACCCAAAATTACAGTCCATTTTAACAAAGAAAAAATTTATTTGTGTAGCTGTATCAGTAACTATAATTTACTGTAAGAACCACCTGTGGAAAGTTTCCCACAATTGTATGTCTATCAGTTATTGTGCTCATGTGTTACGACAAAAATGAGGATCACTTAATTGTTGGAAGATGTGCATGATTGGCAGAGCATAAGACATTGTAGGTGTTAAAACTGTTGGAATTTGTTATGTATTGTTCAACACAGATGTGACATCCAAAAGATAATAAGAATGCAATAGCCAAGGAATGAATGAATCAGTATAATTCAGGATGTGGAAAAACACTTGGTCATGCATCAAATGAGGAGGTTAACTGTGTGACTGCAGCCAACATTGTTTTGATTTCACAATCTCAGGTCTGGATTCGGCTCCTGAACCAATGTCCAGGGCTGTCATGCAATTCTCTTAGTTTGTGACACACAAGAGTACACAGCATGGAGCTAGACAACAGAAATTTACTTATTTCAGTAAATATTTACTTCCAGCAAATTTGTTACTGATCAACTTACACATGTCCAAAATGATGAGTTATTTAATGTAATAAGATGTAATGCAACACTTAGTATTAGGTCAAGTATAAGCAGCTACTTATGGCTGCACCCAAATTAATGTATTTTTAACAAGGAAATTTCAAAGACATCCTTCAAAATTTATAAATTGCTGTTGTGGGAGTTGACAAGCAAAATGGCAAATTCACAATAAATAAAATAATGAAATTGATGAAGGCCACACTGACTACTAATTATTAATTATTAAATAAAAAGGCAAGAGAATTTGGCATTTTTCTTACAGGAATCCATACACTTTGTACTATAAGGCATTAATGAGCAATGCATCTACAAGTGCATTAAGATTGCATCAGAGATTGCCACAAGTTTCATTCACAAAAGAGTTCTTGCAGCAGCTTCTGCTTGAGGACAGTTGCCACTACTTGTTCTATTCCATTATGTTTCTGTACATTGCTCCAGTCACATGTATCCTTTTGCCTAATGTTGTCATGGCTGTATGGCTGTGGAGAGGACAGAGGAAAGCAATGAATGCAAAAATTTCCCTTAACTCAACACCACCCAGTGGCATTGCAGCCCATCTTTCTCTTCAGCTTGCTTCACTCGGCAAGTTATTCGCTGGCCTTACTGGATGTGAGTATACTCCTCAAGCCTTCACCCCCCTAAACACCTCAGGTTTACTAATCAGCTTTTCTTACAGTGCTTGGGCCAGAATTCCTGGTGGGGCGCCAGGATTCTCATCTCCTTGATTGAATTGCAATCAAGAAATCTTCTCAGGCTGATTTCGTTCACCGAGATATTCCTCATGCCGTTCTCCGTGTGCCTGCTCTTGCTGTGAGTACCCCTCCCTCGCCCCCGCCCCCCTTCGCTGCCCCTTCTCATCGCTCTCTCCTCCGCAGGGGCCACGCCAGTCTGCTCACCCCGTTTCTCTACTACCAGTTTCTGTGCCTGAGGTACGCCTCCCGCCGGAACCCCTACACCAGGAATCTCTTCCACGAACTGAGGCTCCTCCTCGAGAAGACCGCCTACAAGCCCGGAGTGCCCCAGTTCGTCCGACAGGCGCTGCTGTTCGTCGTGTCGATGGGGTGCCGCCTGGCGCCCCACGTGCAGGTCCAGGCTCAGTAAAGAGGCGCACATCTGCAGGGACTATTGCACTTATACTTTGAGTACGTGGACTCAGGTTGCTTGGGGGTTGGTGGTGTGGCGAATTCCAGGAACATGCCGTTTCGTGTAGGAGTTGCAAAATTTTGTTAGATGGTCGGAGTGCGAAGGAATGATCTCCGAGATGTGATCGGTTGGGGATGTTTAAGGGTTGCTGGGGGAGTCGCACGGGTAGCGCGGCTTCGACGACCTCAAACCCTCGCCTTCATTTCCAGTCATTGTTAACACACTTCGCTTATAGTTTGACACAGTTTTCTGTCTTTTATTAATAATATGGGAACGGTTTAAGGCATCTAAGCATTTTCTTTCTATGTTAGTGACAATTTTCATGTTAAATTTGGAAAAATAAATTTTTTTGTTAGGAACACTTGCCTTTTTATAATATTTTTAGGTTTAAGGATGGAAGGGGGACGGACGGTGAAATGTTGAATGATATTTTATGAGGTTTTGTTAATTTTTGCGCAGAATATACTTAATTAACATTCCAGGTCTTTTTGGCTGATTTCTTTGGAAGGTCTGAGCAGAAGAGAATAGAAATAGCGTATAGGAGATGCTGAAATCTGCTGTTATGAATCTTTCTGTGAATCGTCGCTGTTCCAGTGTCGTTTGCTTGCAATAAATTCACCTCAGAGTGAAGGAATGTTATTCATACGTAGTCGTAATGTTCGCATTTCGTTCACAGTATTGAACAATACCAGTTGATAATTAAATCTTTTTTTATGAAATGAATTTGATTTATCACCCATTGGCTTCGGACACGTTTCTAAAAATTGGCTCTCATCCATGACTTATTGATAGGGTCTTCATTCCCTCAAATTTTCAGCAAGAAGCTCAACATTTCCTTCTTCTTTGGAACCGGCGTCATATATTCTGTCTCGAATTCTGGGATGAAGAACGAGATGTTCAGACTGTACGAACTAGCCAATAGAGCAGACGCGAGTAGAGGCTGCCAGTGGTTGTCAGGTGCAGAAAAGAAAAGGGTGAACGATAGGGTTGTTCACATTTGGGTGGGTTGGGAAGGGTTTCCACCGGGCGGCGCCAAAAAAGTGAGAAAATGAGGACTTAATTGATTGGAAAAAGCAAAAAAAGGCAAAAGAAAATGTTTATTTCGTGAATTAAAATGAGTTTTTTAGGGAAAAATTAAAAGAGAATCATCTTAACTAAAAGTATTTTTGAGGGGTCAAAATGACTCCTGATAGGATTAAAAATATCTTTTAATCCAATGAATGAATTTTTCTTTAATTTCGCATAATGCTAGAGGAGACAGAAGTAATAATATAAATTTTAATAAGTACTTTAAGACTTGTGGGTAATCAAAGTTGAGACTGCGGCACTTCTACTAACTGTCTAACTTTATTACAAAATCTGAATTGATGAGGGAAACCGCCAATTGTTGTGATAAAATGCGTGAAGGAAGGGGATCCTTTTGACCACTAAGAATGAAAGCTCAAGTTAAACTTTTTGTGAAACATCAATGTGTAACGGCGGGGTTGAATTAGAGGCGCTATGGGTCAGAAAGACCTCTTCGGCCGTTCTACATCTGCCTTTTAAAGCAAAAACTTGTCATAACAACTCATAACCGTTGTATATAAACAGCAAAATAAACTTTGGTGTTAATTAATAACGAAACTTAAATAAATATCCTTCAACTTTATTGCAGTGATTTGTTATAGTTTTGACGAATGCAAACCAAAAACCAAAATGGAATTCTGTTTTGTTCGGTAGAGAAGTCGCTCCAACAGCGGTTACTGTTTGATATTTGGGGGCAACAAATGCCCTCGTCCCTCGAAATGTTCTTTTCTCTGCACCCCCCGCCCCTCCCTCACGTTAAATTATTTAAGTAACAGCCGAGGATCAATCAAGTACTCTTAAGTATAAATTAACCTTTGATGAAGGCGACTCCTACGTCTCGTTTTTACAGTAATCGTCGACCACTACTCCCCACGGGTGGTCGACGTACCCGTACTGGATCCTCGACAGGTGCTTCAGGAAGAACTCGAACTCCTTGTCTTCCTGCTCCATCGTCGGGATCTTCAGCTCCCTGCCCTTGTACACCACCGAAGCTATCGGCGACACGATGCACGCCGTGCCCGCCCCGAACATCTCCAAGCACTGAAACAGACTTCCCTGTAGTTGCGCTCATCGTGCCCCAACGCATTCCACCTGCTCGATCGCCGACCAACCTTTCCTTTGTCCACATAATGGATGAACTCCTTCATCGTTATCGTCCTCTCTGTGACTTTGAGTCGGCCGTACTGCCTCGCCAAATCCAAAATGGAGGCCCTCGTCACTCCCGGAAGGATGAGCCCGTTGAGCGGAGGCGTTATCAGCTCTTTTCCCCCGTCGTCCGTCCTCACTATGACGAACACGTTCATCGTGCCGGCCTCCGTGATTTGGTCGTCCTCGCCGAACAGCCAGAGCACTTGCTGCAGTCCTTGGGCCAGCGCTTCCCGCTGCAGGAGATGTGCATTAGTGTGGGGCGGGTGCGGGGCGGGGCGCGGGGCGGACATTTACCTGGACCTGGACCGTGGGGCCGTAATTGCAACCCATCTTCTTGTCTCCGACACCGCCCGGCCATGCCCTCGTGTATTTGGGGTCGGCCAGGACGGAGACGGCGGTGAAACCTTCCTTGAAGTAGCTGTTGACCGGCGAGCATATGACGAAGAGGAGGGCGGATTCCGCAGCTGTCATCCCCAGGACTGGCTGAAATGGAAATTCATGCGCTTGTCACCGACAGGAACAAAAGTGCTAACAGCTATCATAAAGGTGTGCTTCGCTTTTCGGTGTTGAAATAGTATGTGAAGCTGTCCTTCCTTCTTTCTTCTCTGAAACGCTTCGGATTTTTGGGTCGAACAGCTGCAAAACTGCAAAAACTGGCGACCAAAAGTTGGTGTAGTTTTGTCTTTGATCGTATTAATATCTGTCTCTACTTCATAAGTCTTTTATGAACATTTATATGTTATCCAGTATATTATTTTAATTGTCACTTTCAATTTTTACTTGGTTTCTTTTTGTTTCTTGTGTTTTGCATTTTTCCCGCCCGAAAGACAAATAGAAAGTGCGATTTATAGATTGACTCGAATAGGGTCAAAATGACACTTCGATTTTCATTTTTAACCCAGAAATATTTCGTGAATAGAGTAATGCACGCATGGCAATGTCGTATTTGTTGCAAACTGTCCCATTTTTCGTTGTTTTCATTTTAGTGTTTTCAAATTTTAAGTGAAGAGTCATTTTGTCTCGCGCAGAGAAAAGAAAGCGAAATTTAGAGTATAAAAAAATATTGAAAAGGCTAAAATGGCCGAGGGGTTAAATGACCGCTGTCATCCTTGAGTTTTAACCAGAAAGTTACGCCCCGCATTCAGTGGATAAAAGTCCCTGAATTTGGCCTTATCCGCAAATCAAATAGGATATTATAGCACCTAATCCGATTGCGCAATTATTTGGCCTAGAGTTAATCATCTGTTGGTGAACAGAAGCACTCGAGTGACGTGAGCAGAGCTCATTGTCAAAGTCAGAGCTTATCTGTACTCACGTCGATGCCTATGAGAGTGGGCCTCAGGTACAGGCTGGCAGTCTCCGAATGGGGCACCCACTCCTGGTCGATCTGGACGAGTCGGCAGAGCATTTTGATCATCTCGTTGGAGTCGAAGGTCGGCAGTCCTGACCTCTGGGCGGAACTGTTCATCCTGATCATGTTGAGGTCCGGCCGGAAGAGTCTGATTTTGGCGTCGACCCCTCTGTAGGCCTTCATCCCTTCGAAGAGCTGCGGCAGACGAAAACCTGCTGTCAGTGGGGCCGTGGCAACACCAGTCAGAGTGTTTAGTTCTGTGCACGCATTAAGAGAATCGAAAGAGGGAAGAGCAAAAACGGGCAATATTTCTTTTCGTTATTTAAAATTATTTTCCTGTGAGTTTTTAGTGTAATTTGCTCTTTGATGAGGGCAGGCATTGGCCAGGATGTTGGCGTTGTTTTGAGAAATGTGTTTTCATCGGATGAAAGAGTGCAGATCAACAGGTAATAAAGCACAATAAATAAAAGCAGTAATTTTGGCTGAAAATGAGATGAGACAGAGGAGGAGCAGCGGCAGTCGACAGAAACAATGGCGATTCTTCGAGCGGAACACTACAGGGTTTTTCCGCCAGGAGGAGGACATAATTGTTGTTGTTGTTGTCGTTAGCAGAGCAATCACGTATGTTTTTCCGAGTGCTCATTCTGTTTACATGAACTTGAATTTTCGTCACCTTCTCGCGCAAATATTTACGTTTTGCGAAGCGAGCGCAATCACGTCCTTGAAAGCGCTGCAGTGGAGTGTTAAGAACTGACCTGCAGCATCTCTTGGCTCATTCAAAGCTACTCTTCCTGTGGAAAGACTGCGCAGAAGTGACAACAGCCCACCCACTGGTGATGATCGGTTGTGTCATAAATGTGCGAATGCCATAAATGTTACAACACATGCACACCGCCTAACTTGAAGCTGACTTTAACAGTGACAAGGCCGCAAATGACTGCTGCTTGCAGTCATCAGTGGCCATCAGCAAAACAAAAGTTTTCTCTTCTGTAGGTGAACCTGTCTACGACAGCTGATAAACCAAAATCAGATCGTGAGGTGGTGGTCCGACGAGCAGAAGAGCGCGTCAGCAGCGGAAAAAAGGGGGGGGGGGGAATTCCGTTTTTCAGCGGCGTATCAATGTTTTCTTTGTTTTCGGTCGCGTGTTGTCGCTGTATCTTATCTGGGCGCCATAAATCAGTCCTTGAGTGCTACTCGAGATAAGTGTTGCAAATAAGAGGTGAATTTGGCAATTGCAAATTTAAGGATTCTCCTGAAGTGCCTTTATTGGCGTCGGATTGAATTGGAAGCACGCGAAAGGCAAAGAGTTTCTCTGTGGTTAGCGTCTTTTAATATTAAAAAAAATAGAATGAACACAAGCAGGAGGAAGAGAAAAAAAGGAAAAACTAGCAAAGCCACTATTTTTCAATTGGTTGGCCTTACATTTTGTTTTCCTCTCTGAATTTCAACTTGAAGACTAGAAATAATTTACACTTCTTACATTTAAAAAAACTGTTCACATTTTCTGTGAAATTTCTCAGTTTTCCCTGCGTTTCCTGTTTTCTTTATAAAAATAACAAAAGACTCAAAACATTGGAACGTTCACTAAAGTCTGCCAGGGTGGAAATGATCGCCTTGGCCGAAAGAAAATTTCTGTGGCTTTCAAAAAATTCAAAATGGCTGCTGCTTAACTTTTTACTTTCTCTGAAGCAACCGTGAAATACAACTGCACAATATTGTGGGGTGTCGTCGGCGAACTAGTGCATCAGTCTGCAATGCCCAGTGAATGGTGAACAATGCCCAGCCGAAATCACTCAAGTACGGTGAATCAGTGTGTGCAAAAGTCATTGTGAGCCTTGGTTGCAGCCAACGGTCTCTCGTGATTGATTGAGGGGTGAAAATGATGTGGCCTACCTCTATGGCGTAGTGAAGGACTTTGGCCGCCGGGTGCAGGGTGAGGTTCTCCATGGGGAGGATCTTGGGCTTCATCCACCCCCCTAGGCCGTTGTCGTACTGCACCTTGAACATGTGGTCCGTGAAGAACTTGCCAAACTCGAGCTGGTCGACGTCGGGCTTCTGCTGGAGCTGCTCGGGGGACCCCAGCTGGACCTCCAGATCTGAGAACTGGAACAGCGCAATGTGAGTGAGGAGTGGTGGTGAGAGTGGGATGGGCCGCGCGAGTGCTCACCCGAAAGGTTTTAGCGGCCGACAGCATTCGGTTGGCGGCTTTGACATCCTGGAGTTTCAAAACTCTGAAAGAGAAGAGAATTAGGTGAGAGTGAGAGCAACAGTGGTTTGCGCAAGCGCACCGAAGGGCCGAACTGGATTAACGTTCCGATAAAAAAGGGAAAAAATGTGACCCTGAAATCCGAAAACCCCTTCTGATTAGAAAAGGTCATCGAAGGTTGTCTTAAGACCGCCATTTTAGATTAATCAAAATAAATACTGGTTCGGAGCAGTTCACGCAGGTTATGGGATTTGTGTCCGATCAGCGCCGTCAGCAGGAAAAGGAACCGCTCTGCTGTCCTGATCATCTGCGGCTGACGCACGACAGGATTAATGTATTTGCATGTTTTATTATTGCAGAGAAGGGAACCAACAGTGACTTTATGCAAGAAATAGCATAAAGCTTTCTATGTGGTTGAGTGGATATCATAAAAAAGCAGAAAGGCAAAATTAAAAGAAATTGTTGAAAAGCTTTGTGCGTACAACAGTAAGCATTTCGTTTCGAAGGCAAGGACGTATTACGCTGGACACACATCTAGTTATACTAGAAATTATACTGCACGCGTTTCTATTTATATTTGTAGATATTTTTCGTGCACTTTGAGCAGCTTTTATTCATTGGAATACTGCCTTTAATATGCATACAGTTGCACATAATATGCACAGTTTTCCAGTTACAATTTTCCACACAATTTTGTGTTTTTCATTGGAAAATGGCGTGTAGTATTTCCTGCAGAGGCGCTGCAGTGCTTCGGATGAGGGAGGTGTTTCTCTCGCGGTCGCCTCGGCACCTTTGACCCAGAGAAGCACCTAAAGGCCCGACCTTGACGCCATCGGAGATGGAGAGTCCAATCCCAGTTTCGGAATCGTAAAGCAAACGATGATAGCTTTATTACGATGACAATAATGTAATTGTGTCAGCTGAGGCAAAGGTCATTGTCGCCTTTCAAAGGAGGTGCATAACGCACTTATCGGGTTTCGCAAGGTAAGCCTGACTAGGTGAGCGAGGGTCTCCATCGAAACGATCCATGTCGCAATCGTCTGCCATTCCGCATCACGATCCTCATTGTGGTGCATCGTTGCACAACTTCGGGAGCAGCCTGTTCCGAACTGTTTTATGCCCTCAGAGGTGCTCTACAAAAGCATCCCATCGATGTGAGTGCGCGTTGCCAATAAATGCTTTATTTCGCCCCAAAACGAACGCGTAAAATCTCGCTTTTACGCTCTTCTCGCAGGTTACGACCTCATACTTAATAACTGAGAAATCGGCCCTCAGTAAATATTAACACCCCTTCGGATGGATTCCTCTGCACCCTTTCAAATATTAATTTTTCTCATCAACAAAAAGCACCACCCAGTTGTAAAACAATCGCCATAAAACTGAGAAATGGCTTCAAATAAATCATCCGAGCGGAAGACGAGCTCACAACAGCACTGCTGCGGCCAGAACTGACCAAATGCTCCTGGCCATTCCTGCCACTTTCAAGTCTTCGACTGGCGCCACGAGCTGCTGCCCTTTTGCATCCCTTGCTCTCTTTCACCCTCTGCAGGATGACTGCACCGGGACAGGTTCATTCACCTTCATTTTTCGATTCACCACTCCACAAAAGCTCTGTCGGAACTCTTTTTCTTTAACTCTTTTAACTTGCTTCCTTTTCGGCCCCCAATTAGTTATTAATAAGCCATTATTACTACATTTTGACTTTTACTGATTTCAGGTTCATTAAGGTCACCACACTCAGTCACACAACAGAAAAGCGACCTTAACCAAAATCTGCTCAAGGCAGCTCTTATCTATCGCAATCTTATCTCCGCTCCGCACACCCACTCTTATCGCCACCCGCTTCATCTTCCCCCGAAGCACCGCCACCACCCACAGCCACCACGCACTCCCCGCAGACCCACAACCACAAAATAATTGAAAATGCTTACTGTCGAATAGCCATAAACTGTCTTTGCTCGTATTCGACCGAGTACCGAGAGCCGAGAACTATTCTAATGAGGCGACTTGTGGCCCTCTGTGCTCTCTGAACACCATGCTAATGATGCAGGCAGTCGCTCCTCCGATAAGTGCCTCGCCGCGATAACGACAGCATTGGCGGATGGTGAAAACACGAGGAGATGCTGCGAGGTGGGGGGTCGCTCACGTTTGTTTTCCGTTTGTTTGTGGGAGGACACCTTGGGACTATCCTCTTCCGCCTTCGATTATCATATATTCATTATTTAATATTATTTAAAATATCAATATACTCTCAGTTCACGGCCGACCGCCCGCGACTTCGGCTTCACTCGGAACTTTTCGGAAGTCGTCGTAAAAAAAAGACAGTTTCTCATTGGTCAACAAAAATCTATAAATAGAGGGCGCTGTTGACAGGATTGCCAACTTAGGGGCTCAAAGAGCCCAATGGGATTTTTATTGGTTTTTTTTACTTAAAAGTATGAAGATATGATTTATGATTGATCATGTAATACAGTTAATTATTTATCTTTATAACAATATTTTTAGAGGTTTCTGGTTGAGAATTGCCAGCACTGGACTATTTTTTCCGTTAATATTAATTTTTTAACATTAATATTTTCCTTTTAATTTTATTTAGTTTTCATTTTTAGATATACTTTCTTACGAATAATAGTTTCTTTTTAGAGTACCATTTTTATTTTATACACTTTCTCAGTTTAGGTAATTTCTAATTTTACGCCTTATATTGTATTTTTATACCTTTTATCCATTCCAATCTTATTCTTTTGAGTAGATTTAGTTTTTTATTAGTAGTACTGCTTAATTTCTGAGTAAGCACATCTAATTTTTATGCTTGTATAAGTTATAAGAAAAGATAAGGAGCATGGGCACTTCCTCAAGAGAAGGGAAGCCGTTTGCCCGGGATGCGCGGGAACAGAGGGATTCACCCGAGTTCTGGACGCTGTGGCCTCGCTACAAAGTCAATCTGTGTGGCTTCTCTTGCGCCCATATTGCGTGTATTATTTGTGGGAAAAATGGCTTGCTCTTCTGTTCAGGCGCCATTTAAAATTATTTTTTATTATTAAATTTGTCGTTATCAGGTTTAGCCGCTCATCATCCAATGCTGCGTTATCAGTTAATCTCATCTCCTTAATTAATTATTTTATCCTTTATTAATTGAAAATGAATTGTCATTGTGGTTCCCAAGGCACACTCCACCCACGTGACATGCGTGAGTGACGCCCCGTCAGCACCGGACACATCCGGCAGCGAGTTATCGCTTGGAAAGGCTTTCATCTGCACTCAAGCAATTTATTTACGTATCTCTCGAAACGATAATGCTCGAAACCTTGTAACGAATAAACAAACACTCGAGTCGATAATTATCATGCAGAGGAATTTCCTGAAAGCGGAGCCCGTCCCTGCAGGAAATGCACGACAACTTCGTGCAGAAGCATACCTCGGTGCAAAGCTCAGATGAGAAAAGATGGCACTGGAAAGTGGAGGAAAGCAGTTAAATGCAAGTGCATGAAGTACAATGACCGGCAATTTAGTTGTTTAATTAAGTTTTGTCCTCCCACTCAAAGAGAGGTTGGAACTCTGTTAGACGGTGAATGTCTTTTTGAAGAAAAACCGCTGCAAAGAAAAACACAAACATTTGTTGTATTAGGATTATTTAATTTTATGATTTATAGTTTTATATGCTAGCTTTTTATGTAATACTACATTAAATACTATAATTATATAAACCAACTTTGGAGGCGAATCTCTGCTGGAGGGAAGGGAAGGAAAAAAGGCACTGGAAATCATTTCGTTTGTCTTCTTGTTACACTGCCTTTGGCCAAAAAATACGAAATGTCTTTTCTTGTTCTGGGTTTTCGGTTGGTGGGGACTTTGAGTCAGCGGTTCTTTTGTCCTTCTTCGCTTCCTGCCTGAATTTGTCTCGCTGTAGACGACTTTTCGCGTGGTTAATCGCTCTTTTTGTAATTTACTTTTCCCACTCACCGAACATAATTTTGCAGCGGAAAGAATTGAGCACTGAAGAAATTATGTAATGAGAACCAACGCTGAATAAATTCTGAACGAGAAGAAAAACAAGATTTTAAATTCGAGTCGAGTCGCATAATCAGAATTAATTTCGCAGTTTCTCTCCCCTTCAATTGCTGTTTTATGCAATTCGTGACGCATACAGAGATTAAAGGCTGCCTACAGCACATTTAACGGGCGTTTTACCCCGAAGTCTCGCCTAAATAAAAATTGGATTTTCCGCCACATTCGACAGGATAAAAGAGGGTGTATCGGAAGATTTTACATTTATTTATTTATACCATAGCTTACCCTTCTCATAATTCTACAAAAAACACGGCTCGCTAATACAAATACGAGCAAAGCAACACAGTTAAATAAGCACATACAACAGTTTTTCTTCTCGACGCCCCCTCTTCCTTTCTTGTTTTCTTCCAGTTCCAAGGATCCAATCTGTCTTTCTCCCTCTCTGCAGGAAGGACACAGCCGTGATTCACCTGCCCTCCGTTATCGGAAGAAATCTAGGAATTCTTATTTGATTGCTTCTTTGTAAAATTATATTCACTTAAGAACAGAGAGAGTTATCGCCTCGCTAGCGCATTATCTTTTCGTAATAATGACCCGATAACATAATCTAGATTTCATTTCTTAAATAATTTTAGAACAGAGAATGATAAAATTAATCTGAATTTTACGTAGAATCGTGCTTAGGCAAAAATGGAGCAAAAGCAAAAGCAGAGCCTAAACCTGCAGACATTAGCAGAGAAGCAGTGATTTGTAGAAAGCTATTCCACGAATTGCGACACTTGTCAAGTTACAATAAATAAAGAGACGATGGGCGAAGCCGTTAAAAAAATATTATGAGGGTTAAAGAGAGACAGAGAAAGAACTGAAAGAAGAAAAGAGCGAAGTGCTACTGAAAGAGAAACAGAAGTGATAGAAACCTAAATTTTTTTTCTTTTGGCTTTTCTTTTTTTTTTCATTTTCGCCATGTTGGGATCACGCTAATTCAACAGTTTTTCCTCCTTTCTTTTGTCAGAATTTCTTCTTTCTTTTTTCAATGTCTTCTCTACTGGATCTTTTGCCGTCATTTCTATTTCTTGTGTTTTCTTAATTGAGGACCAGGTCAGTCATCTCCTCTTCTCGTTAGTTCCGTCATTTTGGCCACTCATTGTTTTCTCCTTTCGTTGTTAATATTTTCCCGTCTTTCATTTCTAGCTGGCTTATTTCTGCTTTTCCTTACGACAGCTGGAGGAGAGATATTTTCAGTTGGAATGTGAATGGGAAACTCACCGTGAAAAACTCCATTTGCGCTCTGCCGCAACCCCTCTTCGTCTAAATGAAAAAATATAATTTCATACATGGCAGCAGCAACAGGAAAGTGCTCCGCGCTCCATGACAAAGGAAATTGAAAAAGCAAAAGCAACCGACTCATCAACTCCCTTTCTTTCTCTCCAAACTCAAATTCGGCTTTCCTGAAGCGAACCTCATCTTTCATTAAGGGTGGCCATTCGCAGGGGTGGATTTCGAAGGGGTCTGGACGGAGGCTTCCACTCAGAAGAGTGACTCATACTCAAACATTACCTCATTTCTGCTTTCCAAATTCTTGGAAAAGAAATATAAACAGAGCCGATGTATTAGCCGACCACTAAATGTTGAACGGTTCCGTCATCGGCCAAAAAGAGCCATTTCCCCACAAACGCAGGCCTTTGTAGCTCACAGCGATACAAAGTGAGGTGCAGGTATTGAACATTTCTGTTGTTTACAATACACAACGCCAGGCTCGTTGTATGCAGACATGAACGCCTACTCAGCTGCCCAAGGAAATCTCCCTTCACTGCACCCAATTCACGGGCATGCATTGTGTTACCCAAGCATGAGGTTTTGGACTGCCCAGAGGACGTGGAAAACCTTTATTCTTGAATAATAAAGAGCCCATAAGAATAGAAAAGACTAATAAAGTAAAAAAGTGTTTAACATAGACATAAAGTGGTTTGGAAGGAAGCGATTATGTATTCGCAGGATTTTATCTTTAATCGAGAAACGGGAAATCTCTTTATCAGTTGCCATGGAGCAGAGATAGCGGCAACAGCACACGCTTTCCTTTCATCTCCTTTCAGTGGAGCAGTTATCTGTTCCCCAGCAACGGTTCCTCTTTTGGCAGAGCTTTCCTACCAGGATGAGATGATGCTGCCGTTCGTTGATGATCGGCCATTTTGTCTTTTGTTTTTCTGCTTTTAAAAGCTGCAAGATGTCACTCAATTACTAGAAATGAAATAATTATATTTGGCTCTCTAACGTTACAAGATTTATCCAAAAACGTTTTATATAAAATTCGGTGCTGTTATAGTCGTTTTCCCAACTCTCTCTTTTCGCCCTATTTTTTCTTTTCCCTTTTTTCTGCCCTTTTCCTTTTATGAACAGGCAGGATTCGGAGAATGGCGATTTTCTGGCTGATGTAGAAAAAAATCGGAGAGAAAGCGAAACTTAAAGTGACTGAGAACGTATAAAAAGTCATAAAAATTTTATTAGGGAAGCCAACGGGTCAAAATGACCGCCTTTACCATTCTAGTGTTAGAAATGTCGATTTAGGGTTCATTAAATAACGCCGAATCATAAATCTATTAATTACGCAGCATATTCACATCGGCATGATATTTTTGTATGATGTAATACACATTGGCATTGCCTATATATAATAGGTAAACAAAATTTCGTCACCGTTGCCGAGCGATCGTTTGCGGTTCTGTGCGCATCCAAAGGAATAAAAGTTCCCCATATTCACTCCTCCCCTGCAGTCATTAATCCTGAGTGCTCATCTACACCGCCCCGGCCCCTTCAAGTAATCTCATCCCACGACCTCCTCGCTCGCTGTCCGCGAAATCAACCTGAAACCTGAGAGGAGGAAATCAGATAACAAATAAAATGGCGAGGGCGATGGCGGTTAAGGCAGTGGCGCTAGTGTCGGCGTGCGTTCGACTTGGCAACGTCGCGCCGGAACAAAACAAGCCCATTTCTTTAAATTGATGCGACTCAGTTTGTTTAGTTTTGATGATCTAACAGTTCGGAAATAAATTCATGCACATTTGTCGGACCGTCCGGCGGTTTAAAATTCTAGTTCGCTTCCGGTAAAACCATGCAACACGTGCGCAGGATCGCGTGCCCGTCGGCCATCAGCTCCAAAAACTTGTTCAGCGCCATAGCCAGGGCGGCCAAGCAGAATTCCCGGCCCTTGTCGGTCGATCAAAAAGAAAAATCATGCAAATTACTCGTCATCGGCGGGGGCACCGGCGGCTGCAGCATCGCCGCCAAATTCGCCTCCAAACTGGGCAAAAACAACGTCATCGTCGTCGAGCCATCTGACGTAGGTTTTTATCACTTTGATTCATTTCCTCCATTCTCGGAGGTTATTTCAAGATTGCCATATCGACAGCTTCCGATAGTGCTAATCATGGCCAATTAGCGCAATGCTCGAGTATTGGCGAACGGTTTATGTTCGTTGCTGGAGGCAGGTCGTCCTTTTGCGGGCAGGCCCGGCGTCAGGGGAGGAAGACGGTGGATGAGTACATGTAGGTGTTCAGGGGGTAAAAACCCAACCAAATTCGAAATAGGTCGAAAGGAAGGGGAAGCAGAAATAGTGGAAAGGTTGAGAAAGGCACAATGCGATCCGCAACGAACACTCACATCGTATTTCAATTATATTTGGGTGTACTGAATCCTTATAATTAAATTTTTAATTTAATTTTTTTTATACATTTAACATTTCAGTAATATTATTAGAGATGAGTGAATTCAAAATTAGAGCTGCGTAATTATTTTTACTTAATAATATTCTTAATTTACTTAATAAATTCTTATTCTTAAATTTTAATTGTATTATTTTACTCTGACATAACATGTTGCATTACAGCGTGATTTTAATAAATTTTTACTTAAAATTACGTATTTGATGATATAATAAATTTTAGCTAGAATAATAGAAGAATAATAAAAGGTATTAAATATTAATTAAGTGAGTCCAATTCAATGTAATTATTGCTGCGGTTCAGTTCGGCGTTGCGTCAGCGTTTAACTAAAAGATAACTCCTCTTGAGTTTCATTATCTCTTGCACTCTGCAAATAATGCGCTAATGCAGTGGACACCTCGTCCTTCTGCCCATTCCTCAGCTATGAACTAAGCCCAAGGCCAAATCACTTCGCCCTAAAAGCGCTAATCTGCCAAAGACGTCACGCACGTCACTCTGCCGTCTCCTTCCAGGTGCACTACTACCAGCCCATGTTCACCCTCATCGGCGGGGGGATGAAGAAGCTCCAGGACTCGTGCAGGCCCATGGGGGAGGTCCTCCCCAAGGACGCCGAGTGGATCAAAGACTCCGTCCAGAAGCTGGAGCCCCAGGGCAACTACGTGACCACGCAGAACGGGATCAGGATCAACTACGAGTACCTGGTGGTCGCCGCCGGGCTCAAGGTGGATTACACGAAGGTGGGCAGGAGCCGGCGACACTTGCCTTTCTTTCATCCCTCCCTGACAGTTGTCTTGTTGCCCGCAGATCCCGGGTCTCCTGGACGCGCTGTCTATCCCCGGGAGCGGCGTCTGCTCCAACTACTCGCCGGAGCACGTGGAGAAGACGTACAAGGCGTTGGAGTACTTCGAGGAGGGGAATTTGGTGTTCACGTTCCCGAACACGCCGGTCAAATGCGCGGGGGCCCCGCAGAAAATCTGCTACATTGCGGAGCACTACCTGAGGAAGGTTGGCCGATCGATTTTTCTCACGAATCATCCCCTAATGAGTGAGCGTTATCGCTGCAGTGTCTGAGTGCTGCAAGCTGTTGACGAGACGCTGAAATTGTTGTCACCTGTTGATCCCTCAGATAAGGAATTAGTGGTTGTCAGGATGAGGTTTTCGTTGTTCTGTTGTTGAGCCGAAGAGCTTTCGCCCGATTGAGGCCGTGGGTTTGAAGTTGAAGACGAACGAAGACGGGGGTCGAAAGCCAAAGCGGTCGCTTTGAGCCTTTAGTGATTTTATTTTCCGGAGTTCGGCCTTTAATGTTTTCCAAAAGACAGGGATAGTTATCCCATCTTGTAACTGTTTGGTCTTTGGCCCCGTCTTCTTTTCTCATGTGAACGTTGAAGGAATTTCTTGCAGACCGGGAAAAGGGGGAAAGCCCGAGTGCTGTATCACACGTCTTTGGGGAAGCTCTTCGCTGTGGAGAAATACGCTGACAGTTTATGGAAACTGTGCCGAACGAGAGGAATCGAAATCAACCTGAACTCGAACTTAGTCGAAATCCAGCCCGACAGGAAAGCTGCCTTCTTTGAAAATCTCTCCAACCCCGACCACCCCAGGACAGAGGTTTCGGTGAGCAGCAGCCTCTTCTCGCGTGTTCCTCCCCTTCCCCCGCACCCCCAGATAACAAGCCCTCTTTTCATTCCAGTATTCGGTGCTGCACGTTGTCCCCCCGATGGGGCCGCCCCCTTTCCTCAGGTGTAGTCCGATGGTGTGCGACAGCGCGGGGTTCCTGGACGTGGACAAGAGCACTCTTCGACACAAGTTCTTCCCGAATATCTTCGGCTTGGGCGACTGCACGAATGTGCCTACGTCGAAAACAGCAGCAGCCGTGGGTGAGTATTCCCCTTTGAGTGTTTTTGTGATAAAAAATACAGGGGATAGGAAAAGTGGAAAAAAGATAAAATTCTCCCGTCGTCCGTTTCAGCTGCTCAGAGCGGTGTAGTGTACGACAATCTCCTGCTGACGATGTCGGACCAGACGCCGACGTCCCACTACAACGGCTACACGTCCTGCCCGCTGGTGACGGGCTACAACAAGTGCATCCTGGCCGAGTTCGACTACAACCTGCAGCCCCTGGAAACGTTTCCTTTCGACCAGTCGAAGGAGAGCCTTTTGATGTTCCACATGAAGAAGGATTTCATGCCCGCGTTGTACTGGCAGATGATGCTCAGGTAACCGCCCTGTGTTCGGGTGCTGTCGTTGGCAAGTGCTCACGCCGTTTTTCTTTCAGAGGGTACTGGAACGGCCCCGAAATCCTCAGGAAGCTCCTTCACCTGGACTTCAAGGAAAAAAGCTCTGTGAAAGCTCCCGTCTCCAACTAAGTGCGCTGGCAGCCCGCAGGAGACTTGTGTAGGTTAATGTTAAGTCACAGCTTTATAAATTACGTGTACATACAGTTTGTTGGGATTTTGGGGTAAATCGAAAGAACAAGAGCGAGTGTTGCTTCCTCGAAAGCACGCATTCAGACTGACTTTAATAATATAACGCTCAGATACAATGCCCAGATTATTCTTTTCCGATAACGACGAAAGTTGAATTGTCCCATGAAGAGATCCTTAGTTATCGTTTGGACGAGGGAAGATAGTGTTTTCTGTCTCCGGGAAGAGCGAGAAAGGGGTGGAAGACATGGGGTTGACAGGTAAGCACTCGCATGTCACGGCTCGTTCCCCAATCAACCCCGAGCTGCGATTGTTAGGTTTCGTCCCTCAAATGTTCGACAATCGAGCAACCAATGTTGACATCCCTCGGCTATTCCTCCCTTGTCGACCAGTCGAAAGATTAATTGACCGGCTAAACTTTTTTCATTCAGTTCTTAATTAAGTTTTCCGTTTTATGTATGTTATGTAAATAATTAAAATTATTAAATGAATTTCTGTAAAAGTTCGGTTTGTCACTCTTTCAAAAAATATTGTTTCTTCTCCTTGTGTATGCTCAAATATAATATTAAATCTTTTTATAATCTAATTTCGTTTACGCCGAAAAAATACTGTTCAGAGTTTTTGTGTTCGAATGGCAAAAACCCCCAAAAAAACGAATACGGAGAATAGGGGTTGTTCGGCGCATGGGAGGGATGGTTAGGGGTTAACTACTCTTTGTGCACTCTGCGGGCTTTTGAGAAAAAGCTCGGTCGGAGGCCACGGGCAAAGGTTGTAAAGCCCCATGTCTTGCACGAAGCCCATTCTCGGGAGTGATTGGGCACCACTACTGATTTTGTATTATTTTAATACCCGTTGTATTGATATTTACTTACAAATTATCCAAAGAGGGAACTGTTTTTGATTTTACAAATATTTATTAGGGAAAATATTAATGTTAATATAAAATTGTTGTAAAATATAATAAATTATATTTTCTGAACTTTTTCCTTAGCGTTTGAGAAGTCGTAAAAAGTTTGTGCTTTTTTGTGAGAAGTTTAATGAATTAAGAAATGAACTTGTGTTTTACTTTAACTCATGATTGAGAGTTTAAACACGACGTCTTAATGGAATCGAACGTTCCTTATCACCTAATAAATTCGTATAAGTATACAATGAGCCAACATCTGCGACATCCTTTTGTCTGATAAGAAGCCCTTCGATGGGGATGAAAGGGACCGGTGGGCGTGAACTCTTTTAGGTGCACATTTTGAACCTCAGATTGGAACAATGGCGAACAGTGTAGAACGAGGAAACATAATCCCACGACGACAACCCTCAAAAGGAAAATGAGGGATGACTACCCTCGGAATTCCCTCCGCGAGGGATGAAAATCTGAAAAGCCGGAAAAACGTCTTCAATCCGCACGAGGAATTCCCTGACATTCGAAGAAATCCATCATCCTCGAAAATTATCATAACAATATATTTTATGACTCTCATATTATATATTCAATTTCCCTTCGAATTGCAATTTTTCAATTTTACGAGATTTTTATTAAATATGAAGATGAGGAAGAAATGGAGCCCCAAAATACCCTCACCCCTCCTCTGCTTTTTAATAAAATTCAAATCTACTTACCCCTTTCGTAGACGCCCTCAAAGACTTCCTCCCTTTGAATCACTCGAGATTCTCGGCATTTCGCGCTCGAGAGCTCCAGCCCCTCACCCTCACCCCAACTACACCCTCAGGAGCGCCCCTCCAAAATAATCGATGTGTCTGGGGGGCTGTCGCGGGGGTGCAGTCAGTTGGCGGCTGTGTTTGTGTTGGAAGTGGGAATCCGGGACAGAGCTGCGATTCCCACGGCGATTTTCAGTTTCCGACTTGAATTTCTCGACTACTTTGCATTTTAGTCGTCCAAGTGCTGAGATGGGGTTGAAAAACTTGAGCGAGTTTTGTGGTTGCTAAATGTGATACACATTTTGATGGGAAATATACATTCAATTTTATTCTGCTCGTTCACTTTTTTAGAAAGTGACATATTTTTTTAAAATTTGTGAAGCAGTTGCCAAAGCTAAAAGGAAACTTGTGGCTCTAAACTAGTGGAGCAAGCAAATGCGCCATTTGATATAGCTGAAGCCAAAGCAAGAAGAAATAGAAAGAAAACTGAAGGAAAGGAAAATAGGACAAACATAAGCTGTCGATAGAAAACGGGCTTATGCTTCTCTCCCGACAGCAGCTCAATCTTTGGGGAAACCAACATGAAACATTTTTTGTAAAGTGTCTTGGACGAGGTGAAAAAGGGAAAAGAAAGGATTCGAAGGTTTGCATAAATCAACTCCAAGTGAAAGCCAAAACAAATGGCGGGCGAACGTTGGCCATTGGCAATCCGAAAGCCCGTTAATCATTGGGGATGACCGCCCCGTGCGGTTTACGGGGACATGGACACTCGCTCACCTGGACAGTCCATCTTTGAAGGGTGAAGGAATGTGGGAAAGGGGTGGAAGGGGGAGAAAAAGAAGAAATTTTGAGTAATTGATTTTGGGAAGGACGGATTTTCGGAGGATTAAATCCATTTAGCAGAAAACGCTTCCAACATCGGATTTTGTCATATTATCAGTGTTTTCACTTAAAAAAGTTTTCCTTTAGTCTTCCCCCTCCTTCTCTTTTCTTTTCTTTTCTTTTCAGTTAAATTCATTTCCAGAAATTTTTTTCCGATTGGAAAACTCTTAAAGATAGAAAGGAAAGAAAACCTGAGTTGGGGACCGTAATTGAAGTCAGCGGGGAATTCCTACTTAACCGGCAGATCCTTTTATTGCATTTGCTCCCTTTCATCCCCCTCTTTGCATCTTCTGCCAAGGTGGATGTCAAAGACAACCTTTGCCACGCGAGAACGAGGATCCTCTTTCGGTGAGCTGAGCAACTCCGGGGGATGAGAGGAGGAGACCTGTACCTGAGGGGCGAGGAGCGATGGGGGAAGTGGCAACCCCGCGGCCACCCTCATCGGCCGACCATAAAATGGGGAAAGAGCATAAAAAGGATTCGGCTCCGGCCTCGAAAAACATTTTCTCTTGTCAGCAATAAAAAAAAGGAATTATTGAGTGAAATTGAAATAAAAAACATAGAGAAGGACGTTTGAGGGAGTTAAAATTTAGCAGAAAATGTAAAAAGCTTGTTCGATTCATTTAATAATCCTCGAAGGATGTAATGGCGGTCGAAGGAAGCCAAACTGCCGGACTCCACTTTAAAATAACATTACGTGACCGGATTGTGAAGGCACCTCGTCGGGGGAGGCCAGGGGTTGCCAGCAACCACTTCCTCCCTCGACGAGCACCGGAGGGGTGCCACGAACCCAACTCATCACCCTCCCCTCTCAAGGGGAGAGGGGATTCCGCTCACACCCGATTGGGCACTGTGGCCAGGCCAGGCCGTGAGCAATGCCAAATGGCCAACAATGAATGTATTTCAGGGATTTGGTCTCAGACTGAATTGGTTAGAAAAGAAAGGGGAAAGTGGTCGATTTCTGTCGGACTTTGATCACTTGAGTGCGACGCCGAGGAACCTGAGAGCTGCTTTCTGTTATTATGCAAATTCATCTACTCGTCGAAAAGGCGTTTTCGAAGAGGCAGATTCGCCCTCTCTGCCAAACTTGTGGCCATTTATTTGAGGTAATTGACAATTGAAAAGTGGGCTTTTGTAAAACCAAATAAAACATATAAAAATGCTTTGCCGAGTGACTCAAGTGATAATTTTGTTCTCAAAGATGGCCACATTTTTTCGAAAAACTATTAATATTCTCATTTGGGGCGGTTCTTCTCATTGGGCGAACCTTGAAAGCCCTCTGTGTAAATTCTTTTCTCAATTTTTCAATATAACAAGGTTTTGTGAAAAGGCGCGAAAGGCTATTAAAGCGAGAGTTTGAATCCCAAAGAGAACCATTAGCGAGATGCAAGGAATCTCATTATCGTTTTACCACCTTTTGCTCGGTTTCTCTTTCCCCACAATAAAGAAAAAAAACAAATTATAAAAATTTCCCTCGAAAATAAAGGGGGCGAAAGGATTTCTTCGCGGGGGATTTTCCTTCGCCTTTGTTCTTTTCCCGTCAGGGGTGTCCAATGCACACTTCTGTCTATTTTCGCTCCTCGGGAGCTCCTTGGCTCTCCGGGAAACCCTCCCAACATGGCGGACCTTTCTCCGAGTCCGTCCATCTTCTTCGTGCGCCGCCTTGTGAATTAAATGTGTCGAAAAAGTTATTCGAGTGAATCGAGATCAAAGGAAAACAAGATACGATTTCTAATGCACTGGTGATCATCAATTCGGGAGAAGAGCTTTCGCCCCTCTTTCGAGGAGCTTTCCCTCTTAAACGTTTCCTCCACTCTCCTCTCACCTTCTCTCCTTTTCTGGGGCGGAAACGAAGTGTTCGCTTATTTAATTGGAGGAACTCGGGAGGGAGTTTGAGTCAGGTCACTCCGGTAAAGGTTCTTAAAGTAAGTAGGGCGAAGAGTGCCCTAATGGAAGGACTCATTAATATATGTTAATAAAAGTGGAAGTCAGAATCCATGGCAAAAATTTCACTTTGGAAGGGTTGAGAAGGGGTAACATTTAATAACTCATCTCGCCCCGCCCCGAGGGAATTCTCCGAATCGAAACCATTTTTGGCGGTTTATTACATTTCACGTTATCTGGGGTCTGTGGGATTCTAATGGGGTGCGGGGGAATGGAAACGACAAAATGGCTTTTCACTCAAGCAAAACCTTTCTGGAGAAAACAATTTGGTAGAAACTCCATTTGCCTGCGGGGCAGCGACGGGCGCCTCCCCTCGAGGGACAGAGAAGGGGTGACGAACGGCCCTGGGGTGGCCCGCGTGAGCCCAAGTGGACCTGAGGAAGAGGAGCTGGGTCAGCACAGCAATCGAGAAGGCGACCAAATCGGAATGATGAAGTTTTATTTTTTATTTGTATTTATTGTATAATTTAACTTTACGTGTACATGTAAGGGTTAATTAATTGTCAATTAACTGTTATTTAATTGTATAATCTAACTCAAATAACTTATTTCATGTTCACTTATTCAATTCATTTTACTCGTATGAATTATAAAAAATAAATTCAATGAAAATGGAAAGAAAGCGATTTTATTTTAGACAATGTTTGTCTTCTGCCACTTGAAGGCGGTCATCATCTCTTCTTCAGACAGACAAAACGAACAGAATCTGAATCTGTTTGGGATTCGCCAGAAGAAAATAAAAAGAATCGAATCGGAAGGAAAGTTCGGTTCGCATTAAAGAATAAATAGATCTGAATTACTTCTGGTCCATTTATATCTTTCCTCCTCCGGAATCACTTGAATTCAAAAAGGAGCAGCCCCGGCCAAACCTCCCCTCGCGCAAATAACCTTCTTTCCGCCCCCGGTGGCCTCCGACGGCAGAAGCCTCGGCCAACAGCGTCCGTCGCGGAAACCTGATTTCTCATTCGAAATAAAACCAATATCCTCCGTCTTTTTGAATTTGAAATTTATGTTTTTCAAAGGGGATTTTTGTCCTTCCAAAATGGAAAAGTCAATAAATTAAAGGGAATTTTCTTCCGCCATGACCGAGGTTTGAATTATGGAAGATCAGATATGAGAACGTTCCGTCGCGGCTAAGTAACTAAGCTCTTCTCTTCCCTCCCTTCCCGCCCCCTTCCCGCCCCCACTCACATCCACTTACTCAGGAATTTCCTTTGACTTCCTCCTCTCCCCCTCCCGCTTTCCTTTTTTCTATTAATAATATTTTATGTATCGGAAAGGAAAGGTTCCCTTGAAGGAGGACATGCCACTTTGTGTGTCACCGCCCCTGGGGGCGGACTCACAAACTGCTTAGTTTCTAGCAGTTTTCACACTTCTACGCACCTTTCTTTCCCACATTTGCGAAAATATACATTACATATACTGTATTTCCTATTAATTGCTTTTAAAATTTATAAAAATTAATTTCCAGAGACTAAACTTATATTTTTGTGCAGACATTAAAGCTCTTTCTTTCTTTTGTTACATTTTATCATTTATCTCACAGAGACGGACATGAATTAATATCTGAGGTCGGTCGAGGGGGCGAAAGGGGCGAGTCACGTTGACTGAGACACGGAGGGAATAAGGGAATAACGCCATTTCCATTACATGTCGACGTGCACCGTTTATATTAAACGTCAAAAAACTGATTAATAAAAACGTCATTCAGAGCTGACTCTTTTCGGGAAGGAACTCGCGGATTTTGCTCGAGAACCTTTTGGACGTCTCGAGGTCGTTTTCTCTTTGTCAGCTGTCGTCTTCGGGGACGGAATATTAGGGGACCGCAAAGTGGTCGAAATGACTGCCCCTCTTACTTTCCTTTGTCTCGCCCGCGGACATTTAGTGCTTAGCCAAGCTAGAGAAGAAAAGGGTGACTCCGCGAGGTCACCCCTTCTGCCCACTGTTCAGCCGAGGAAGGGAAGAGGGGAAAGCCCTGATCCCATCGAGGGAAATTGATTTCCTTTAATAAAGGTGCTGGGAGAAGGCACAGGATTTCCTCCTGGAAACAGGGATTCGCGTCGTTGAATTTTTCATTTTCATTTTGAGCGTTCGCTGTGTCTTCGCAAATCCGAAGATGGTCGTTTTGACCCCTGAATTTTAATTTATTATTTGATAATAAATTTATCATCCCGAGATGAAATTGAGGTGAAATTATGACTTTCCTTGAGGGGGGTCAAAATGAGGGTAACTTTAGTTGTAAGAGCATTTTGGTGGTGCAGTTTAAAGGTGAACAAGCGCAGAGAAGGAAAGGGAAAGAAAGAAAGAAAAGGGCGATTCTTTTAAATCAATAATTAATTAAATAAATTAGAAAACTAAGAGGAAGTTTACCTCCCCTAAGTTAAAGTACAGGAGGGTTGAAATCTCAAAAATGAAAAAATTTCCCAAATTCAGCTCACGTTTATAAGACGTTTCAAGAGCAATTAATCCGATGGGGTGATTGAGTGTCTCTTAAAGTGTGCGTGGGGATGAGAGGGGTGAAAGCGGGTGAAAAATAAACCTCCCTCTCCCTGCAAAAAACCAACTTGATGGATCTACAGCTAAAGAAATACATTGAATCCGAGTGCAGAAAGTAATTTATTATCGAGAAACTGATTCGGTTAATCGAAGAGTCGGAGTAATTGGTTTCCAGGGGAGGGAAGGAAACAAAAGTCGGAGGGGGCGGTGGGGGCGGAGGGACGGAGGGCCCTTTCCTTTGTTGCTCTTGCACGGCAGCAGCCCCGGGCAGCGCACAAGGAAACGGACAGTTCGCCGGATGTGTACTCCTCATTTGTGAGACCCTTCCGCGAATTTCAGAGTAAACATCAAGAGAAGACTGCAAACATTCTTGGGCAAATTGAGATGGCGGTGGAAGAGGGTTTACATGCTGTGTCAACAGGGAAGTTCCGGTCCTCGTGCATCGCCTTAGTTAATTACTGGAGGGGCGTTGTGGGCGGGGGGTGGGGGGGGGGCGAGACTTGCGAATTGTGTTCGGGGAACGGCAGGCGATGCCAGGTCGTAATTACACTAAACCTCTTGCCGCCCTGAACGCCGAATTCCACTTCACCCAAGTTAGTTAGTGGCAGATCTTTTCTTTCTTTTCAGTTAACCCCTTCTCCGCTGAGGTCGAGGGGTCTTAAGTGATGTCTTCTGCCACTCCAACACTGCCCTGCTAATTGTTAATTATCATTTTTGTTTTCTTTTCATTTTATCCAATTATTATAAAATAATGGGTGAACTGTTAGACCGAGTCATTCGTAACTTCCGTTGTACCTGTTGTGTACTTACAGCCACTAAATGTTGTTCTGAATATGTTCAGGATAATATCGTAAAAATGAGAGAGAAAGGTTCCAGTGGATGGAAGGTACTTGTGACTCAGTCCACGCACTGAAAAGGGACAAGTCCGCACCTGTCTCGTCCCCTCCAGTGTCACCCCGAACTGCTCCGAAGTCGAGGAGTGTTCAGCCTTGTTCAGAACTTGGTTCAGAAGACGTTGAAAGGATTCGTCGGCGGCGACGAATGGATGAAATTTAGTTCTGCTTAAACTTCCATTTCCGATTTGCAATTTTAATTTATTTATTGGAAGTTCGCCTGATTTTCATTGGAAATCATTCAAAGAGCTTCTTGTTGTGCTTTTAAGATCCTTCTGGTTCTTTCATCTCGAAGTTACAAAGGCCCACCGCTCGTCGACAAGAAAACATAATAAAAATTTCCAATAAATTCCGGAAAATTGTTCCCATATTGAAAAGCTCATGTAAATAGTTTTATCTGGATGGCGGCTGGTTTTGACTGGTCCTGACATGGACGGCCTTCCGCCCCCTTCAGCCCCCATCAGCCCCCAGGGTTGCTGGCCGAAAGAGTTCCCGGGACGGGGATGATTTTCATAAGAGGGTCGGAGGGATTCGGTATTAGTTTCACGTAGAGTTGAGCTGAAAGCGGAAAGTTCGTCAGCAAATAAAGAACAAGGGAAAACATTTTCGGATTTTCTTATGAGACTTTTTCATTTAACGCTGTTTACTTTTTCACGCAACGGCGAGCTTTTCTTTTAATACTCATTTCTTTCGTATTCCTCTTCCGCTTTTCTTTCGTTCGCTCCGCCCCTCCCCGCTCCGCTTTTCGCGCCCTCATTCTCTTTTTTATTAACTTTTCCTTTCTCTCAGCCAACTTTCCCGCGGACGAACCTTTCTTCTGCCTTTTGCATTTCAAGTGACCTCATTCACATGAACTCCCCTCGCGGACGCCTGCCACCGAAAAGGAGCTTTTCCTTTTCCCCCGCCACCCGCTCACCCCGCGGAAGGGCGAATTTCTCCAAGGACTGGTGACAGTTCGGGGTGCTTCGCCCTCCGACGGGGTGACATGGCCGAAATATTTTGTAAGTGGTTGGGGTGAGAGGGTGGCGGGGGTTGCGGGGGTGGCGCCCCCTCTCAGCAGTTAAACAAGAAATATGAGTGAAAATAATTAAGAGACTGTGAGTTAAGTCGTGAATGATGATTTGAATTACGGGGAGGAAATTTCCGAAGTGGCTGTGGGGGAGAAAAAATTCAGCTGGAAAACCTACTCGAAAGACCAAATCCTAATCTCGTTCTATGAAATTAATTAGTGCTAAAACATCGTAAGTTTAATTACTTCCGCCAGACGAGCTTTCCTAGACCCACCCCCGCCCTGCCACCCCTCACTTTTTTATTTTCTTCAAACCCGCTTTTCTTTTCCTTCAACTCCACCTAAAGGTTTTCGCTTAGTGAAGGCAATCTGCTTTTTTTAATTTCTGCTTTTCCGCTTGTTTCCTCCGCCGACCTCATTACGGCGCTTTTCCTTTGGCACAAAGGAGACTTCCGAGGGTAACAAGTCCCCTCAAAGCTCTTTCCACTGACAAAGCCCAGTGGCTGCACCCGCGCGCTGCGCCCTCCGACAGGGGATCACCGAGGATTGAATCCGCTCAAAATCCCGCAGCTGCAGCCGTCAAACGACAGCGGATTAGCCTTATTGGCAAAATAAAAATAATTAAATAAGTAAAAGGAAACGCATCGAGGAAGAAAAGCCCCAGAGAGGCCGACAGCAGAAGATAATCCCCGCATTGAATTGAAGTCTGTTTTCACTTGGGTTTCCGTTCCTTTGGCGGGGGAGGACAGAAACTCGAGTTTTTCATTGGAAAAACCCAAGCTGACTTTGACTTATCGGTTCCCTAATTCAGGTTTTACGGAGGAAAATCTTTCGGTCGGAAGCCATATTGTTTCACGTCCCTCTTCTGTCCTCCGGGACTTGGAGGGATTCTTTGCTGTCCCTACCACCGGCATCCTGTCGCCCCGCAGCGGGCCATTTATCACCCCCGTCCCCCGTTGCACAGGTGTCCAGTCCAGGTGCACAGGTACAGTGCCAGAGGGGAGCGAGGTTCCCCAAGGATTGAGCCAGGAACCGGAGATTTGGTGGCCTTCTCCTTTATTTTGCCGAGGCCAAAGGGACGCGGGACATTCGGCCCTCCTCATTCCGCGTTTGTGGGGGTCGTCCCGTGGTCGTCATGTTCTTTTCACGGTTGGAATCATCCCCTCCGCGGCACAGAGCATAAATTTTAAAATTTTACGCGGCTCCTGAATTATTTTGCTGACTCAAATAAAATAATTGAGTTTCTCCGTTTTTGCCTTTTTGCCTTTTTTCTTTTGTTCCGGTAATTGGGAGCGGAAGTGCGGGGTGAGGGGGACCGGGGGAATCCGGGGACGATCCCTGCCCCGCTCCCTCACTTCAACCCCTTGTTTTATGTTTCTTTATTCGCTGCCTGGCGACTAAGAATCTCACTTCTGTCGTCCATCGTCGGCCGTCGTTTTGTGTGAGAAAGGAGGGAAGAAATGTTGATCCCCCTGTCAGGTGCCAGTTTGCGTCATTTGATCCGATTATGGAAAAAGTTTCCCATCGGATAGGAACAAAAGAATGTGGATGGGAGGGAAAGGGGAGATAAGAGAGCGAAGGTCGGGTGAACGTCGTCTCAGTCGCTTATTTAGCGAAAACTACTCCGAACAAATGGCAAATTTCGATACATTTAAATGTATTCACCGACATGGAAAACCCGATTTTAAAAGCCGAAGTCTTCCCTTCTTTCATCCCCTGCAGGTGAAGCTGGTTAAAGGAATGATGGGAGGCGACAGAAAACAACCCAAAGTGGCTAATTATTTGAGTGAGCTAGAGAGATAGAAAAATACGAAAAATAATAACTTTCCAGAGAAAAAGAAATCAGAAACCCATTTCCAACTACAAATGAACTTCATCATGTAATTTATGGTCCATTCAAACTGACCCTGTCCGGCCATCTGCGACCCCTGAGGGAGGGGACAGAATTATGCGCTTTCTCCCCTTCCTTTCCTCCCCCGCGGGGACCTGCAGCGCGGGGACCAGCCCAAATCCTCCTTTCCCTCGCGATAAC
Source organism: Brueelia nebulosa (assembly GCA_028293925.1). Taxonomy (NCBI): domain Eukaryota; kingdom Metazoa; phylum Arthropoda; class Insecta; order Psocodea; family Philopteridae; genus Brueelia; species Brueelia nebulosa. Next base: position 95,145 of record JAQIBA010000026.1, read on the forward strand.
ATGCAAAAGAAACAACAAATGTCGGGTTGGGAGTTTTGATTTACGAGTAAATCCTCCTTGAAAAGTGCCAATGATAAGAAGGAAGAAGAGAAATTGGAGGGGTTGTAGAGGAGGGAAGGGGTAGTAAAAACCCTTTGATTTGATCCTTTTCATAAAGTGACGAGCCTGCGGCAAACCGAAAGAAAAACAAGTTGGGAGCTCCCCCTCGCCCCCGTTGAAATATTGCTGCATTATTTCACTGTTGATATCTGTGGCTCCCGCCCCCACAGGCTGCAGATTCCTTGAGCCTCCGCCCCTGGCCGCGGTGTGGGGGAGGGAGGGGGCGAGGGGCTCCGATTCCGAACTCATCATCCCCCGTTTATTCTAAGATATTCATTATTTTAATTTCCCACAGGAGTGGCGGCTTTTGTAAGAATAAAAATTCGCGGTTGATTCCGCCCTTTCAGTATTGGAACAGTTTTGGTTGTGAGAAAAGGAGGGGAAGGAGGAGGGGGGGAGGGAAGGGGAGGGTTGAGGTAATAAAGCTTTTGGAGTGAAAGGAGAATTGCGAATAAGAGGGGCGGTTTGGGGAGTTTTATGGGGATGTTAATTCAAGGGAGAGGAAGGGAAATATTTGGGAACATTAGCTGAAGAAAATTGCCATTTGAGAGAATAAAATTATGCGCGATAAAGAAGCATTTTTTTGGAATTCGTTATCCTTGAGGAAGGAGCCCTTCACGACTCCCCCGGGACGACCTGGAGGAACCCACACTTAGAGTTGCCTTTCAATTGCTCCTTCTCTCCTTCCCGCACCCAACCTGAGCCTTTCCCTTTTCATCTCTTTCGGCAATCAGAGGTGGCCGAACACAACAGCCGCTGCTGGACTTTTTCAGCACTTCACAAGTCATCACTAACTTCGGCTTTTTATCTGGAAGTCAGCATTTCTGCTGTGCCGTCACGAAAGGGCCAAAGGAAGGGGGGCGAGTCGCGCATCTTAAGTGGACGTGTGGGCGAAAGTCGCCCACCTTCCTGCAAAAAGATTTCCCAAATTGAAAGGCGAAGAAATCGCCCTCGAGCAAATGCAATAAAGCTTTCCATTTAACGGAACGCTTCCCGAACCCAGATGGAATTATCCAGTAACCTTTAGTTACTTCGCCCTCCTTTTTCCAGGCCAAATGAGCGCTGCTTCGAAGGCGCGTCTTTCCTTCCTTTGGCATCAGTGACAATGGAACAATAATGTGAGTGGTCAGCGACCGCAACGAGTGAGGGGAAAAAGTCGATGAGCGATTCGCTGGCATTCGACCACTCTTTGGCCAAATCTAAAACGAGGCAGGGAAAGAAAATCCGGGAGCAGAAGAGGCATTTTGGAAAGTTTCAAAGGCGTTCTTTTATTTCCACTGCGGAGCGGAGATTAGGACGTCGTCGTTATTTGTTCCCTCTGCAAATTTCATTTTGAAAGCGCTCCCGAGAAACTTTAATAACTCATTCGAGGCTTCCATCTTGCGAAGAAATCTTTTAAAAGAAAAGGAGTTAATAAAGACGGGGAGAGAGAGAGAGATGGTCTATCATCATTATCATATTATGATGCGAGGAAGGAAAGACAATGTGCGCGACAGCTAATATGAACACCATCCCCGTATATTATTGCTTCTCCCCCTAATCAAGTTATGAGGGAAGAACAATTTCATTTTCGACATCCCGGTCGCCCCCCTTCGGATTAACCCATCCAGCACGAGCGTAATAAATCGGGGGTTGCAGTGGCAGAGGCGGTGGGGGCGAGAACAACTCTTTGACTGCGCATCAGCGCTTGCATCCTCGGAAGAACAAAATTAGATATTGTCACATTGGGAAACAGTTTCTCCACCGGGGGCGATTGCGGGCGGACCGAGCCCCGGAGGACTTTCAATTTTTAATGGCCGTCCGTCCACCCCTTGAGGGAACCCCTGCAGGGAACCCAATTAATCAGGGCAAGGCGCCTCCGAAGTCGTCCTTACATCTGCCTGCACATTAACGACTAATTAAAATTAATGAGATGCTAATTTATGATTATGTTAATCGGAGGAGCTTTGTTTGGTTTCGAGTGCTCCAGAGCTTTCGCACCCGGGGGAATTCCCTACCTGACAACCGCCCCGCATGCCTGGGGGTGCGGCCCTAATTGTCGAAAGCGCGCCTCATTTGAATAAATCATTTCGAGTGAGCTGAAAGGAAGTGAAAAAATTGGCCGCTCGGGAAACCCTTTTGAAAAAACCATTTCCTCACCCGAAGCAAATCGTCTCTTTCCCTCCGACTTCTTCCCACATTCTTCCCCAATTCTCTGCGTTTTTCCCGAATCTGTGCTCATTTCGCCATCCCTCGGGAACCTCCCTTAGGCTCCCATCAAAGAAACTGTCAATCGGTTGTTGCCCCGTTGCCTCTCCTCCCCCAAGCGCCCCTTCGCAGGTTCGCCCGGTCGATGCTGCGAATCCGCACTCAAACGAAAATGCCTGAAATTGTCAAAGACAAAGCCCAGTTGAAAACGTAGAAGCTTTGGATTCCGTCGAAGAAGAACAAATGCTGAGGGAAAAACATTGGCAGTGAACGGATGAGAGAAAATTTAGCGCAGACATTTCAATACTTTCTCCTTTTTTCGTTTGGCCGTGAAATCTACATACGACTTCAGGCAAAAGTGATTTCCGGTGCTGTTGTTCGCATCCAATGACCGAGAAGCGACAGCAACATTAAGACTCATTATACTCATGACTCGACTGGCTTTACTTTCATGTAAAAAACTCTGGTTTTTGGGTTTGTCCAAATTGTGAGTTGACTGACGCTGTCGGGCGGTGAAGGCGACAGCAAAGACTTGGTTGGCGAGATTTGATCGTTTGATCAAAGGAGGCTTCGCTCGAGATGCTCAGCTCAGTTTCCTGAGATAAAGACGTTCGCTGAATCTCAAAAAGAACGCCAGAAAGAAAACAAAGCGTTTCCTCGAAACTGTTATGAACAAAAAGAAGAAAATAACGCAAAAACTTTCCTTCCAGTTTGTTATCGACATTAATCTGACGTCGCCGCCCCGCCGCCCCCATTCGCCACCCCACCAACAACCCCTTCACTCTGAGGAGTCGCCACCCTCTCAGGTCCGCCTCTGTCCCATCACCAACAGGAATCTCTTCTGTACCTTTTCCCCTTTTTTATCTTTTGCTTCGCATTTATGTTCTGTTTTCAAACCTTTGTTCATTTTTCTTCTTCTTCTTCTCATTTGACCGCTAAGGTCGGGGAGTTTTCAGGGTAGCTCTTTGTCTCTATCTGTAAAATCCTCAGCGCTGACAGTCAGCTGTCTGAAATCATGATCACTTAAGTCCCGGGGCAAATGCGAAATATAAACAGAAATTGGCGAATTTTAAATGCATTCCCTAAAATTTGGTACAGAAAGAAAATGTCCTGGATCGTGAAACGCCCTTTGCTCAATTTTCCCTGGCTCTCCCTTCATGCAAACGCACCCCCGAGATGCGGCGTGTCTGTGGCTGTCACTTCGGACGTGGGGGGCGAAAGGGCGAGGGTGGAAAGGAGGAGTTGCTTTTCTTCCTCCCCTGGAGACGATCAAAAAAGAACAGTTTCCAGTTGTTCCGCTCGCAAACGAGTGGAAGAGCGGCAGATTTGTATTTTGATAAAACAATAAAAGTTGCGTTAACTGCAGGGAAGTCCTGGAAATGAAAATGGGGGGAGAGAAAAGCAGAGAGGATTTTCCGGTTCAGGCGAATTCGGAAAGTCAATTTATTTAAATGGGTTTAAAAGAGTAAGCGATGGGAAAGCGATAGACGCCATTTTAGAAAGAATTTTCCGAGGGACAAAACTTGCGATTTCCACATTTGCAAACTCTCGACACGAGAAATAATCGCTGAAAAGCTTCTGCTTTTCTCTGCAGAGAGGGGGAGGAAGGGGTGGAATATGAGAGCAATAAAAGGCATCGTCTTCTAATAAAGAATCGCGGGAACTCCCCATAAAAAGGAAGAAGTGCGGAGTTATGGAATTCAATAAGGGCGCGAAGGGTGAGAAGAGTGATGTAATTAAAATGGCGGAGGGGTTGCAATTATGGCCGGAGAAGATCGGAGGTTTTGTTCAATAAGATGGAGGCCTTCGGAGGTGATAAAATCATTGTATAAGTTTGGCAAATAAATATAAGCCTTATCGAAGGAGTGAGGGGTGAATAAAAGGCAGAGGGTTGAAGCAGGGGGAGGTTTTATTAGCTCTTCTAAATCTCAAAGTTTTTTCGGGACTTAAATATTAAGGGAGCAATTGGGATGTTTTAATGAGTTTCAAGTGCGTTTACCTGAGGTTGTGAATTAGGGGAGGATTGAGAAAGGGCGAATTGCTCCCCCGAGGAGCTTCCGCGGAAGGGAAGGGAGTGCACAGTATTCTATTTTATACCCCGAAAATTATTTAATATAGAAATTAAATGGTTCAACATGAGTTCCAATTTGAGCCGGAATGGGGGTGAATGGGAGTGGAAGGGGAGGGCCGAAAGGAATGAAGAGCGATAGCAATAGCCACGAGATGGGGTGTCGACGGCCAGAAAAGAGTTAGAAAGCTTGATGAATAGAGAAAAAAGTTAGTTGTGGAAGAGGGGGTGGGGGCGCAAATGAGCGAAAGTTTGCCTATCGCCCTCGGAAGGGGATATCGAAAAGGAATTGTCGGAGTAAATGTACTTCTCTAATCTGCGAACGCCATACTCGTCTCGAGGGGCTTCCCCACTCGCCCTCTCCACTTTCTCTTCACTTTCTTTTGTCTTTCTCTCTCCCTCCACTCTCCCTTATCGCCCGCTCCCTTCCTCCGCTTCCAAATGACCGCCCCATTTTATTCCTTAATTTATCTTCTCCTCATCCCCTTCAACTTCACAGGAAGACTCCCTCACAAATCAGCACTGGGATGACCGCTCACTCACTAATTCTCTTTCATACCTTCTTTTTCCCGCTTTCCTTCATTCACCTTTTCTGACAACACAGAAATTCGAGGCAGAAAAAATACAAAGACGGCCTTAAAGTGCATAAGAATGATTGAAAATGACAAAAATTTCATAAAAAATTAATGAGTCATTTTGACTGTGAAAGGACGGAGAAAGGCATTGATGCATTTTGGGGAAAAGGCGAAACTCAAAGTAAAAAAAAAAACAATACGAAAAGTCTGAAAAGGCAATCAGGGCTCAAAATGACCGCTGAAAGCTCCGCCGACGAAACATAAATGAAGCCACACAAATGGACATAAATGGACATAATCTACTTGCCTTCTCTCTAAGGTCAGCTAAATGCTGACAACAGAGAGACAAAGAACTCCCCCAAATAACGAGGAGAAAAGGAATCCCGTCACAAGTTTCAGAACTCGTCCTCAGAGCAATTAGTCGATTCTCGAAGCGAGACAAAGCCTTTCCCTCCGACTGCCCCCCACCAACCCCCGACAACCCCCGACGGGGGTGTCCGCCGTGAATGACCGTGACATCTCTTTATTAGTGCAATCAGCATCGGAAGAAAGTTTGCTCGACTCGTCAGTCTTTTATCTCTGGAAAGATGGCGCCGGGGGAGGGCGAGGGGGCGAGGGGAGGGGAACGACTTTCCAAATGAAAGACAAATTAGGGGAGTTTTTGTTCCTCCAATTTGGCTTCCGCTGTCGGAGCAAGGGCAATGCTGACGTCGTTGGTCCGAAGGTTAGAGGTCGGAAATGCAGGTTGCGGTTGAGAGGGAGAAGGAAATGTTGTTCTCGGGGCGGAAAGAGGGAAAGATGGCGGGAGTGGAGAGAAGGAAAGAAAAACAAAAGGTCAACATTTTAAAAGATTACATCATAATTACAAAATATCCTTTTCCAATTATAATTTCTTTTTAAATAAAAAAGAAAAAGGCTTGAGTTTTATTTCAATTTGAAAGGGAAAGTTTTCTTTTGAGAGGGAGGAAGGGCGAGGGGAGGTTCCCGAGGGGAGGAGTCCTGACGGGGAATGAAATTTAAAAATCGATTTGAGGAGGAAAAGATTGCATTAGGCAGTTCCTTCTGAAGGTTGCGAGAGGACCGAAATTAGGTTGTCTCCTCAGAAGATGCTCGCACCACCTGCTGCAGGCAAAGGCAATTTCTATTTGTTTCTCTTCTCCTTCCGCAAAGGAATTTGACCTCGAGGGGGGCGAGGCGGGGGTTGAAGCGTTTAGGGATGAACGGGGGAGGCAAAGCAGGAAAGGAGCCATGTAAATTAGCCGGGACCTCTGGAGGGCGGCAGGAGATGAATTCGGGAAAGGTTTTTCCCATCTTCGGCCAATTTATTTCTGAACCTGAAAGTGAAATTTCTTCTTTGAAGTTCTGCGACTGAGGGCGGAACAGGGAAGGCGCCCCCCAAAAGCACCACAAAGGAAGCAGTGCTCACTATATTATACTGTATACATTAGAAATAATCTTCATTTTAAATAAATAAAAACAATATAAATTTTATTCCAGGCATGTAACGTGAATACGTCGATGTCTCATCTCCTTAAATTCAGGCTTGTTTTCTTTTATCTCCCTCTTTATCGGTCAACTGTGCCCTCCATTGTTCTTCCTCAAGTGCTGGCCCAGAAGTGGCGACAGCAGCGGGCGGGGGAGGAGATTAGAGCCTCGCCCTTGGGAAGGATGAGGAACAGTGTTCTAATTAGCGGGACAGTGTGCGGAGGTAATTAGTGTTTGGTAGTTCCCTTTCTTTTATTATTTTTCGAGAGGATTAATATTAGGTAATCCTCCTCGGAAAGGGGTGGCTTATGGAGGAGGGAATTTAACTTCAAGGGGTTGCATTCCCAGAATTGATTTTGAAACCCATCAACGAGTGTTTGCAAGCACAACCCCTGGGGCTGCCGTTGGGTTGGGATGCCACGGTGCAGAACAATGCAGAGTGGAGTGCATGCGAAGCCTGCTTTGAAGCTGCAGATGACCGCAGACATCACATTCCGTTGATATATGGAGCAAAAATGGCCGTCTTGTGCCAAATCTAAGCGGCCATTCGGTGTTGATTCTTCCTGTGCCGACGGTTGTATAAACCGAAATAAGTGACTGCTGCTGCATCTGGTTCTTCTGCCGACAGCAAGAGGTCGGCCATGTTGAAAGCTCGCACTTGAAGTCTTCCCTCATCAATGGCTTTCTGAGTCTCTTAATTATCCCCTCATTTGCCAATTCTATTACTTAATCCGCAATCAAGGATTTCACAGGGAACATTAATAATTTCGTCAGCGACTTTGACAGCGTTAAGGGGATATATTAAATCAAATCCCTGCTCCAAAAATTAATTTGCGGTGAGACGAGAAGTGGGGGCAGGGATAAACTATCGCCAGTTGTCGCTGCTGTTGGTGCAACTGCGACAGCAATCAAACGCTCTCTCAATGATGGGGCTGAAGGTCGCCTCTCTTCTTCTAAGACAGACGGTCTCCTTCCCCTGCAAGGTGGAAAAGGAAAGCACATAGGGGCTGCCTTTCTTTTCTTTTTTCTCGTTATCTTTCTTTAAAAAGAAACTTTTATGTAACTGTGCTTAACCATTTCATGTGTGATAAACTGTATATGAATTCGGTCGGCGCCGGCCGCGAATGCACTTGGAAATTAAGTGGAAAAAGGGAAATGATAGCTGTCTAAACGTCCGCAAGCAAAGCCGAGACGGGGCTGTGCATCCCCTAATCAAGGACTGATTGGGGAAACCATTTCCATAACAATGGCGCTCATTTGTCAATGCACAATGAAAAAGTTAAACGGTTCAACAGGCCGGAAGGGGGGCGTCTCTCCCAGTCGGCGACGGACAATTTCACCCCCACGTGTCCGCCAGCGACGAACCCTCAGAATTGGCACCCTGTCCGCCTCCCGCTCGCCTCTCGGGGGATCAAATGCTAACAAAGCGATAACTCCGGAAACGGAAACGGAGCCGCCCCCGATTCCCATGCTTGGTTAACTCATCAATTATGACTTCACCTCAGCTCCTTAAATTATGCTCCCCACAGCACTAGTCACGCTCTTTGCTTACCCCCTGCTGTCGCTGCCTACAATCCCTTGCGAATCGCAGCTCCTGCACATCCTGCCAATGAACGAGTAAAGGATGTGTCCTTTGGCACTGCAGCAGTCAATGTCTCGTTCCTTGCTAAAAAGAGAAAATCAGGGCATGCGGACAATTGTAGCTGAATTTCATAAAAAACCTGCTGATAACATATGGCCAGAAGCTGTCGACAACAGGGAAGGCCGACTCGATGGAGTGTCTCAACAGCAGATGCTGTCGGAGCACCGCCAAATGCGAGGAGAAACGAGTTCCCGCTCGATTTATTAACGTAATATTATTTATAAATTGTGCAGAGGAATTTCCTGTTTTTTAGGGCGGAAACGGTTATCGGAGGAAACGGCCGTATCTGACGCAGCCTGCAATTATCTTACGACGAAAATGTTTCAAGTTGAAGATTAACTCATTGCTGAATGACGGAGACTCGCCGGGCGCGACCCGGCCTTCACTCATGAATGAAGGCGGTGGGAGAAGGCCCTCGAGGGGCCCAAATGAGCGCCCTCATTTACCCGCCTCTGGGGCGGGAGGGTGTGCGGCAGCTGGGATTTGGGGAGGGATGAGGGGGCGGGGGTGAGTGTCCACTCGGCGGGAAATGGGATTCGTGCGAGTTGTGGAGGAAAGGGGATGGAAAAGGGGGAGGAAGAAGACGTTTGAAACGACTTTTTGGAAAATGCTTCGTGACTCGACTTCTTTTTATTAAAACTTGAATAAATTATACGTTGTGTGCGTACGTGCTCAAATCTGCGTCAACATATAATTTATATATACGACGTATAAAACGGGATCGAACTTTTCCGTGCGTATAAATTAGCTGTTATGCGTTGGCGGGCATTTGTGCATAGCGATTTCCTTTCCACAGAAAAGGAGTCGAGGCCAGCGGTCAAAGTGACCCCGCTTTGATGGATTGTTACAAATGGCTCCATTTCCCTATTACTCAGTAGACATTTTGACTCTCTGCCTTTCGTAAAACTATGAAAGCTAAATCGTTTGCGCTTTGGCATTGGCAAAGTGAAAACAAAGCGTCGTATGTCAAACTTTGCTTTGGTTCGATTCACCGAATCAATCATTTACTTTATTATAGTACAATTTTTGTGTTGCTTTTCTAAATTTCAAATTCCCTGAATGCGGGAAGTCATCCTGCAGATCCAAAAAGGTCTGCTCTTTGTGCACACAAAATCACCGCCATTTCGAATGGACGCTAAAAATTCTCCCAAATATAACAGCTGTTTCTAATGAGTACAGTATCTGTGAGTTAACTGAAGCTAATTAACCGTCGGCATATGAATGCCCTCCCCTTCAACCCCCACCCCCAAAGGAAACCTTCTCTCAAGAAAAACTTTGCTGATTACGTAACTGGCCAGGGGAAGGGAACAATTGCTCGTCGCTGAGAAAAGACGGCCGCCCCCGGGCCCCATCCCTCGTGTGCTTAATCGGCGGTGATTAGGGGGGAGGGAGGGAGAAGGAGGAAGAAGGGGTGGAAGGACAGCGGCCTTTGTCGGGTGATTTATAGGGCAGAGAAGAGTTGCGGTGGCCGCCGTCGCGTAATTAAATAATTAATTAATTAAAGGTGTTTGTAGCGTCAAAGTTTTGTGGGTGTTGTCTTTTTAGAGAAAAGCAATAAATAAAATGTGGGGTTGAAGTTTAGGGTCTTTGCGAGGACTGTTCTCTTCACTCGCTTTCTTTATTCATTTTCCTGAGGGAAAGCGGATCGCAATTAAAAATTCAGGACTGCAACACTTGTTCGGAATGAGGTGATGATGAGTTTAATAATATGTAACTGCTCATTCATGAGGCTAACGAGTGAAGTTCAGTCTGTTGCACTGTTTGCTATTCATTATGTCTCTTGGACGAAAACTAAAAGGAAAATGGACTCGCAGTGACCTTTCACTAGCCAGTCGTTGAGTGCCGGACTGAAATGTTGGCGTTCATATGAAGACCGGAAAGTAATTAGTATTTTTATTTACTTGGGAAAAGATTTATGTATTAAAGATGAACTGCAGACCATAGACAGAAAGTCTTCTATGATTGCTTAAATCCACCACCGCCTTCTTTTAATCTTCAATATTCCTATGGGCCCCTTTTTGCTTTTTAAGCCTCTATGACAATTATTCTTTCGCCTTCTTCCCTTTGTCTACTACTTAAACAGTTTTCAAAATTCGACATTTATGTTTTATATTCGCAATATTGTAGACACATTGAAGACTTCAACTCATATACACATGAACATGGAATCACTTCTGCCACAGCAGAAGTCATATTAATGGCCGTACCATTATGCAGACGCCATCCACTGTCGCCGACTCTCCCTAGTCCCACGTCAGTAAGCATTATATCATATCAATTATATTCCTAAGTTATTACTTTTAATATCTTACATACAGGATCTGGAAATAACACAAGTATCTTCTTTTTCTTTTCTTTTCATTTACCCGCTTTTCCGTTAGGGTCGCGGGGTTTTTGCCAACTTTTTGTTCGCCCGCGCCTGAGTGAACATGTAAGGTACTGTAGCGGTTCACCGAGGTGTTCGCTGGTGTTCGCAGGTGAAGGACTGGAAGGACTTTCCAGGCGCAACACTACGCCATTCCGTCCTCCCAGCAGTGGTCTAGGTACCTCGCAGTGCTGACCAATCATCTGCGAGGGAGAACTGCCTTAGAAAAATACCCAACACCGCTGGGATTCGAACTCCGTCCGACATCTCAGCGAGCACGCGGTTTAACAGACTAAGATAAGGCCGTCCTCATACCACAAGTATTATTTAAAAATTTATTTCAAAAATACTGTAATTATTATATGTTTATTGTAGTATTATTTAGAGTAGTGTGTCCGAGCGTTGTGATTATTAGAAGTTCGACTGCGCATGATCGCACAGGTATTGGCTCATATTATTTGGGATTTACAAATTGTAAGTACAGCCTCCGTTGATATTATAAATAAATTCTCTTTTGGCCAAACACTGTATTTTCTGTATTAAACATTGAATGTTCACTTATGTTCAATATTAACGGAAGTTAATTATGCACGACTCCAGTTAAAGGTTCGAGGAGTGTTGCCGAGTGTTGCCTTGAAAGCTCCAATCCTGGCTGGCGAAATACAAATCAGAAAGACAGAGCAAATGGTTTCTCACCCCTCGAGAAACAATCATTCTTTGGAGCCACGGACTGACCTGAACTCATTTATCGAAAAAGGATGCTTTGAAAGGGCGTTCGAGCAATGCCTTCGCCGATAATGAGAGGAGGAAGGACGAGGGGGCGCCTCTTCCTTCATCCCCTAGCTCCCCGAGTACCTGTGCGCTTGGCTTTGAGGGAATGGGCCGACCGCAGCACTAAATTTCCCCCAGCGGATTTACAACCTGGGTTTGCATGGTTTTGTGAGAGTGGGCGCTCGGGACGAGAAAGAAGGGGAGCAGAGGGGAGGGGAGGGGGTTGCTTCCTCCCCGGTTTCGTTTTGGGCAGAGCTTTGTTCTCGAATTATCAGACGGTGAGAGAACGAACGAGAGCTCCAAGTGGTCTTAATTTATGATAATAATTACATAGAAATTAACGGATGATTTCTAAAAGCAAATCGATGAAAAATCGAGTTTGTATTTCTCATCAAGCTGGAGAATGAGGTCCTATTTTGGAGAATTTTAGAAGAAATTATTTGAGTGTTGCTTTCATAAATATTAATACTAAGGAGTAGCATGAAAAGAAAAAAGTAATGGAAAAAGTGAGTGCATATTACAGAGTAGAGATGATAAGAATCTGACTGACGCCCAGTGAAAGCGGAAAAGTGCGGAAGCTACCCCAAAGGAAGGGGCAATGGGACGGGAACCCCCATCACATCCTATTCGGCGAGAGAACGGATTTTCGGAGAAAAGAATATAAAATTGAAGAGAAAATAAAGCACCGTTACATAAGTTGGTGAAATGTTTGATTTGAACAAAGGGGAAAACGCACTGAGGAACTCTCAAAGTAAAGAAATGTATTTTCTGCGGGGCTTCAGCCGCCCTTTTGCAGCACTGTGCAGTCTCTTGGAAATCGTCACCTCATTCTTTCGGATTTTGTATTTTGTATTGCGTCTTCGTTCAGTCTGTTATGACAGACGTTTGGAAGAGATAAGCTTGAAATGGTCATGGTTATCACAAAGGGCACTTCCTCCTCAGTACTCCGAGTGAATGAATGGGCAACCCTTGTCCCTGGGCCGGTTTGTGTTGCAGGGGCTGCAAAAGTGCAATGCCCGCGGCAGTTGTTGACAGTCATTTTCGGTTGTTATGATTGGGTGCAGTTCTCAGAAGCGCTCCCGGGAAAATGTTCCTCAGTGCTCTTAAATCACTTCCCTATTGCTCAGGTACGACTGCAGGAAGACCGCCATGATTAAAGGCAGACAGCGAAAGGTCAAACGAAATGAGAGGAAAAGTCAATCGAAAGAAATCCACTTCATCTCATGAAGACATCTCGGGGGAGCCGCCCCCTTCGCCCCCGACGCCCCTCGGTCCGCGGGCCCTCGCGGACGTCCGGGAGAGGCTCAGGTCCGGACACGCGGGCGCATGCCCGGACAGCGCAGCGGCACTGGGGCTCCGGTGGCGCATTGGGTTCGTTGGAGGAGGGTTCGGGCGAGGGCCGCTTGGAGGCGCTGGGGGAGCAGAAGGCGGCGGGGACGTCCGAAAGGCGAGATCGGGTTAGTTCGTATCGGGCATTCGAGGCGGGAAGGAGGTTCGAGAGCGACCGTTGACTCTCACAGATTTGTTCCTTTTCCTGTCAAAAGCAAATTTTAGTCATTTCCGGAATTGCGAGAGCCGTTACTTGTGAGGATTCGAATTTTATGTATGGTTTTGTTGTATTTTTTTAGCGAGGCGGTGGTCGCTTCGCTAGCGAATAAAATTTCAAAACAAGAACGTAATGCTTGAGTATATTTTTAGTTGTATTTTCTGTCGTTCATAGCATTTAGTGAGTTGTGATTAATTAGTGAGTGCTCTCCCAGTGGGATTTGCTCGGAAGAAATTCCCGAGGATAACGGATTCACATCATCGTGGCCGGTGGGTACCTCGCTGCTCCCCATTCATTTTCTTTCAGATCAAACCAAACAACCCTTCAATTAGCACCTCATTTACTCTCATTACTCTGGCAGTTGATGAAATGCTGCAGAACATTGGTCCATGTGTTCCCTTTCGAGGGCAGAATTTCCGGGAAGTGGCTGAACCCGGGGGACGAGGGTTGTCCTGAGGGAACCTGACGCGGGGCGACAAGCAGTGTTAAGGCTGACTGCTGACAAGGGTTCGCCTGGAAAGGAGCGGTCCGAGGGATGATGTGGTCTTCGGTGTTAACAGAAGAACTGCATCCATTTGTGGATGAATAAGCGCATTCGTCATGACTGCGGTTGTAGAATGTGTGAAGAACATCCAAAAGACGCTCAAATGAAAACTGACTAAATAAAAAATTTAATGTATAAATGAACAATAATCTGATTTTGTATATTATTCAATTATTTTGTCCTTTTGCTTTGATTTTACTTATTTTCCGTTATTTACTCTTAAATTTTGCTTATTTACTTGTGTTATATGCTTATTGTGTTAGCCGGGGCAGTCTGATGTCCGTGATTGTCCCGAGTTGAGATTCCTCTTATTTATTTACTACAGTTTTTGAGTATTTGTTTCCATATTTTTTCTTGAAATTGTGTTTGGCCGTTAATAAATAATCTAATTGTCCTGTTGTTGTTGCTCTTTTGCTGGTCTTCTGTCGGTCCAGAGCAGAAAGCTCCTGTCCTGTCGAGGAGCAGGCCGTGCCTGAGAAGAAGCGCGCGACCGCATCGGAAGTTGTTTACAAGTCTTTTCCGTTGCCCACTTGCATTCGCTTGTAAATAAACAGAGATAAAAGTAAATATTTGGAGATAAGGCAAAGTTTGTCGCTCTCAATCGAATTCAGTCCCATAACTCACCATCGGAGCTTTTGTTCTCTTCTCACAAAGCTCCTCGTTCCCTTTTCCGACCGCCAAGGGCCGACTTTCCACCCTAGGGTGCCTACGGACTTCTCACGAGGTCCGGACAAGAAGAAAACACAATAAAACCTGGCTCACACGTAGGTGCGTGCGCCATTCAATGCCTGGATTAACATTCCGGCCGTTTTGACACATCTCGCGTGTGAGGTTATTCCTCTCCGGTGGGACTCCCACTCACTCTCTTCCTCGAGAACGTCCAGGACACTCCCTTGTGCCCCTCCCGCCCCCTCGAGCCCCGGGTGTCCGCGAGAGGACACGTGGATTAATGGGCGCTTCATTAGGCGCCCCCGACGCCCCCGAAGCCCCCGATCCTTTCGTGCGCTCGCTTTGCATTTCTTGAAAAGCTTCCGAGCTTTAAATCAGAGACTTATCTCTCCCTGTCAAGAAGAAAAATGTTTTACCTTTTCCCTCCCTTTGTCGGATCTATTTCTGTCTGGGAGGGGTGTGCAGGTGACTGTCCTGGTCTTCCTCTTCTCCGCCTTTTCTTTTACAAATCAGTCAAATTGCCTGGAATCATTAAGCAGTTACTGCTAACTGATGAAATTTCCGTGAACTGCGGTAACAGGTTTTCCATCCCGGCGGAAAATTAAATACTACAAAAAGGCCTAATTAAGTTTCTTAATACTTTGGCGTTTATTTCCTCTTCCTTCGGACTCGATGGGAAGTGCTCGGGCAAATTGAATGCGGGTTCACTTGAAAAGGAAGCGAGAATCAAAAGAAAGGGAGTGGGGTGGAAGCGAAAAAAGAGCCGATTCAGCTCAACTTTTCAAAGCTGACTCCATTTGCCCGATTAAAAGATTCACTGTGTTTCGAGTTTTGTGTTTGCTGACAGAGATCGGTCCCTCGCCCCTCCCCCAATGCTAAATGTGCCAAATATGCATTTGGATAAACATTTCTCATTCCCAGTCAGCCCTTGTAAGGATTTTCTATTTGAAATTCTGAATGGCACACAGTGACTGAGACTTGTGAACGCTAAAAAGAATTTCCGGGCGAAGATCAATCAGTGCTCGTTAGCAGCGTCAACTGTTTCATTAACTCGATGTTAGATAAGCAATTAAATAGAGCCGGCAAACTTTGACCACATCCACCCCGCTGATAATGTTAACACTAACTGCCCTCCGCCCCCTGACGGAGGTCACGTCGAGGGCGGAGGGTCGGCAGCAGCACTGAGGCTTCGAACCTTTGAAATGCCTTCAATAGGTGGCTTTGTGTGTATAAGATGATGAGCAAAGAATACTCTGAAACCTTGGTACTCAACCTTTTTCTTACTCGGGCCGCACCGCCGTTGTTCACATCGCGAGTGGGCCATGCAACCAAAGGAGAAAAGGTATTATGAATTATGAATGATTATGAACTGCACCTTACTTGATTCTTCCTATTTTTGCTTATTTTTGTGAGGCCAAACCTATCCTTGAGAAATTTTCACTGCTGATCTCGGCTGGGCACTGGGCCACTCGGGAGGGCTCGATGGGCCCGGCCGCATTTGTGAAGGCTTTAAAAGGAAAAGGAAAACTAAAGAGAATAATCAGGATGTAAAGGAAGATTTGAGTGTTGAAGCCTCGGACAACTCTGAATTAAATGTTGTGTTAAAGCAACGCCATAACTCAGCGAAGCTGTCGCCCCCGGAAGGCCAAATGAGCGATCCTTGGCGAAACAAAGGCTTCATCTCGAAATATGCCCGCGGAATGTACGCGTATGATACACAATAATAAATTTTGGCAATTGTTAGGCATTGGTTTTGAATGAAAACTCGAAGCAAATGTTTTTAAATTAAATATTTAATGATTTTTGGCGTTGTTTTGTCTGTTGTTGGGCCGACACTCAACTGATCGACCCAGCCCGTGAAAATTTCCCATTTTCACCTTTTCACACTCGTTTTCCTCTCTTCTGCCTTCATTAGGATTAGCTTATTTGGAAGTGTTGGACCTTTCCGAACCACAGGTGTACATTACCTCAACTCGACAACGGCGGCATAATGATTAGAGATAATATTTGCTTTGTTAAAGGGTTAAGGAATCATTTAAGTACAATAAATGAAGAAATAATTGTGGGAAGGAAAAGCGGTACTTGGGCGAAGTATGAAATTATTTTGTCAACTTCTGGGAGAGGGAAAAGGAGAACTGAAGACAAAGATGGCCAGTTTTTGAGGAAGTAGGTGGACATTTATGCTCCTAACGTTTGTTCCTGATCGTTTTCTAGTTGGAAGAGTTTGAACCTTCTGCAGGTAAATTTTCATGGAAAGAACAAAACGGCCAATGGATGTTTCCTTTGCCCTTTATTATTTTTACGGAGCAGGAAATGCCTGAAAGATGGGCGCGATCGACGACGCCCCTGCAAATCATTTCGTGTTTACTCACATGCAAACTCAGGCTCAGGCACGAGTGAAGAGGACATATAAACCCGAATAGGTAATCCAACCACTTGGCTTTTCCCTGTGAGGGAGGATCAAAATCAATGTTATTAGCTCGTGCCGTGGGCAGGTCCCGAAGTCCCGCCTGGTTTCCACTCACTCGTTGAGTCAGGTACTCTCCGGGGCCGCCAAACAGCGCAATGAGAGTGTCACCCAAAGTCATAATTTAAGCAGTCGTGAGCTATCCTGCCTTTTTTAATATTTTATTAATAATTATTTAATAATTGTTAACAACATTTTCTTACTTATCATTTATTGACAAGAATATTTCCGTTTGGAAAAGCTGTCGAATGTTTACCACCTAATTAAAGAAGAGTAATTAGCAGCTACTTAAGGTTCGAGCCTGCCAGGAACAGTAACCGCTCTTAATTTACAGTTTAAGCCATACAGTAATTTGGATCTCATGAAACGATTAGTGCGCTTCCGTTGAATCACCCACGGCCTCGTGGGGCACCCTGACACCCCCTACCTGCTCACCCTCTGCACCCACAGCGCTCTCGCTCACCCCGCGCCTCCTCGCGACAAAGAAAGTGTAATTATAGCTTTATGACGACTTCCTGTGGGTGCACATGGACTGATGCCCTCGCCCTTCGGCCCCCTCCTCACGAGTGACTTATTTTCGAATAAGATAAATGAGTTATTTTGGTCTGGCGCTCTCTTTCCTGTCCGGTGTTGAATTTCGAGAGGAAACGGGGCAGAGGGTGGGTGGTGGCACCCCCAGGGGCACGCTTTATTGAAGTCATTTAATTTTAGCCGAAGCAAAGCCTTTCACACGTTCAACATTTAAAAGCCATGAGCACATGGAAATGAATGCAAAAAGAAAACAAAGCGACAGCATTTTTGCCTTTGCGAACATTGCGAAAAGTCTGCTGTGAGTAAGAAATGAAATTTCGTTATTAGAGAAACACTAAAAAATCAAATTTTAAATTTAATTAAAAACCCGAAAATGACAGTAAATAATTTCAGAAGAAATAATGCGTTGTTTGCACTTTTCTGTTTTTTTTTTTTTTTTTTTTTAATGTAAAAGCATGAGAAAAAAGGGCGAAGTCATCGAAATGTGCATAGCAATTTTGACCTAAAAAACTATAAAGTTTTTTCTTTGTTTCTCTTTTAGTCTTTTCTATTTATAATTATTTTCTTTTCTATTATTAAATTCCAGTTTTGTTATAAGCCGGAGTGTCATGTTCTCTTCCACTAAGACCGCCCCTCATTGGCAGAAGCCACTCACACAGGCGCTGCCCTTGCAGACCTGTTTCAGGCGAGGGAGGCACGAGGGGGTGCAAAAGAGGGCGAAAGGGATGCCAGGGGAAGGGAAACAAATCAACTGTGAAAATTTATCTAAGTCTGCTTATAATATAAACTATTTGACGAGCTGTCTTCCCTCGTCGTCTCCTCCCCGCTTTGTTCTCATCTTCTTCGCTCCCCAATTGAAAACTTTCCTTTTAATCAGACTTTCTTCTTATTCAAAGGAGATTTCAATGAGAGAAAACCCTTTCACGACAATCTATACCGATCCAAAAATTTTAATCAGTTCCACTTTCAATAACGGCTTTTTCAGCATTTGACGTGGAGAGGGGAGGCGGATCTTTGCTGACTTCCGCTTCGACAGGACAACATTATTAATTATTCAGCTTTCGCTATTTCCGCGGAAGGAACTCATGGAATCGATTCTGAATCCGATGCTCCAACAAGGTTGAATGCGGAACCCCTCATTCATTTGTTTGCGATTTCGCGTGTGATTAACAAAAGGAAAACTGATCATTTTCTGAACTTGAGGTGGTCCTGGCCGAATATTCGGGACATGCAATCAAAAGCCAACGAGTCCCCATAAAAATAAACACAACCCCTGTACCCCCTCCCCCGCAGGTAAACCTCTCTCCGAAAGATAACCCGAAGCCGCAGATTTAAGTGAAAATTGAATTTTCCATTCTCGTAGTGCGGCGACGGAAGGAAAATCCATTTTCTCTTGAACCAAAATATTATATTTCCCGCTCCCACCCGCATCCCCCTCCAACTCCGGGCTCGGATTTCCAAAACCTTACCTCAAATTTAAAAACTTATTAATTAAAAGCCACATAAGCTGCAGTTGCACCCTCCGCCCCCGCCCCCGCCCCCTCTGCTCCCAACAACTTCCAAGACCAACTCGATGCCCTTTTTATGCCCTTGTTCAAACATCAACTTAATTTCAATGTGGGCTCGATTCCTCGAGCCCAGAGCAACCCTTTCGACCTCCCCTCCGGAAAACTTGCAAACAATAATTCCACTAACTAAACAAGAGGAAATTCGTCGAGGTAAGGCTTGAAGATGGCGAGAAAGCTATCCGACAAATGGACAGCCTCGTTGATTTATAATTCTGTAATGGAAAGCGAACAATCCGGGGGCAGGGGAAGGGAGGGGGCTGCCCCTTTAGAAGAGGGGGGAGGATGATAAAAAAAATTAAATTTGGCAAGTGATGGAGCTGTTTTGCGCTTAAAAAATTGTTTGATTCAACTATTGAATTCGCGTAACATCTTTTTATATTTAATCTCTTTGCATTGTCCAAAACACCTTCCGAAATTTAGCGAACGCGAACGCCGGAGATGTCGACTGGACCGCAACAATGTTCGCCTCGGCCCACGAGTTTGACACCCCTGATATGAGGCGTAAAAGCTGTGAAGGGCGTTCGGCCGGAGCTTTCTCCCACGAACTGCAGCCGTCTGTTCATGTGCAATCCATAAAAGAGGTTTTCCTCCCCAAGATTCTTGTTGGTTTCCTGACCACATGTTTCCTTTCCGTATTCTGCTTCATCTTTTATAGTTTGGAAATTGACTCTTTGGACAATCTTTTTAGGTTATTTATTTGATCACTGCCTTTGATCTTAACTTCATTATTTATTTTCAATGACCAAATAGTGCATTATTGTATTATTAATGAAATTCTTATGAAGATGTAAACTTTAAGCTTTTTGTGCAGACAGAAGAAGAAAGGAAAGCAGAAGCCACGTAGAAATTAACCGCTTCAAGTGTCAAAATAATGCTAACATACAATTAAGCGACTAATTGGGGTTCAAGGAGAGACTCGTGACCGCCTTCAGGAAGTTAATGGCTCCACCTCTTATCAGCTCTTGGACATCCATTGCGCACCACAAAACCAAATAAATGCACTTTCTCATCCCTGCTTTCCTGCTGCCGCCCTTGTGCCAATTTTATATCCAAATTTAGGAGGCAGAACTTTGTATTGCCTTGAACCATTTCCAGGCAATCATTACAATTTCCACTTCGCTTTTCTTATTATCGCTAATAACTAACTGGGAGGGAGTGGGGGGCTTTGGGTTGGCCTGGAAATAAGCAAGAAAACGAGGGCGGGGGCTTCGGGTGCCGAACCTGGAAAATCTTTTGGAAACCTTTGGGGAGTGGACGAACACTGCGCGAACTTCGCTTCTCTTTATAGTAAATCCAAATGAAAATATAAAAGGATTGTTTTTCGCTCATTAAAATTCATAATCACTTTGCAGGGCTTACGAAACAGAATTCTTGACACTGCGCCCTCCCTCATTACGAATCCCTTCATTTGATATTACTTTCACGAAACGAATCTCGTCGTGTAACAGATTTATAACGCCAAAGATAGCGATCCGATCGATGATTAATCGATATGTGAGCGGAATCTAATATTAATCTAATCTGGCGATGCCCACTCGCCGGGGTTCAAAGCCCCGACCGCTGTCGGCCTCCGATGCCCGCCAAACCAACAGCGCCCACCGCCCATTTTGTTTAAACATCCTCAGTGTTGTTTCATGTTTCCTCGCCTTGGCATTCACCGCGTTATTTTCATTCCTAGCAGGTGAAAGCAAATATTAACAACCACAGAGCGCAAACAGGAGATTTCATTATTGGGTCCAGTCTGTGTAATCACCTCTCCTTCCATCCCTGAGCACTCTCACCTCGGACAGAACCCGAATGGCCTCGTCTTCGGATGAAGTCACATAATTACTTCTCTTTTGATTGCTCTTTATTGAAATTGACTTTCCGCCCCCTCGCGAGCCTCTCTTCGCGCACATTCCGCCATATGTGCATGCACAAGCACACGTGTTGCTCATCTCCTCATCGCCTTTCCACCTCCTTAATTTCACTATCTCTCCATTGTGTCTGAGTGGATCGCGATAACTGCTCCAGCCAGGATTCATTCTATTATTCCTTTTTCCCTTCGCCCCCTTCGCCCCCCTTCAGCCCTTAATTCCCTCTCCGGGAGGGGTCGCCTTGGCCACCCCAGTCACATTCCACAGACGCGCGCCGTTATGTAAGCAAGTATGTTTCAAGGTTCTTAACACTTTAATTTTTTGTTTCATCGTATTTGAGCACAAGAGGCTCAATAATTATCATGATTTCATGAGAGCAAGTGCTGTTTTATTGTCTATTTATTTATTTATTGTGCCTGTTGCCGTATAGTGTAGATTGATTGGATGAATTTCGGAGTTTGGTTCACTTTGTGGGGGTGGTGAAGCACCCCAATAATGTGAGAACGACCTGCAGAGACAGTGTTTCCAGCCGAACCTCTGCGAACAGGTGCAAAGGTCCACTGGCCGGCAGATGCGAGAGAGGTTTCATTCCGGACTGATTGCATTCGTGAATGGGCGTCGCAATGGGTGATGACGAAGGTTGGGCTGACCGCAATCGGACACGTGTGCGCCAAGTGCTATTGTCAGCACTGAGAGAATGACCGCGTTGGTGTTTGCCGCCTTTTTATTTTCTGTCGTGGCAGCAGTTGGCAGGAAGTGGTTCTGTGGATGCAATACCTCTTATTCTATTTAATTTTTTAATCATTTCCGGGATATTTTGTCTTTATCCTTTGGTTTCACTCAAATATACAGTATTTTCATTTCACAAACAATGCATACAGTATATTTTTAATTGTAAAAATTGTAATGTAATAATCGTTTATTATTGTCCCATTTTTTGATTTCTTTTTTCGTAATTTTGCTGTTTTTTACAAAATTCATTCATTATATTATTATAATATGATGAGTTTGAAGGAAAGGAAATAGAAGGACAGATGGGGAAAGGTTTGGGATTGGCTCGAAGGGTTTTCCGGCCGCAAAGGCCCAAAGAGCAGCACAACGAGGGAAAAGCCAAATTATTATTAGAAAAGTTGGAAATGATTTTTAAACGGTGTCACGTAAGTTCTATCGATTGGGGGGTGCGTGAGGGCCAAGGAACCCTGTGGGGCGGGGGCGGGGGCGGGGGGTGGGGGTGATAGCGAAAAGTCAAACGGAGGAAATGAGGGAGTCACGTTATGTTTGAACACCTTTGCATGTCGGTTTGGATTTGGCCATAAAAGATTGAGAGACGGTTTGTGTGAGTTTAGTGGGGGTTGGAGAGGGCGAGAGGGTGCGGGGGCGAGCACATGGCCGGTTGTACAGTCGTTGATATAAAAACAAAACAAGGAACAGTTGGACTGTCGAGGGAATGCAGAATCGGAGTTTTGAGTTCGACTCCGCCGCGTCCGAATATTTTTGTTTTAATTTGTAGCGTTAAACGGGAAATTTCAAATTGCTAATTAACGAATTCCTTTTAATTAATAATCCATTATGCCTGAGCTGAGACGCTCCAAAAAACGCCAACACTAGAAATAACATCCTAAATTGTTTTCCTCTTTCATTGCCACTTTTTCACTCATATTATAAATAATTCACCTTCAAATCATTGAGTTAATGAACAGTCGGTCAGGCATTGTCCGTTTTCTTTCTCCCTTCTTCATCCCCTCCCCGGGCTGGGGGTTGCAAAGCCGGCTGGACCTGAACTCTTGCTGCTGTTGCGCGAGGGACTGAGCGGAGAGACAAGGGCGGAAGGGGGTTGCGTGGGGGTTTGTGGGGGGATTTTTTGTTGAAGTGCGAAAGCCACAGCAAAGTGCCATCGAGCGGCCGGTTTCCCTCGAATGGAAAATTTTAATTGGAAGTTGAAACGGAGCTTCCAGTCTATTGTGACACTTGAGATAAATTCATAATTAAATATAAATTGAAACAAATAAATTTTCTTGAAAATGACGAATTTTATATGAAATCACTCGAGCGAAACACATTATTTTTGCATTCGATAGTTAAGATTAGTTTAAATTAACGTTTCATAATTATAGTCTCAGCACAAAGGAGTCATTTTGACCCCTGGCTGAGATAAGTGATCGTCGTGTCGTGAATTTTTAACTTTTTCCCTTCTTTAAAATTTTAATATTTTTTTATTATGTAAATACAGATAATAATAATTATATTTAATAAATATCCAAAAATAAAAACTTAAAAAGGGCGACTTTTCGTTAATCCGTTTGTCCACTGCTGTCTTTTTCACTTAAAAAAGTGTACCTAAATAAGATATTTAAGAATATGAAAAGTAAAATAATCGTGCAGAGATTACGCCACTGTGAATCAAAATCAATACTGACCCATGATAAACTTCTTTTTTGGCCATAAATGCTGACAAAGGTCCGAACGGGACAGCCTTCGTGGTGGGGCCTCTGGGGGCCTCTCGGGGCCTCTTGCCAAGCCCCACGATCCCCTCAACAAGTGCGCATTTGCATAAGAGCCTTCGGGGGACGAAGGGTGGACAAACATGCCTCGGAATAATTCGCGTCGGCGATAGTTTGTTTGCACTCTGATTCCCCAAACAAACAATGTTTGTTTGTCGGGCGACAGCTTTTCTGCTTCCCCGACGAAGACAGCGGGTGCAGCTCGCATTTTGGCATTTTCTTCGGCCCAGAAAGTCGAAGCTAATCCGAAGGGATTAATAAGCGAATGCCATTGTATAAATTGTGCAAAATTTCATAAAAACAAAATGAAAGTTTTCTGTTATCGTTGCGTTGCGGGGGGCGGTCGGGGCGGGGCGGGGGGTTGAAAGAGGGTTTTTATTAATATTTTATTAGAGATCGGGCTCATTATTTTGTAAATAATTGCTTTGCTTTGACGGAAAGATTTCGGTTTCCGCTCCGGAAGCTAATCTCGGTTAAATGAAACCGCAAAAGCTCACAGAAATGTTTTTTTAAGCCTTAGCCGACGCTCTTTCTTTGTTGTGCTTTCCGAGGAGAAACACGACAGGTTTCCCAGGCGATTCTGCCGCAAACCCTTTGCCGTGCCGTCTCCTCCTGGCAACATTTCACTTGGAAAATCCTGACTTTCCTCACTGATAAAAGCTTCTGTCCACTGAGAGGTCATTTCACACACTGCCTGGTTCTTGGGTTCTTGGCAGGACAAAAAGCCTTTGCGAGTCCTCAGGTTTCGTGTGACCTCGACATTCGAACCAGTTTTCATATTAAATACATTTGGAATTCGGTTTAATATTTTCAGAAGGGGTTTCGCTTTGAAATTTCGGTCAATATTAGTTGCAAACATATTTTATTTATACAGTATTCGTTAAACATCGTCAGCGTTCGACTGAGGCACCGCATTCCTTAAAGACTCTGCCACTTTAGTCGATAAGTGGATTCGTTGGAAAGAAAATAAATTTTCTTTTTAAATACAAAAATATGTTCAACAAAACGAAAATCGCACAACCGACTTGGACAGGAGTCAGCAACAGCGCACACTTAAAGAGGATTCCATCATGTGGGACTCTGGAGGACTTTTATTGATGAGGGCGAGGGAGGGCACAGAGTTAACGCAGCTCAAAATAGAATCGATATGCTAAAAGTGGTTCCTTTCCTTCTGCTTTGCTCTTTTTCATTTAGAAAGGGGACTTTGTCCTCTTTCTGACCTCTCGTTGCGAGGGAGCACAGTTCGTGGAAGGCTGTGGGCCCGAAGTCCCCAGGCCGGACCTTATCGGTTGGTGGATGAAAAGCCCACCCCGCGTGACTGGGCTTTTCGTGGGGTTAAGAAAAGACAATTTCTACACCCCTTCGGACTTCGTAGAAGTGAGTCAAATTTACTTAAAAAAAGACTTGTCATCTCAGCGCTCTGCCCGTTTCAATCAATGACCTTTTATTTCTCTTTATAACTTCTGCCATTTAAAAAATGGGAGTTTTCGTGTGAAAAATGAAAATGAATTTGGGGGAAGAAAGTCTGGAGGAGGGAGGATTCCTCTCGGCAGCAGAAGAGTCGTTACACCTGCCGCTGCAAAAATAAACTCCGCTCAGGCGACATAATCCGCGGCAGCTGCAGAGGGGCAGACGATCACGTGCATGTCATGGGGTGGTGGGGGAGGAAGGGAAGCAGAAGGGTGAAGGGTGGAAGGGCCGAGAACCGATTTGTCGGGGCTAAAAGCTTCTCGTGCGGGGCGGGGGAGAAAGGGGGGTTGCTCGCCTCCCTCGCGAGGACTTCCGAAAGTGAGCATTTGTTCGCATTTCGTTTTGACTTGTCCGAGTTGTACTTCATTAATGGCGTGAGGAGTGGATGAGGCTGACTTTAGGGGTTGCAGGTGGGGTGGCGAAGGGGACACCGGATGGCGTTATTGGATTTAAACTTGCTCTTCCCCTTCTGCTAATTCAGTTAAAGAATCCGGTGATTTTTCTTTGGGGCTCTGATATATAGAATTTCCGGATCAGCGTACCATCAGCAGACGAATTCAAATTTAAAATTTACTTTGGAATTAAATTGACTGTTTCATCTTTTTCCTTTTTACCTCCACTTTCGTCTCTTCCATTATTTGTCTCTCTTAGCGCTCCAACCTCAAGCAGAGGTGTTCTCATGTTATCCTTCCCTGTCTTCGTTTGAAAGTTGTTGAGCTGCTGAGCAGTGTGGAGGCGAATGAGAAGAGGCTTTAGGGCCAGAGGAAGGATTCTGGCACTGGAGTAGGTAATGCTTGTGTTTAAAGGAGCTGAAGGTTGAGCATCCGAGAGCCAGAGTTGGCAGAAGGATTCGAGAGGGGATTTCCCGAGAAAAGCACTTTGTTTTTCATTTGTGTGAAAATTTATTGAAACTGCAGCCTTAATAAAAAGTCGGATTCCATCCGCGTAATGAAAAACAGAAAAAGACAAAAGCGAAAAAACAATATCACCTTAAGAAAAAAATATTTTCCAGAGAAACGACCTAATTTAAAAATCTAATTCGTTTCATCAGAAAAAAGAAACAATATTGACAATTTCATCGAGAATTCCCGGCCTTTCTTCCATCTTAAATAACGAATTAAAAGGGCTGCCAACTCCTGAAAACCTTTTCTTTCCACCACTCTCAGTATAAGTACAACTCCCTCTTTTCATCCCTTCCAACCCTTTCCTCCCCCTCACCCTTCTGCCATTTTTCAATTTCCCAGCTGAATGCTGATCACCGGTTTTCCCATAGTTGGCAGCGCTCGGCCATTCCTCCCCACTCCTTTCCTTTGGCTTTATCCAAATCGGATTTGTTGCGAGTTGGTCTTAAGGGTGGTTCCTTCCTCCCTCCCCCGTTCCGCTTTTCTTTTCCCGAGAGCGCAAATTATTCCTGCATCCGCTTAGGAAAAGTAATTTCTTGGACAATTCTTGTGGAAAATCTAATAATTTTCTATTCACCATAATAAAATTTGCTCGTGAAAACTTGAGCACTTGGCAGAAAGGAAAGTAATTTCTTAATTTCGTCTTGAAATTTTCCGGGAACCGAAGCGGATTTGGAAGTCTGCTGTCGTTTTCTGTCCGCTGTCGCTCCCCGACGACCTTTTCCGGCCAATCAACGCCGGAGCCGCGTCCGGGCTTTTCCTGGGGCGAGGGAGCCAAATCAGCTTGGCTTTCCTTCTCCAGGCCGGGAAATGAGGGCGAACATTGGCCCTTCGCTAACGCTTTTATTGATTATTTTATTTTTTGCCTTGCGACGGAAAGAATAAAACTTTTGTTGTGTGGTTTGGCTTTGGTTTGGAAAAGCAATTAGGGCGGAAGACTGAGAGTATAAAATGGACAACGAAGTGATAGCCAGAAGACAGTAAAAGATATAAGCGTGCAGGTATCAGTCGTTAAATAAAATATAAAGTAATAAAATGAGAAAATGCAAAATTTTAAGTTTTTTTTTTATTTTCTAATTTACTTTTTATTCATTTAATTAAGAGTTTATTCTATGTTTACTAATGTAATTTCACCACTGATTTTTCAACTGATTTCATCGAAGTATTGAATTTAATTGTGAAAGCGTCTCTTTATGAGAATCCATTGGTTACAGACCAAGAGAAGTCAGCAGTGAGCACTCAGCGGGTGCAAGTGGATAAATAATCTTCGGTCAAATTCCAAATGGTTCTTCGAAGGTTGTGCTGACTTGTCATCGCCGGCTCTCGGCCAGAAAGATATGTAAATCGGAATTTAGTAGACATTGCGGATTATCCCTTATCGGATGGGGTGTAGTCCAATTTTAATTAAAACCCCCGCCATTTCTCGGAGCAAATGAAATTTCTAAACTTTCTCCGACGTTGTTATGTCCAAAATATTAATTTCCAGTGAGGGGTTGAAAGAATTCAGTCAAGTGAGTCACCCCGGGGGTGAGGAGATTATTAGGGCAACCACTTTATCTAAATTCAGGAGCTCCCTCTCGAGTTGGGAGAAGTTTCCTCTGCACGGGAGGGGAAGCATGCAGGCCAACCGCAGGACAAAGGCCTAAGGGCAGTTCGGGGGATTTGCGGTCGGAACGAAACCCTTGAGCAGGGGTTGTACCTTTCCTCCCCTTCGGAGAGTCAATCGCCCGCACTCTGCCCTCCTCACTTATTTATTTCATAGTGTGTCTCCACCCTGACATCTTCGGGAACCCCTAGACTTTTCCGAAAGGGAAGAAAACTCGGGTTTTATGGCACACGTCGTAAATAAGAATAAAATATTTTGATAAAATGGTGAGCGAATTATAAAGGAAATGGGGGCGCGATGACCTCCAGGGCGGTTTTTATTTGCTCCTCGGGGCGGACGCGAACCCCCGCCGCCCCCTCGCCAGATAAAAAATTAATTAGCAAAACACGAGGAAGGATGAAATGAAAAAATTTCATTTTTTATTATTTTAAATTAAATCCGAACTCAGTTATTTATTTCCTTATTTTAATATCATACTGGCGGCGCTTTCATCGCCATTATCCCTCACTCGGAGCTTTCGCACAGGTGCCAACACGTAAAAAAGCTCTTAACGAAGTCTGCTGCGGAAATTAATCTCTTTGAAGAACGAGAGTAAACAAGGCTGTGGAGCGATCAAAGAGGGCACCGTGGAAATGGCTTCCTCTTTTCTCTCTCTCTTCGTTTGCTTTGCCTTTTTCTTTTCCCCCCACTTCATCGCCATTTCGCTTTGCTCCCTCTCCGAAGCGATCATCCCTTGGTTCTCTGTCAGTGGGGCGGAGGGAGGTTTGGCGTGAAGGCGTCGGCGGAGGGGAAAGCGTAAATTATGAAAATCGTTGGGTGGAAATAAAAGTTCTCAATTAAAATGAAAAGCGGAAATAAATGAAGATAAATGAAGATGGGAAACGGAAAAGATAATAATATGACTGATGACGCAATCAAGTTGTTTGAGTGAGAAACAAAAAGTATGTGGGGGTGCGAAGGGGCGAGGGGGCGAGGGGACGCGGGTTCTTGAGGGGATGAAGCAAAGAGACGACGGGCTGACTTTTGCCTGAATTCAGCGTGAAAATGAAAAGTGTGAATTTAATTTGGGGTTTTTCTGTTGCGGCGAAACGGCGATAGTTTTCGGATTTTACTTTTCCGGACTTCGCCGCTTTCGAGCCTGAAAGCTCGTGTCTCTCTTTTCTGGCATTCACAGAAAATTTATAAATTGTTTAGACGTTTTCAAGTTTTCGCTATTCTGAAAACAATTTTTTTATGTGGAAAACACTTAAGTTTTCAAAATTTTTGTCTGCTGCCACGTCAGCAAACTACATAGTTTTAGAACTTTTCCGAAAGCTTTTCCAACTTCTCTAAATTTTTTTGTGCTTTTTCATAAACTTTTCTTACACTTTTCGTTATTTTTTTTAAAGTTAATTTCATTTGATCGTTTAAAATATTTGTAATTAAAGAGATTCTTTAAAAACCTTTTCACGTTTGACGTCCGCATTGCAAATTAGGTTCGCTTCCCCTCTGTATGCGCATGCGCACACCAATTTCAAATACTCCCTTTCGCCCTGAAAATGCATTAAATTCTCATGCTTTTCAGCATTTTTTGGGCCACCGAAGTAGCTCGGCTTTTTTTGAAAAAATGTAATTTCAGTACTTTTATGATTCGAAAACATAATTCTTAAGAAACCAACTTCTTCCGCTTCATCATTTTTCAATCAATCTTTTCTCATCCCCGAGGACTTCCACTATTTTCTTTCAATGCCTCCTTCTATCGAGGACTTTGTATTCGACTGCTCCCTCTCGGCTTCTATTTATTTTTTACTCTTCTTTGCACCGCGCCCCATTTTGTCTGGTCGTTTCTTTCGGACGGACTTCGGCGTTGTCGAGTTCGCCCTCCCTCTTCACGCTGCCAATTAGACAGCACTTTGCATCCCTGTTGTGCCTTACACACTATCCAAAGGCCAGTGAATATGGAAATAAGGATGTTTGAGTTGTGTAAAACTCTTGGGCCCACTTCGCCATTTGTTGCCTTGGGAGCCGGACTTGAAGAGGATTGGGCAGGATAGCAAAGAATAAAGCGTGTTCGTGTGATGAAGTCCTGACGAAGTGACAAATTCAAAGGAAAGGAAAACGAGCGTTAAAGTGACGTCACCGATTCCGAGAAGCGCAACGGTCCAATCGAATTGATTTTGTGAAAAGCATTTTATGTAAATATTTGTAACTCTCGAGTTCGGAGATGAATAAAATTTATCTCAAAGTGACTCCTCTGCACTCTATTTCAGTCCTTAATTATGGCCCCAAATAATTACTTAAAATAACCCAAAATAAATGAGGTTTCTTTTACAATTTTATTACCTTTCTTAATGTAACTCTTCAGTTTTGTTTTGTTTTCGAGTAATTCATCGAATATTTTACATATTCACTTTGGCTTCATTCGAATGCGTGAAAGCATTAAGCGCTCATGCAGATGAAAGCACAGGAAAGAGCAGAAAAGAAGTTGCAAAAATGGCCAAGAATTTGCCACCATTTTGACGAAGTC
Organism: Brueelia nebulosa; assembly: GCA_028293925.1. Taxonomy (NCBI): domain Eukaryota; kingdom Metazoa; phylum Arthropoda; class Insecta; order Psocodea; family Philopteridae; genus Brueelia; species Brueelia nebulosa. The sequence continues at coordinate 124,503 of JAQIBA010000026.1, forward strand.
GTACTAAAAATTCGATTTGTTCCTGAAAATGAGCTTAACTTTTTTTTGATTGCTTTTTCCCTTTTCATATCTCCCGGTTAATTTCACCATTTTTCCCATTTCTTAAATCTCCGAATCCCGGGGTTAAGCGCACCCCTTCGCCTCCCTTTTCCCCCGGGCCCCCGTAAATTGCTTGCTTAAACCCAAATTTATTTCCGAGATGTCTGCTGGGGGATTCCACCCCAAGGAAGCGCCATCTTCGTCGCAGTCGGAGAAGGGATGCGGAGTCAGATGAAAGGGATGAATTTGCGATGGGAAGCAGGCGAAGTGCGAAAAAAGTAATTGAGTGGCGTCGTCTGCTCCGATTTGGAGCACTCCGTTAAATTTTTAATGATGAAGGGAGGAAAGCGAAGGGTTGGAAATCTCTGGGGTAGACCGTTTCCTAGCTGATTTGAAACTTATAATCACTTGCACAAGGAGCCTCCTCAAGATTTGAGCCAGGATTTTTCCACTCCCGAAACTCAATAATTGGCTTTCCGAAGCCCATTCATTAATTCTCAAACTTGTTCCCCTTCGCAGGCGACCTAAGGGGGGGAGGAAGCGAGCGGGGGTTGTTTCGCCGATAAGACTTCGGCATCCGAATGCCATTTTGTGCCATTGCTTCCGATAAAATTAAAATTTGAATGGGATCCTGGGGTTCTTTGAGGGCAGAAGGGAGAAATTAAATTCTACAAGTATTACCACAATGTAAGCGATAAATACATGTAAAATATGTAAAATTCATCCCTTTCCGTTTATCTCTTCTTTATCAGTTCGCACTAACAATGCATTTCATTATTTTCATTTTCATTGGTTGTCTTTTTGTCAAGGACGTTGCCTTCCTCTGCAATCGGGGGCAAAGGAAAAACGCCCCTACCCTCCTCCCGCTTTTATATTCTCATAGACCTTGATTACATCCCCTTCACCCCCTCCGCCCCCACGGAAAGCCAAACCGGCCTGCGCCGAGAGAAACCAGAAACATAGCGGGAGAACATTGAGAGCGAAATGTGAAAGGGACAAGAAAGAGATTGAAAATGGCGGATGAAAGTAGGGGTGGAGTGGGGTGGCGGGGGTGGCGGGGGAGGTTGCAGGGAGGAAGGTGTGTCAGCTCGGAATCAATATCCTTTTTATTCGGGTTCGCCCTGGAACAGATTTTTCGGACACGGGGCATTTCAAATATTAGGGCTCGTATCTGATGAGGGTGGTTGGCCGGGGAGGGTGCGTCATTTCGTGCTAAAGAGTAATCCTGGCCCGCGGCCTTGGTTTGGCCAATTGAGCCGGGGGGAAATCAGCCACGACTCGGCTTCATTTGTTGAATTTTCGGGAGGGCGACACTTTTCCCAAATTCATCTCCAAGTTAATTAATTAGTTCTTGGTTGTTTATTATAAGTTAGTTGAAACGGAGACGATTTGGAAGGGATGCGAGAGCGGCGATGAGCCCTCTCCGTCCCTCCCCCAGAAAGGGTTCATTTTCCGTTTCTTGTCGAGTGTACTCTTCCCTCCGTTTTTCAGGAAAATTAACATTTTTTACTTTAATCACCCTTTCGCCCCTTCTGATAACCCTGGAAAAGCCCTTCATTTGCGCACCGGAAGCCAATGATTTTGCGCCAAACCTCAGCCAAAAGCTCACCATTTATAATTATAATTGAAAGACTTTTTTCAGAGGGGACTATACTGATACGAATACTTTGCTGCGGATTATGGAGGAAAGAAGCGTTGATGATTTGTATTAGTGAATGGTTGAAGTCATAAAATTATTTTTATCTTTTTCATACTTATTAATTTTCCATGAGCTTTACTTTTATTTATTTATTTATTTATTTATTTATTTATTTATTTATTTATTGTTTCAGGTGAGTGCAAAGAACAACAAAGGCGTTCCCTAAGGGTAAAGTACGAGCAAACCTTTTCCTCGTTTTGGGGGGAGAAGCAGCCCTTTTGCGACAGCTGCTGCACTTTATTTTTTAACTTCTTCCATTCGCTGTTATCCTCCGCGTTCATCTCAAAGCTATGCAAACAAATAACCGCCCCGGGAGAGCGAAATCGGCTCTTTTCGCCAAGGAACGGCCACACTCGGATCGCGCCCTCTCCCCACATATTTTATGTACAATTCCTCCCGAGATAAAACTTAATTTTCCTCGTTAAATTTTCATTTTTGTAAACAGTCATTTGCATAATTCATATGGTGCGGTTGAGGAAGGCAGCTCATTTTTGGGGCTTATTGAGGAGTCGGTCCGGCAGGCGAAGGGAGACAATGAGGGGAGGGGAGGCGCAGGAATAAAGGGTTGGCCAAAGGCTGTGGGTCTGCTTGATGAATGCGTGAATTCCAAGTCGGTTGATTGAAAGGGAAAAAGAAAATGTTTGCTTTTTAGAGGAGAGAGAGGGAAAGTTGCGGAAAAAGGCCGGAGCATACGTTACCGGAAGAGCTTGTTTGACAAAGTTTATTTGTCCTGGAAAAGCCTTACTTGAGAAGACATTTCCCCTAATGAAATTATCCAAGATTTACATGTTAAAGGTCTTAATTAGTCACCGGAAGTAAACCTTTTCTCTTTTTTCCGCCGCGGGCGAATCGGTTTAGGCCTTTCCTTCATCCCCCTTCATCCCCCTCCGTCCCAAAACTTTCCCTCTGAGCGGACGACGGCTGAAGAGCCCGTTTAAGGGAACTACCCCCGATGAATCCTCGCAACCCCCAATTTGCAGTGAGTAATCACGGACACGGCCTCCCCCCGCCGTCTTCTGCTCCGCTTTCTTTTTCGAACCTCATTACATTAAAATGAGAGATCCGTCTTGAGATATTTCCTCTTGAAAGATAAATGGCGTCTGCGCTCCGTCCTTCGCTTATCCAACTGCTTTTTTCCGTCTCACCCCTTCATTTTCACCCCTCGTCTTTAACTGACGTCATTAATCTGGGAACCTTATTGCACCTCTAAAAAACATTGCTTTCCTCCGCCCCCACCGATCTCCCTGCCCTCCTCTTCACCCCCACAGCCCTCCGCTCAACAACCGCGTGGCTAACTTCCATGGCCCAGGGAGCTCCCTGGCTCTCGAGACCCCACATTGACTGCGAAGAAAGTGGAAAAGGAAGCAAACAGAGGGGGTCGGTGGGGGACGGGGGTCGCAAGAGAAAAAGCCATAATTTCCAGTTGAAGGGCGAGATAAATTTTAGCGGCATTAGGTGCGAAATTGAGGAAAAGTGAGTGGGGGACGACTTGGCAACTTTTTGGTTCTTATTGGTCCAATTCCGTGCAAGGCCGACTCGCGGAAGAAGCCACATCTAGCTAAAAATAGCCTTATTTGCATTTTAATGGGGAAAAGTGGTGACGTTGGCCGCAGTTCGCACCGGCGAACGGCAAACAAGTTTTGGCTTTTGGCTGTTCTTTTCAGGAGAAAAGATGGCCGTTTTCAATTGAAGTGTTCTCCTTGTCATTTGTCGCTCCTCTTCAAATAGTCTCGCTGTAAACGTAATTAAGAAGCAGATGAATTAAGGAAAATATTCGACCCAAGCATTTTTTATTAAATACGATACGAGTAGTGTTGTAGTTAATTTCCGGGTCGGACTCACACTGTTGTTCGCATCCAACATTTTGTAATTTGTAACAGCAACGGAAGTTACTTATGATTGCGCCTAATAACTTTTAGCCGCCGCCTAAAACGAAATTCCTTTGATGCAAATATACTTTTAACATTTCACAGTTATAATATTCGTTTTCCAATGGACAAATATCGAATGCGTTTGGACGATTGGACGATCTCCTCTGTTCCGAAGGGGAACATTGAAGCCCCTCCCTGGACGCTCCGGGGGGAAGTTTTCCAAGAAGGAAAGAAGAAGAAGAAGGAAATGAGACAGATAAATAATAAATGATAAAACCGTTATGTTAGGATAGTAAAAATAAATCAAGGTTAACTGGAATCTCGCTCACCCCCGCCCCAGAACGTAAAATTAATCTCTGGGGATTTAAACTCTCAACGAAAAGTACTAGTCTCCCCTCCCCTTCATCCCCTTCACCCCTCACCCCTCACCCCTCACCCCTTTTAAATTCCTATTATTATTTTTTCTCGTAATTAGGAAAAATTGAACACAGCACTAATTGGGTTCCTTTGTTCCCCTTCAGTCTGCCAAAGGCTACTTTTGTGGACGGAAGGGATGTGGCATTGTTTGGGGGGCGGCGAAAGAAGTGCACTGGAGGCCTTTGCCAGCGTTTATTCTATGTACTGCCCTCTGCGGGAGCAACAGAGGAGGGCTGTCGGTCGGCGATGGCGAGTGCGAAGTGCGAGCAAAGGAAAGAGCAGGGATTTGGAGGGGCGAAGGGAGAGCGGGGGCAACGGGGGGCGCAGCGGAAGGGAAGGGCGTTATTAATGTGGCGTTCACATGTTGTCAACTTTGAAATATCGTTCCGAGGGTCGATCTTTTCTGAATCTTCCTCCCGGGTTTATAATATCTGATCCTGCATTACGGTTTGAATTATGAACACGGTTGCAGAGGCCTGGCCGTGGAACGCATCTTCGCTTTCGTTGGCACAGTCGCACCCCCTGTTTAAGGGTTCTCCCGAAGTGCAGGATCGTTCGAAGCAATAAAGCAGAAAACCGTGGAAATTGATACGCTAATGGGATTTGGCGCAACACAGAGCAATCCTTGGCCACCCCTGCCATAAATCTCTTTCGAATACGTCCCATGAATCAAAAAAATCAATAAAACATTTTAGCCAGAAGTATTCATCCCCTTTGCATCGGGAATGGGGTGCACTCGCTGCATCTCAAACGATCCTTTTCCTCTTCCGGGGGTGCGTCCCCCGGGGGTTGGACAAGGGACACTTATTCCTGTGATTCTGTGATGAAGTTTTTAACGAAAGGTGGGCGGTTTTTTATATTAATGAATATTAAAACAAAAAAGGAACATTTCGAAATAATCAGAATTTTGAATTGATTATAAAAAGTAATAAAGACATTTTTTTGAATTCCGCAGCTCATTTTATCTTTTTTTTCAGTTTCCAGAAAATCCTCCAACTTAAGACATTTTTAGTTTTAATTTTTTTGTTTCCAAATAAACTCATGTAATCCTCTAAATTCCAAAAAAGAAAACACTTTTACGACCTCCACAACTTTCATTTCCAACTTTCGCTCGAAAATCGTTTAAGCGCTTCTGACACTTATAAATCTACTTTTCCGCACTTTTCTCACCCCCTTCCCCCTTCCTCCCCCAAAACCTCCCCCATACTGCACGAAGCCGGGCACCAGCCCCGTCACCCCCTCTCCCGATGGCCTGTCCCTCCCTGCCACAACGGGCTGAGGCGCGGAAAATGATTTTAAGCAAGCCTGCAACCCCGCTGCTGACTTTCCACCCCCGCGACGGCACTTTTTCGGGAGGAGTTTCCTCGGAAGCATTCACGAATGTAATTTACTTACTCCGGTCGTTTGTTCAAAGGCCTGAACCTATGGAATCCATTAATCTTTTTTAAACAACTCATTTGCGAAAGGGATGAAGAGATGGTTGGGGGCGAGGGGGGAGGGAAGACAAAGGTGGATGAACTGAAAGAAAGAAGCGAATGCTTAACTCAAATCAAAACTCTTTTCATTATTGCATTAGTGGAGAGGTTTTAATGGGAGGGAAAATAGGGGCATTAATAAGGGCGGAGGGAGGAGCCGAACGCACCCCTCGCGAACAAGTTATCGATTAAACAGCTAGAGACGACTATTAAAATGTAAAATGTGAGTTGTCGAGGATTTGATTAGATCCCCTTCTTTGCTCCGCTCCGGAAATAAGTATTTTGGGAGAGACAACCCTCTCTTCCACGCGGCACCCCGGGGGAGGAATTTCCGCCTTCCGACTCCCAGACGCTTCTTTCGCCGCCACCCCTCACCCCCCACTCCAAAATGCAAATAACACCTCGGCCCGATTGACAGCCGAGGAATTATATTTGTGGGCGGTCATCAGATCGACAGCCGTTGGTGGAAAGCGGTCATTTCGGGCTCCCTTGCTGCGTTGGCGGGCACTTAAGAGGACATGTGGTCGACGGGGATCTTCCTGCCACGGGGGTTGTTTTGGTGGAAGAGGAAGTCGTGCGAGGGATCGCAGGACCACCCTCGGTGTTCGTGTCTTTCTCTGGGACGAGTCTGCTTTACAAATTATACTAATTAATGGTGAGCGTTTTTTGTTTTCCGTTTGGTGGGAATGATTAATTGGGTGCAGGGAGCGAGTGGGGGCAGAAGGAGCCGGTGGCACACGGGGGTGACGTGGGGGTGGATGGGGGGAGGGCTCCCGTACAAATTGAAACATACGCTTTCCGGCGTTAAATCCCGCTCGCTAATGATTAAAATTCCTTAATTAAAATTTAGAATTATTTGGCGTGCTGACAAAATGCTTTCTCCTGTTGCGTGAACGTGTTTCGTTTGCCCGACCCCGATTTAAAAGACAAGTTGTTGATGGTGTTCAGACACCGAGTCTGAACAGAGTGAGCACTGCACAGGGGAAAGGGTTGCCTCATTTACGAGTGTTCTCTCTTCCCTGTAAATCCAACTTCCGACTCCGCCGTATTGTTTTTTCTAACTGTACAAAGAATTACTTCCACTTATGAATTGGAAGGTGAAAGGAAGAAACGCATTAAAATAATTTAAAGACGTTCATCCTTTGGGGTGGCAACCCCAGGTTGCAACCGGTTGGGCACCGGTTGCCGACCACCCCGGAGGTCAGCCCTCCTTTGTGGGGGTCAAAGTGCACAAAGGTCGTTGCAAAAGACCATAAATCAAACGGACGCATTTCCCGTAAATGAAGCTTTTGTTTCGTTAAACAAGGAGAAAAGTTAGTAATTTTATTTATTTATTATTTTCTTTCGGTTGAGTGCATTCGTTTGAGAGGTGTACTTATTGAAGCCGCCAAGCGAAGCGGAACTGTCCCTTCGGCCATCTCTCGGGCCCGTGGCTTGGATGGGGCCCCGCGGGGGGGTCCTAAGGGAGGGGAGAAAGAGAGAAGAGGAAAAGGCGGTGCGAAGTTGGAAAGAGATTGGGGGAGGCGTGGAGGGTGAGGAGCGGGGGTTGTAGTAACAAATATGATGAAGTTGTGAGTATAGTTGTCACGAGCAAAGATCGCGGGGTTGGAATAAAGATGAGCTGGGGGATCGTAATCAGAAACCCATTAAGAAATCGATCATCTTTTGTGTTTTTCCACGGGTTTTCATCCCTTAGAAAACAACCCCAATTCCCGAGGGCGGGTCGAAGTCTCGAGGTCTTTCACGAACAAAAAACTTCCTTTCGTTGCTTCCATGCCGCGGCTTTTCTTTCCCTTCGCTTTAACTATTTTAATTATGAACCCTCCGAGAGCGACTCGAAGGCAACAGAGCGTCGGCTGTCCCGAATGCCGCGTTCCCGGACGGGAAGAACTCGAAAGAAACAAATGCGGCTGCCAGAGGGGAGTCCATGACCGCCATGTTTGATAACCTGGGAAGAGGGGTAGTTGCTAAGCGCCGACCACCCCCTGCATTAACGAACCACCCCGAGATGTTATTCATCTGGAATTTTTGTTGTTTTTGAGGCGGGAACCAAAGGCCTCCACTTAAGTTGTAATTAAGAGCGGCGAGGGGGTGGAAGGGGTGAGGGGGCGGAAATGGATCGCAGGGAAAACTCCTTGAAGGAACATTTATTATTTGGATTTGACGGCTTGTTTTTTAGTCCAGGCAGGGGTGTAGATTGGATCTGAGCCTCGATTCTCTGACAGTAAAAGCTTGTAAAATGTTAAATAAAGTAAAAATTGCTTTGTGAAACAAACAAATAAATAAATAAATAAGTAAATAAACGAAATTAATTATTGAAAATTGAATTATTATAACGTAAAAATTCATAAAGGGTTCAATCGGAAATCGAATTATTAATCTCGTTTTGTTTTAAGAGACCTTTTCCGATGCATCCCCGAGAGATTTTCCATGTAAATGCCCGCTTAATCAAACATCCCCCTTTTATCAAAAATTATAATACTTTTCCTCCCACCCTAAAACAATGCCCCAAATTAAAATCCCATCTCTCACCGATTCCTAAACGCTTTTCAAAATTTTTCATCTCCCGGTTATCCAGCACGGGAAACTCTTGCCTTCCCCGTCTTTCAACCCCCTCCCCCCTCACACCCTCCAACACCGGAAATTTACCAAATAACTCCCAATTTCCCACTTGAGGCGGGGAGCGCAGGGCGCAACCTCCTGGGGGTCGCACAACCCCCGAATTTTTAATAGAATGCTCGCGAATTAATCATCCCCTCGTAAGGGGGGTAAGGAAAGCGAAGCGATGCTCTCAAGTGTGCAAATCATTAATCAAGTTAATTTTTCCGGGGCGGGATGAGAAGGGCGCTGGGGGCGGGCCCCCGCAGGAGTGACCCCTTCACCCGGTGAGGGGGCGAAATCGTTTTCCGTTAGCCCATTTGACGGGAAGTTTAAAGATAAAAGTCTGCGTGTTTGAGCCGCGTCGGCCCCTCGGGCAGCTGGATGAAGGGGTTGTGTGGGGCGCGAAGTAGTTGGGGGGTGCGGGGTTGCCGCGGAGAAAGAAGCAAAAAGTGAGGTCGTAAACTCAAGTTTGATAACAATATAATAATATATTAGTTTATTGGGCCCTGAGGCATTGAAGTGGGTTTCCCAAAGAGATTGTAACATCGCATCAAGAGAGGATACAGAGAATATAAACCAAACAGGATTATAAGCGATTATAAGCGCTGCATTTATGTAATCATACCTATATAATCTGTTGAAGAGATGCGTGTGTGCGTGTGCGTGCGCGTACACATACTGTATGTGCTACTGTATGTGCAGGTAATTAAGTCAAATTTGATAATGTAGAAATAAATAATTAAAAAAAGGAACAGGGAAACGTAAAGAAAATGGGGAGTCGAATTTTACAAATACATACAAAATTTAAATAATAATTTTTAATTACATAAAAAAACATTAATACATAAAAAAGTTCTGTAAAGTACTTTATCTCTATAGTTATACGTTTTTACGATAACTGCCCCATTGCCTACTTTACGTAATTCAATACGTATACAAACGTGGTTGAAACTCGGTTCAGGATAGCTTCCCGAAGTGCAGAGATGTCCCAACGCTCCAGAGAAGGACAAACCGTGTTTATCGGTCCCCCAACCTCGAGAGCTCGAAATAATTCCTTTTCGAGTCGAGACTGCTCACGACGTTCCTGGCCAAAGACACTGTGGGGTCATCGCGAACATTTGCCAATTAGGCGATGCCCACTGAGGTACTCCCACGTGGGCAGCCAATCAGGACGAAAGCTTCACCTTTGACCCATTCCTGTTCCTTCTTTGGCTTTTCGCGTTCTAGAGTCTGCATTCCTGAGACAACATGACGAAAGAGAAAAAGGAATTCAGCAATTAAACGGCGTCCTTCTTTTCGGTATTCACGGGATTATGCCTGAGGGAAACGGAAGTTAATTGTCTCCCCCAGGACCGCTTCTGGACGCCCCCGAACTGCGCTCTACATTGTCTTTCATTGCAAAACCTCGACCACGTTTATTGACTATTTATTGTCGCGAATACGGAAATACTAAGTCGGTGAGTGGCCGAGTGGCTCTTGGCTGACCACCGACATGCCGCCGACACCACCCCCAGGCACACACAGACATCTCCCCGGAAAGGCTCACGGGATGATCTGTGGCCTGCGACCCCTTTTCCTTCCCTCGCTCGGCCAGAGTTTCTTTCCTCGAGGAGCATTCATGTCGGCTTTACGGACGCAAATCCATCCACGTACAATAAATAATGGCTAAAGGAAATCGATAATATCCAGACACAGTTTTTCGCTCTTTGTCTCGAAAATCTTCTTCTTTTTTTAAACAATCTCTTGACGAAAACAAACAGCAAAATTTTTGTTGGAAACAAACAGGGAAAAGTTTGTTGTTTGCTGGCGAAGAATATTAAACTTGGATGAGGGTAGCTGGGGCTGCGGCGGGTGTTTAAATGAAAATAATATTTGGGCAGTTGATCGTGAGCAGAAGGTGGCGGCCATCTTTTGGGGGAGCGGGGCTCCGAAAAGAAATACTTTTCAGAGTTGAGATTGGGAATGGCACCGGTCCCCGGGAAACTCGCAGCTGACATTCTAATTCTTTTCTCGGCCGACAGGAGGGCTTAAATGTTTTTGTCTGGGGAGGGATGGAGGCGAGAGGGGGGGTGAAAGTGGAGTTTCTCGGAAGACAATAAACTGAAGAAAGAAAGCAGAGAAAAAAGACAAATAAAAGCGTTTTATGATTAATGATTGTATGATGAGTGGGGGTGAGCGGGGGCGCGGCGGGGGTTGCGGAGCTCCGGGCGAAGAAATGCCTTCCACAACTTTTCCTTTCTTATAGTTGAAAAATTATGTGTCTCGGAATCAGTGCTTTTTCTTCTTTTATTTTCCTTCCTCGACTGAAACAAATCTATAATTTGAGTAATAACACCGAACGCCGGGGCAGAAGGAGCTTTTACTGATTCAGCTTTTATTTCCTGCGGGAAACAACCCTCCCCTCGCTCATCCCTCCCCAGATAAACTCCGCTTTATGGCCCACGACCTCTTCCTCTCTACTCCCTCCCGCACCTGACGGCGCACCTCTTTGGCTCTTCTTCTGGCGGAACGCCATTTCACCCCCACGGCCGCTCTTTAGATTTTAATTCTTTTGACGATGAGATAAATTGAGGGCAGCAGCCTTTCCCGCAGAAAATCGCATCGATCCTTCCCTGACGATTTAATTTGTAAATTCCTTTTCCAAGTTCCGGAGAATTTGCATTTGGAAAGGAAAGAAAGAAAGGGAAGCAGTGGCCTCGGCTCGACACCCTCGCAGGGGATGCTCAACTTGAAGAAAAGTATAATTTTTTCACGAGGGAAGAGGAAAGTTGCTCGCGCTCGAAATAAAACACGAAAGGGAGCCCATGAAAAATTCCGTTGCCGCTCCTCCCCCGCCCCCCATTCTTGCAGGCGCTATTTGCATAGTCAAAGCTCTCCAACTCTTTTCAACCCTTCATCTGTTAAATTAAAATCTTAATTACGACCTGCATTAATGTTTTCATGTTTTATGCCCGCCATTATTTCCCATTTAGCTGTGCGGAGCAATTGTTCGGGGGCAGCAGCCCCTTCGCTTAAGGTTCGCTTTCGTCCCCCGCCTCGCCTCCCCCGGGCCCTCGAGGGGCAGTTTGCGAGTTTTCCCTCAGTTCGATTTAGGTGCGACACTCGCTCGGAAATTTCCTGAGTAAATAAACAAATTGAAACGTCTTTGAGTCAGCCACCCCCTCTCGACGTATCGTTAGTAAAGTCAACAATAATTTAACCCCAAACACCGTCACCCTTCGAGTGAATCTGATTGAAGTTTGCCAAGAGCAGATGAAATAACATTGGAAATGCCACTTATGGGCTGAGAAATTCCAGAAACGCCAAATGGCTGCAACCCCTAACTCCGCTTTGGGGTGTTCCCATCCGAAATTTCTCTTTCCCTCCCTCCCCCGAAGTTCCTTCCCTTCCCTCCTCCTCGACCTCCCGTCGAACGGGGACAGACCGCCAAACCTTTCCCACTTTCCTCACCCCCTTTCATATCCACCCCCTGCCTCGCCCCGTCGAATTAACTTTTCATTTAATGTTTTTGTTCCATTAAAAACCAATTCTTTAAGCGCAGATTGCAAATGTTGAAAATTTTTTCTGATTGTGAACTCTTGCTGTCATTCAAGTGTCCAACACCTGAAGGCCAAATTTCCACAACGAAATTCTTGAAACCAGTTCGACACGACTTTGTTTAGGTTCTCTGCCTTCATGAAATCAACTGGCACTGATCCTAAACTGACTACTACAAGCGAGGTGCTCTTGCGGCTACCTAAGTGTCCTCTGTCCGGTTGTGCCGAAAGGCGAATAAAATTGAAATCACTTTCATTTTGCCTCAATCGAAAGTATTCGAAGAAGTGGAGGATGCCGTCGAATCCCCCTTGCCTCCCTTGAGGAAATCTCGGCTCCCTCCCTCCTGTTGGCCTTCCACGGGGAGCCTCTTCTGCCCCCAAAGGCCTCGCGATGATCGATCGCAAAGAAACAACCCTTGGGTCGCCGACTCTAAATGCGATTTATTCGCGTGAGGAGAAGTCGGGGATTTCTGGAAAGGCTGATAAATCGCTGCCGCCTTCCTCTGTTCCCGCCGAGGTTTTGGCCTTCGCCCCCGAGCTCGAGAGTGAAATGCAGTGAGGGTGAGGGCGAGGGTGTTGCCTTGAAGGAGGACATGGTAATAACTTGGGCCATAAAGCCAGGAATTAGATTAAACGACGCAGTCGGATTTGATTAACCGAATAAAAACTGGAAGCAACACGTCCGTCCATTTTGATTATTTTCCATTTTGAGAGCGACAAAGGAAACGAGTGGCGATCACCGTTGCGATTTTCCTTCTTTTTCTTGGAACGTGTCCGAGATAACAAGGTTAAATATAGCCATCGAATATTCCTTAACAATAGAATCAATTTGACCACTGGTGATTTTACCCCGACTTTTCTTTTAAATGGGAAGAGGTAAAATATTGCAAAATATGGTTTTAGCAGCGCCTAATTTACTATAAAACTATATTTGAATTAAAGTGTTAAATCAAAGAGGAAAAGAAAAACGATGCAGGGGTTATTTTGACCCTCCCGGGCGCTCTGCTGTTAATTCTAGAACCTATTACAATACCGAATGAGCCGACGTCAGCTCGTCTGTTTGTTTATTTAATAGGTAATTACAGGTTTTCATATGAATTAAAAGACAACTGCATCCAGGGAGGGAAAGATGAAAAGCTAATGACTGATAATTGGTGCTGGGGGGTGGAATGAGGGCAGACACGCGACAGGGGTTGACGTGGATCCGGTGTCTTTCCTTGATGGGAGCCCGAAGAGGTGAGCCAAGGCAGGGCGGGAGGCGGGAGCATTGGAGGCAGCCCTCCTTGGATGCACCCCGGATGCGAGGGCGGTGTTCATTAGTATTAAAGGCAGTTCCATTAGAAGAAGAAAGTGAAAAATTCAAACACGAAAAACCTCTTTATTGAATCTTCTCAATAAATCCTCCCCTTCGGCAGATAAAAGTGGGGGAGAAAATCTTAGGACGAAACCAGGGGGAGCAGATTATCGCGAAATCTCGGGGGTTGCAATCGCGGCTCTATGCAAAAGAGAAGTTTCATTGAATACCCTCAGATTAGAGGACGCACGGAAGAATAAATTGTGACTGCCGCCACCCACGGAAACGCGGAAAGCCTCTCCACAAACCCCTTCTCGATCTCTTACCCCGGAGCGGTGCACCAAGGTGCCGCTCTCGCACCTTTAGGGGTGGCTTTTGGAGCTTTCAAGCATGTTTCATTCTAGCCCATTGTCGCGACCAGTGCATAAATTAACGTCTACTTAACTTTCGCTGTCATTTATTTATGTGAGGAGCAACTGGGAGCCTCGAGGGAGAGAAAATCCTTTCGAATCCCATCGAAAACTAAACAGCAATTGAGGAAGTGAAAATGTTGGCTGTCTAAAGGAAGTTTTGAGAAGCAGACAAGAGAGTGAAACGAGACTCCGGTTGGGGTGTTCGATTTCGGATTTTCTTGAGCAGTTCGAAGCCAAAATGTGAGCGAGGTTTGTCTCATGCGCGAAGGACGGTTCTGCCCGAAAAAACCTGAGTAGACGAGCCGAGAAATGAAAACTCGAGACAAGAGTTAGTTCTTAGTTGATGACGATGTAAGGCTTTGGTGGCCTTACGAAACACGAACGGGCACTGCTCATGCACACATACCGATTGAGGCCAAAATAAATTAGACGCAGACTGCAGCCAATTTCTCGCCTTTCCACCCTCTCGGGACAAACTTTCAATCACCCCAACGTGCTCGCCCCTGTCGGATTAGAAGAAAAGGTTCTGCAGGTGCCTCCAACCCTCTCCTCTTACGCTCCCTCACAGAACATCTTTCAACAGCCCCGTCCATATGTGCTCTCAGAAAAGAGAAACAGACTCGAGAAGAGTGCGCCCTGCCACTTTGTTTATTTTTAACCCTGGAGGGCGGTTCGCCCCATTGGACCAAAAATACGTTCAGACCTCCACAGTTGCCACGAAAGCATTTTAAAGGAAACCGTTCTGGAATTGATGAGGCCGTATTAGTATTCCCGGCGGGGCACTTCCGGTTATTGTGATGCCTCGAGTGGGTTCAATAGTGTTGATAAGAGGCCGACCTGGGGGGAGGGGAGGGGAGGGGCCGGGGGAAAGGACCCAGGTTCGCGGCCAGGGGAGGAGGAAGCGCTCCCCTGAATAATCAACTCTGCTGGAGCGATGCGCGTGGAAGACGCTGTCGTAAAACGAAATTAAAAACGTTGTTCTTCTGCGTAGGGGAGGGTAACGGCCGTCAGATGCGCACCCCCAACCGTTAAACGTATTAATTTTCCGCGGAGAAGTCGACATGGAAGAAGTCGAAGAGAGAAAATGAAAAACGGTGCCTTTCCGAAACGTTTGTTTGACTTGGGATTTGGTGTGTTTGTCCTCCGTCTGACGCTGTCGGTGATCGTCTCAGCATCGATTTTCCATCTGTTTCTTTCGGCGGGGTTCTTCGAGAAGACAGCAGCCGCGAAATGAGCTCTGCGGTTAATTAATGGATAGAAAACGGGTGGCGAAAAGAAGGAGTCGAAAGAGTCTTTGAAATGTAGGGGAGGAAACGGAGGAGCCAAGTGTACAGTAAGAAAATGCATAAAATGTGTGTAATATTGTAATAAGATTAAATATAGGTAAGTGAGCAAAGACTTGGAGTTAAGGAAAACTTTTTTGGGGGGAAGCACAAAAATAAGGTGGTATGTTAGAAAATGGCGAAAGCGACGGAGCCAATTCGGAAGTGGAATTCAATGGCGGTTAATTAATAGGATACGATGGGAAAGTGGGAGGGAACCCAGTCTGCTCCCATAATTTATTTTGTCGCTCCCCCTTATGATTTCGTTGCGAGAACTTTCTAAGCCAAACCATCGGCACAAAGCGGCCATTCGGTGATTGCATTGCAGCCTTTTATTTATTGGATTTTCCTTTGTCGCCATTTCGTCGAATCTCTATTGATTTGGCCGGTTCTCGAGGGGGTGTTTATGCAATTGAAATTTCCCTGACAAATAAACCGTCCCAAAGCTCCTTAACACGACTTCGAATTTTCCTGAAAAGCTTTTCATTCGCCACCCAACACGTCACCTAATTCATATGGTGACTCCCACCACCCCTCGCCCTTCCGATATCCGATAGGGGAGGAAATGCAAAAACTTTTCAATTCTAAATCTTTGCCTTGATTCCCCGCCCTTTGTCATGTGCATCTAGAAAACTCCCCAAAGCTCCCCCTGACGTCGTCTCAGGAATCGGGAAGACTTCTCAGTCCGACACGAAGAGGGTTGTTGAAGAGACGAGGGTGGAAGCGGCGAGCGACACGCATTTCCTCCAAGAGATTTATGCGGCGGAATAATTGAGGGCCACCCTTCACCCCTTCACCCCCGACCAACTCCTCATTCTTATGTGCGAAAGCCCTTCTCTCCACTAATCACTCAACCCTCGCACGTGACTTAATTAATAAGGACCCATGACGATTTCGGGGATGCCGCGTGGGGCAGGTCGGGGGGTGAAGGATGTCCGGTGGGGCGGCGGGGGATGGCGCTGTCGTTGGACTCAAAAACTGCTTGTAATTAGGCCGAAGTCTCGGTTCACCCTCCCTTGACACCCCAGGACAGAGGGGTGGGGAGGGCGCGAAAGGGAGACGTCGCCCGAGAAGACAATGAGGGAGAGATTAAATTAGAAAGAGTTTATCGATTAGCATCGGGGAAGTGAAAAGACTTAATGGATTTGTCATGTGAGGGCGGCCCCCTCGGGGGGAGGGGGTGGGGCACCCGAAATCCCATCACCCCTTAATTAGTCTTCTCGAAAGCGGATTTCGCTCTCCTGTTCGAAATCGACTTTTGTCGGGGAAGAAAAACTCAGTTACGGGATTGCGGGTTCTGTCGCGGGGAAGAAGAGGCGAATCCGATTAGAAAACTCTCCAATTCGGTAATAATAACTCGATTAGCGATGGCGCAAACATCTGGGTGGGAAGGGGTGCGTCGACGAGGGAAGTTGTCGCCGCTTAATCCAGTTATGTCGCGGAGGGGGTGATTAAAAACGTGTGAGAAGAGGAGAGAATACGGATTAATTTTAAATATATTCTTTTGAAGAAGGGGTCAGAATGACCATCAGTGACGCTGAATCCACTTTCACTGGAGGTATATATTCATGTTATGTATACTTATGGACGGTGACTTAGCGTAGCAGCCTCCCTCGCGTGTGTGCGAAATGGCAAATGCAGAATCCTAATGTATGTATATTCATGGGGAAAGGAATATAAAAGGGGGCAGGGACGCGTGCGGAATGGAGATGAAATGGTGTAAAAAGAAATGCCTTGGGGAGGTTTCTTCTCGTGAAGAGATGAATATTCAACCGTTGACAGGAGGTAGTTGTGGGTCGGGGGTTGGAGAGAAAGGGTTGCCAATTCCTCTGGGTAAAATATTCATCGTTATTGCCGAATGCACCCGAATTGAATTAACAAAAGGGACGAACATGGTGGCCGCGTTAACGCCGGCTCCTCCCCTCGCCCAGACGACCCCCTTTGCACACCTCCATGCTTTGTTCACTTCCAACCGACCCAATCTGCATGCCAGATAAAAATTAGTTTTATTCGAGGCATTCCTCATCAATCTCTTCGCCCATTAACCGTCACTTGTCGTATTAGAGCCCCGTTTTATGTCCTCTTAAGGTGTGCCCGGGAATGTTGAATTAAACCGGTGGGATTGAAGGGAGCCTTCCCGGGGCACGAGATGTCTTCGGAAGATAGCGCCCCGTGACACCCGCGGGGACGCGAGAGAAGACGGCGGCCACGACCACTCCAGCATTGAGGCCAAGCTCTTTGTTGGCTACACCCTTGCTGAACCTTAGAAGACGGGGCCTCGGCACAGGGCGCCCCGGGGACGCAGTCTTCTTACGGCTCGTGCATGATCCCCTTTCTTTTGGGTTTGGGAGCGATCAGTGGCGGTGTGTTTTCACTGATGAGAGCAAAGTATTTCAGATGTAAAGATCTCGGCTTTACTTCACTTCTTTTAATCTCTGCTTACTCAGCTTCTGTTTTATGTCCCTTTCACTGGTCCTGGCTATTATTCTATATTTTATTTCATTTATTAATATTAAAATCATTTTGATTTTTCAATTGTGTCCAAATTCTAATTGTAATTCAAGCCAATAGAACAAAGTGCAAAATTTTCCTTGTTGTCCACATGTTGCCCACGGAGAGCCTCTTCCTGGCCGCCTGACTCACCTTCCCGGAACCCGAGCACTCATCCCGAACAGGTTCCTGAGTCATGGGGCTTTGGGGCGCCGCCACTGGGCGGGCCGGGGCGCGGGCGCGCCGGGCCCCGGTGATCAGTTGGTCGGGGACATGCGTGGCGAGAGGTTCGAAGGTTCGGGGTTGGTCGGAGGGGCGCCAAAACCTGACGGATTTTTATCTGAGTTATCTTAATGAAAATTGGAGGCGGATTTTAAGACGTGAGAGTGGAAACGTTGCTGAGTGGTTTATATGTTAATTTAATTATAAAGGAAGTTGTAACAGTTGTTGCCTGCGGTTACTGCAGCGCTTTAGGCGCGACAGTGAGCTTCTTTTCTTTGAAAGGCAGCAGAAGCCTTTCGCTGACTTTGCTGCTGTTTCGTGAGGAGAGATCCCGCCATGTCCTCACTCATTGTAAATCCTCGCTCTGTTGATTGAGGAACATGAAATTTTAGCAGAAGCTCTGTTTGCTTATAATTAAATTATTCCCTTGGAAAGGAATCATTTATTTTCGGTCTTCCCTCAAAGACACCATTTCGAGGAAAAATTTCAGATAACGGCAGCCATTCCATTTTCAAAATAACCGTTGGGCTTTCCCCCAATTCAAAGGAATCCACATGGAAATTTGATTAATCCACGACAAATAAAACCCCGATAAGTGAAAGAAAACAACTGTCGCTGTGAGAACAGAAACAGAAGAGAAGCAGACATTCTTTGCTGTCAAGGGTTCCCTCTTGGCTGCCTACCTGAACGCGGGTTCCCAGCACGACTGCTGTGCCCTCAAAGACAGCTTCTTTTGACAGCCCTTATTTAGTGGCCAATGAAGAAACACCTTTTGCTCTCAAACTTTTTGGCCCTTCCTTAAACTGAAATGCATTTTAGGATGAAATGGGCATTCCTTTTGGCCTCCCACAGCTAAGGCATTGGCAACCATTATTTATTAGTTTGGGGGCGGGTTAGAATGAGAATCGCACCAGGTCCAAGCGGGACCCCCTCTCAACAACCGTTAGTCTGAGAAATGCGTGGGAGCCCCATTTCTCTAAACATTCTAATTGACAGACACAGGCCGGAGACGGCTAATTGACTCAGGTGCGGGGCCCATTCATCCCCGCGTGGGCCGCCTCATCTGTCCTCGATTTATGCTTTGTCCGCGTCTTAAATAACAGTAACGATCGGTCAGGTTCTGGCGGGGCGGGGCCCTCCCGGTGCGGAGCCCCTCATGCGAGCGATTGTGGCCTTCGCAGCCAAGTGAGAGTCTCGTGAGAAGAAAGAAGAAATTAAGTCGGTCGGATCTCGCCGCGGGGATGATTGATAGCTGACACCCCTTGCAGGAAAGTGTGTTTGTTGGTTTTATTGAGAAGTGATAGCTGTTGGGGAGGAGAGAAGAGGAGAGCAGCAGAGCAGCAGAAGACGGTTGGGGGAAGAATGTGAATGAGCGGCGGAGCCTGGGGATTCGGGTACACAATGAGAGGTGGGTCAGGCCATGTTTTTTTTGTTGGATTGTGTTAGGGGTTGCAACATATGGTCTTTTGTAGCGGGGCGTGTTTTCTTTTGATTCTTTTCTTAACAAATCTGCCGGTTGTGAACTAGATGAATCGATTCATCGTCCGTTTCTCTTTTCTCTGGAGCCTTTTTTGACTTCCTTCTTGTTTCACATCGATGTGTTTCTCTTTTCTTATTCATTTCGATCCGGCTACATTCTCGCTTCGATTCACTTATTGTGTATCGCATAAATGCCTCTGTTATTCTTTCCAGGTCGGCTCCTCCTAATGCGTCCCTTTCAATCTCCAATTAATGTTTCCACCTTTATACTTTATTTTACATTTTATTAGAGCCATCGTCTTGTTGTGGCCTATAGAAATTTAAAAGCCTTGTAAATATCTTTCTGTATTATCAAATACATTAATAATAATTGGTTAAATAATAACGCCTGATATTCTGTTCCTCGTACTCCCGACTTCGACTGCGATGACCTTTCAGGTCCTGCGGGAGGCCTTTCTATTATTGCTCTCTCCCTAAAACAATAAGTAAAATTCTTAACTTTTTTTTAGAAAAAATTGTTGTCTGTTTTTGGCGAAATAACAATCCCGGCACGGTGCGACCTTTGAGAAGGCCGAGACAAAAAAAGGAAAATAAATACCGTCCCCGAAATAAAAATTAACGAGCCGAATTGCTCTCTCTCTCTCTCCCTCTCTCCCTCTTTCAACCCCCCATCCTCCCCCTGACCACTGCCAACGACTGCTTGAGTTTCGCCATCTTGCGAGGAACCGTCCTTACCCTTGACATGTCTTCCGCCTCAACGTGCCTTTTCTTTTCATCCCCTCCGGACCGCACAAAACATTCTTTCAAACCCGCTGCTACATCGCTATTATGTACTCTTTCGGAAAGAGCCTTTTACAATTTCTATTAGGGCAGATGTGCTCCGGAGATAAAAATCCATTAAAAATTTTTTCCTCTTTGCTAGTTATCAACTGTAAATCTCTTTCAAAAATTGTCCCCAAGCGCAAAATAATTGCCTGCATATTAGATTAACTCCGGCACCCTAAGATGACCCCGCCCGCGTTCCCCTCCCGTCACCGGCCCCGTCTTCTTCCCTGTGCCCGTCCCCCTCAAGAAGACCCTCTCTCCCGCCCCTTCCCCATCGCGAGGGGGTCTTCTTCCTCCGCCCCGGAGCGATTCCGCCTTTTGGCCCTCACGGGGCGCAGTGGGGAGGTTCCCGGGGGGAAATATCGCTCGAATGAGGGCTTCCTCAATTCGATTGGCGGTTGGCCTTTGACCGTTGGGCTTCGGCTTCGGTCGGGAGTTCTCGGAATTGGTGACGTCACCCAGTACGATGCAACCGTTTTTTTTTTTTTTTTTGAAAAGTCAGTTCCTCGACAGCGTGGATCAGAGAAAAGTTTAAAATTTCTGGTAAATCCCGATTAATGAGAATGTGGGCGAAGGGGAAGTGATGGGGTGGTTGTGGAGTTCACCCACACGGCACTCGCGGCCAGTTTCCTTATTAGCCCCCAGCGAGAATTACGAGATGTTTTCCAAGTTTCGCACTAACGCAATTTATATCATGGAAACTGATTTGGTTTCCTCGGTGCGACAATTAAAAGTTTCCCCGGGAAACTTTCCGCCCCTCGAAGAAGCAATTTCTCCACTAAAATGTTTTGAATGAGTTTCTGCAACCACCCCCACCCCAAACTGCTCATTGACGTTCCTCGTCTTTTGTTCCAGGTAAGAGCAGAAAAACTCCTTCCGAGCTGGCAGGGCCCTGTCGTGAAAGGGTTTATTGGAGCGGAGTAAGTGGAGGGGTGAAGGGGTGGAGGGGCTGAGGGGGTGGAAGGGCCAATCGGTTAATTTCAGCTCATATCTCGGTGTCAATTGAGCTGTGAGGTCTCTGAGAGGTTTGAGCTCCATATTTTCTCTTTCTTCCTGTTCTCAGTTTTCCGGTGCACTCAGATTCTCTTATAAGACACTTGAATATTTCCTCCAACATTTTTTAGTATTTTACATGTGTTTGCATATTTATGATTAATCACATACATATACATGCATAATTAAATTAATTATTTTTAATTCTTTAAAATTTAATTATGAAATAATAAATTAACGTTTAATTCTGAAATTTGTAAGTATAATATTTCTTAATACTTAATTTTTTAAATTGATTTTATTTATTTATTTATTTACTTAACTTAGGTCACTTGACCATGTTCGTGCTTCACTCTTCTCTTCACCCCCTGCACTCCACCCTCTCCCTCACCCATCCAAATCCCTCCAAGGCCGACCCTGTTAATGGCCCCGACCCGCTCGCCATATGTCTTACTTCTCCCAATGAATTCATTAGGCGGAGCACATGGCCATTAACAGGCCTTTCTTCGAAAGGTTCGCTCGACCTTTGGCTGGCCTTGGCGGCGAGGGAGGCTGCCTTTTGGCCCTCGGAACCAGATGGCAGGCGGGAAAGGGTTGCAGTCGGAAGGGGCGGAGTTCCTTGTGAGAATGCATGCTTCTGCTTTCGGGGAAATGGCTCGCTTTATTGCACTTGATGGTTTCTTGGCGAAAGAAGAGGTTCGGAAAGGTGGGGATCTTTGTGTGGTACCTGTTGGTCGGTCACCCGGGAAGAGGAAACGGGACGAGAAGATTAGCGAAAAAGAAACGAACGGAAGAAAGGCAATTTAGAGAAATTAGATGTAATGAAGGCTGACAAAAGAAGTTTATTAAGAAAAAAGTTGAAGGGGACTTTCACTTGCAAAAACCTCCCCGCCGTAAATGAAAAAATATTTCAGTCCTGGGGGCGTTCTCATAATTTCCTTCTCCACCTTTTCACATCCCATTTCATAATAACATGCCTTACTTATTAAATTTCCCAAAAAACTCTCCCTTTTAATCGCGTCCGCCATGCGACTGTGAAATGGACGCCACTAGCGCCGCCTGCCGGTTCGGAAGGTTCCGAACCTGGTCTTGTTGTCTTCGACATGAGTTGGGGTGTCGGCTGGTGAGGGGAGTCAGTTTGTGTTGGTGCGTCTTCTGCTGACTGACGGGTATCCATGCTTTCCTTAATGAAAGCAGACAGAAGTTAATTTTCTTGTTTTATAAAGTTTTTTCTGAAAGGGAAAAATTATTAAGTTTTGAATTTCGCTTAATCATAGTCTTTAAACTAATTAAACTATTAAAAACTTCTTTTGAAAATGAAATAGTATTTGCATAAATTTGAAAAGGGAATAAAAATTAAGAGCACAATTATTAATGAAGGCTCTCGTTTTTTCCTTTTCATAATTTCACCCCCAACTTCCCACCCCTTCCCAACGTTCTTTTCACCAACTCACAGGTTTAATCAAAGGACGGAACTTGAATTGTCCTAATAATGTCGACATTTAGGATTTCGTAATTGAATGAGCTTGTTTTTAAGAAAGGCGAGTCGGGGGCGAGAGGGCGAAGGGGTGGTCACCCCACGGCCGCCTCCCGTCCTCTCTTCGCTCTCTGTTTCTTCTAACGGGGGCGAAGGCCATGACTTGAGCTTCCGCCAGGAGTTAGCAAGTTCCCCAAAAGTTGAAAAGCGCCGTCAACTGTGAATTGAGAATGCCGACGCAAAAACTTATGAATGTTTGAAGGAAACATCAAATGTGGCTCTCTTGAAGAACGGGGTTAAAGGGGTTGGAGAACCCCTTTGACCGAGTAATGCATCGACGAACTCATCCTCTGCACCGGAGATTAATTAATTAATTAATCCAAAACTATTTCCGCCCTCAAAGATTGTCACTCTTTCATTAAAACTGCTGCCACGTTTTTATTTTTCCCAAAATTTTCTCTTTGAACATTTGCTTTGCCGGCCTGTCCTCGACCTCACATCTCCAGGCCTCTTCTCGCTTCGAGGCAGCTTTTTAGAATAAATAAATATTTCCTGTCGTTCGGGAAAATATAATAAATTGCACATCGGGTGCTGTCGTTGATGAAATCTCCAATCCCTTCAGATCAAACAATCCAAGAATTTAATCAACCGGCCACAACACTTTGCTTTCAGGGAGGCTCTCCACAGGAAAATTAATTCGTTTCCCGGGCGAAAGTATCAAATTACCTGGAAGGAACTTCCGGTGCTCGGCTGCGCCCAGCCAAGCCTTTTTTGCCCACCGCCCAAATTGGACGCCCTCCCTTAACCGAATTACCTTTGGGGCTGCAAATGGAGCGGACTTTCCCGCGCCTCGTCAGAGCTTTTAGTCTGATTACACCCTCTGCTTAGGAAATTTAATAATAATGCCATAATTAATTGAGGTTTCCGATGAAATGCTATTGATCGCGCGCTCTTTCCCTTTTGGCGGCCATCTTCCCGATTGTGTCTTCTTGGGTGTTTGCTCGCCCCCGAGCGCCGAGAGGGAGGGCGCAGTGCAATGCACTGCTTGGAAGGCACCTCAGGAGACATCTCTTCTCCGGAGAAGGCATAAAATTTAAGTGTTAGGAGGGCGGCGAATGAACCCTGAAATGGCCTGGAGCAGTTGAAATCCTAATTGACTTTTTCCCCTTTTTCCGTTTCGGGAGCAGAAGAGATTAGGAAGATCGCACAAAAAATCTCCTTGTCTTTTGACATTTGAAGGAAGCGGTCATTTGGACTGAGCGTTTTTGCGTTAACTGGGAAAAGATCGGGAGTTTAACTATATTAAAAGACAGGGAAGACAGAAAAAGGGTTGATAAAAGTCGGTCAGAGGTCAAAGCGACCGCTTCGGCCCCCAACTGACGAAGGTGTAATTCATCCGAATTCGTTGCACACTAAAAATCGGTCGTTTTCGCAACAAATGGTGTATCGTATCAGTTTTCCTCCCTCTTTTCTCCCCCTCGCCCTCCCTGTTCCTCCCTCACCCTCGAACGCTAACAAATGCCATTCGGAAACACATCACAGCCACAGCTTGCGAAGTTTCCCGATATACAGTTTCACTACAAATTAAGAGATTGGACTTTTTTATTTTTTTCCTTTCATTTTTCATGTTTTCATGAGCAGTTTCTGAGGGCAGCGGACTTCAAAGTCAGCTGAATTAGAAAGGAGCTCACAGGTGAAAGAAAAGGGAAAGGGGAAATGCTAACAATCTGCACTAACAGTTACCGCACTATTTCGCGTCGGAGTCTTTTGCTGTAAAAATATGACGGCAAAATTTAAATAAATTGGAAGATGAGGTGAAAGTTGCGTGCGATCGGGTCATTCATCAAGGAATCCACCCTCGCCCTCAAAGCTTTTGTGTCGCCTCGCTATTTTCAGGTCCTGGCTTTCGGTCTTTGAGGCTTTGGAACTTTGAATGGAGCTCCGATTCAAAGGAGAAAGTGATTGGTCCAGCGCAGCGCGCCTTCGTGACGGCCGTGTCTGATTGGCTGGACGGTTGATGACGTGATTGCGTCTGGCCAATGGAAATGGGCGTTCGCGCTCAAGCTAAAAATGGCAGTTCTTTGTAATCACGGGTCGTTTTCTTTTGGAAAAGGATCACCTGTTTTAACGAAGGGAGGGTGATCCTTACGAAACGATCCTTAGACCGTTGTTGTATAAATGCTCTTATGAGTTGGTACTTTTTTCCCGTCATTATTATGTCACTTTTTTCCCGTGTTATGCATCATTGTCTGGTTTTACTTCCAAAGGTCGCGGGCGGACAACAATAAGAATGCTATAAGTGTCAAAAAACAGATATAAAGAATCAAGAATATGAAAAGAAGAGAAAAGAGAAGAAAGGGAGAAATGTGTCTGAGAATTCAGTGTTCGATTTGCATTGTATTATGTCCAATCTGGATCAAAATACGCAGTTCAAAAAGGAATACAATGCAAAATGGCGAGGGTCATTTTGACCTCTCCCGCGGCCAGAAGCTTTTGTGCCTATTCCGATCACTCTTGATCTTTTTTGAGCTGAATTGGTTCGACGCCAGCTTTTGCCCCAGAACGAAAACGCACATAAATTTTGCACTTTGCCCGAAGTGGGACTCGATTCTAAAATCCACCACTTTTCGTCCTTTTCTTTTGCCAAACACTATCGATTTTCCATACGGCAGCCTTTGTTCATTTGTCCCCCCAAAAGTTTGACCAAGTTTACTCCCAAGATGAAAATAAAAAGATGAGAGCCTTTGGAAAAGATAGACAAGCCAAGTCATGAGATAAAAAGAAGTATTTCAACGAGGGGTGCTAATTCTGATTCTTGTTTACCTTCCGCTGCTCGGGAAACTTTGGGGGCGGCGGGGGGCGTCCGGGGGCGTCCGCTGGGGACAGTTTAAACAAATTTTCATTCCGAGGACAAATTCCCCTTCGTTATGCTCGTGTCATATAAATGAAGTAAGGAGAAGGCGGGGGTTGGTGTTGTTTTCTCTTGAAAAATTAGAGAGTTTTGGGTCCTTCTTTCGTGCGAACACCCGCACAGAGGGTTGAATTCGTGGAAAATGGGGGCGTTTTCTGGAGTGAGTGAGCGAGGCGATCGTGAGCCCCCCCAAATAAAAGTTTTTCTTCAGAAAAAATGGGAAAATAAATCAGTTCTCAGTCAGCCGGATTTATTCAGAACAAATAAATAAAAAAATAGTAAAATTGAGTTTGATTGTTGTTTGCTGGAAATGGAGCATAAATAAAGGGGAAAGGGGAAGCAGACGACAAAGAGAAAGATTTAACAAAAG
This sequence comes from Brueelia nebulosa, assembly GCA_028293925.1. NCBI lineage: Eukaryota > Metazoa > Arthropoda > Insecta > Psocodea > Philopteridae > Brueelia > Brueelia nebulosa. Next base: position 149,937 of record JAQIBA010000026.1, read on the forward strand.
GGTCAAAATGACCCGTGCATTTTATTTTGTTTTTCTTTCTAATTTCATACTTAAAAAACTTATATTTCCCTCAGTCATTTGCTAATTTCAGATTTCTCTCATTTTTTGTCTTTTTTCTTCTTTATTCCCTTTTTCCCCTTTTTTTTCATCATTTTTTGCATTTTTTGGTTAATTGATTAGATTTAATTGTCAGGCTTGTGGCCGTTAAAGGCAGAACCATTGGTCAAAATGACCATTTCGTCTGAGTGCAATCTGAGAAAAGCGCAATCAAAGATTTTCCATTGGAAAAGGGCAAAATGGCGAAGGTGGGTCGACAAAGAGAAAACGACTGGAACGAATGTTTAACAAAGAGAATTTGGCCCAATTTCAAAGACAGTAAGTGCTTTCAGTAACTTAGCAACGGCATTCCTCTCCGTGTCAGCAAAAAGGCAACTGATTCCGGTCCTGCGAGCACGAAACGCTCACAGGCCACATCATGAGCCCACGGACAACCCCCAAGTCACCCCGTTCCAGGGGAGGAAGAAGGGTTTTGAGTTATCGAGGATCACCGGTGGCTTTGCTAATTAAGCTTTGCTCCGGCGCTCCTGCGAAGGCGAAGAATTGGTATTATGGGAAATATGGTCGTTTTCCTCCGGACGTGTGAAAATAATCGGGGAGCAGTCGAAATCTCCGAAAGCCAAAAGCTGAGCTTAAAAAGGAGGTTCCAAAGCGAAGTGACTCCGTCTTAGTCGAGTTAAGAGATTTTCCACTGGGGGGGTTGAAGGCAAAGGGGTTCTCTCTCATGATTCGTCCTGCGGATTTGAATTTACTGGGGCAGAAAAGGAAAAGCGGAAACTTTCGGGAGAGGGTTGACGAGCACAACGACCGCCATGGGATTTGGCCTGATGCTTAATCTAGCTCTGCCAACTTTCCACCGTCCCTCTTTTTTACGGGGCTTTTCCTCCCCCTTCCCCCTCCACCGCCATATCCATCAACCTTTTCCGGAGCTTCGCCCGAATAATTAATTCCAAACCGAATCATGGGCTGCCTCTGCCGCCCCTTCTCCCCCTTCTCCCCCCACCCCCGAACCTTAAACTTGTCCTCCCCGTCATCCTGTTCCAGGAACACTGTTTTCCCATTAATGTGCGCCACTCTCGATTCTTGGCCCATAATTCACGTCTCCCACACGGAGGTTCCCGCACAGCCCCCAGATATGAATATCTGAGTTATAAATGGGAAACCAAAGCGGAGGATGGGGAGGGGGTGGAAGTTGAGGAAAGTTGGGTCCGGGGGGAGACATATCGGGTTCGCTGGGGAGGCGAACAAGCAAAAAGTAACCTTTGATTTAGATTGGCCATTTTTTGGGGGTTGGTTAATTATTTTAGGGGAAAAGCATCCCCACCTCACAAATATAAAAGTGTATCAAAATGTAAATTTATTGGTGAGCAAAATTTAAAAGTTTTAAATTATTTAATGAGTTAATAAATAAACGTCACCAAAGAGTCGATCGAGTATTTGAATTGAGCTTTCACGCACTATCGAGTGACTATAAATATGCTTGAGCCTGCTGACGATGCTGCCGGTCAGCGATTTCTCTCGACCACCAACAAATGATCGCTGACGGCAGAACCTCGTCCGCTGGCACATCCGCCATTGTAATTAAGTCATTTTCAAACTGTCTCTTTAATGCCGGCCGACCATTTCGTGGCGAATTATTTATGCGGACTTTACATGCGATTTGTGTATAATTGAATGGGGGCAGGGGCGGCCTTTCCCTCAGCCCCCCGCGGATCGCATGCACAGATTTGCGGTGTTCCTCCGCGAGGGTGATAGGGGAGCACGCAGGGGTTGTTACGTGGGCCAACACATTTGCATTTTGGACTGGGGGAAGCGGGGGAGGGGGCAGGGGTGGGGATGAGGGTCGTTTTGCAGTGCTTAGCAGTGGTGATGCTCTTGAGAGAAGAAGTGGTCGTGAAGGTGAAGAGAAAGGGTTGAGTGGGGCAGCGCGAGAGGTTCTGTGATGCCGGGAAACAAAAAGAAGGGATTGAAAGGGCCGTGGATGGAGGAGGAATAATGGAGGTTTCCTGAAAAGGGGGATTAAGGGAAAGCTCATGTCGCAATGGCGGAGAAGTGTGCAAAAAGAGCAAAAACGGTTGTTTGGAATTGGGAATAATGGGGGGGGGGGGACGGAAGGAAAAGTTCTCGCGTGAAAGATTCAATTGTTGGAGCACAAGGTGCGAGGGGCGGGAGCGGGGGCGGAATTTTTGGAAGCCAGAGAACAAGTTCATTTAGGGAAATTACGAGACAAGCAGAGCACACAAGATAACAAAAGTTAATTACAGCGGTTTTCCATTGTTTTTGTTTACTTATTTTTGGTAAATTAATAAAACTGTTCTGAATTGGGCTGCACCAAATTGCTGAAATCGGAAAAGCGGAGGGGGTTCGTCTATTTGGAATTTTTATGTCAAAAAATTAATTTATTTGTTGACAGTAAAAATTTTTATACATAGAAACTTATACGTATGAATTGTGATCGTTCCAGTGATGAATTCAAGACAAGAAAGGTTCTGCCCGGTTCTGTTGATTCCGCCATTTTAGTAAGCAGAACCAAAATCTTCATACCGCATTTTTCTGTTTGTTTTCCAGATATTAAATGGGCAAAAATGTTCTTTCGTACGGTTACGGAACGCCCTTTCGCCGTTTCGCCTCCATATTCAAATTCTTCGCTTTCATTCAATATTACCACATTCCAACGAAAGCCTCTGTCGCCCTCCACAGAGCAAAAAACTGCTTATGTCCTCAATCCACGGGTCCAAGAGCATTGGACCAAACCAAAATTGGTTCCCATTGTGGAGTAACTCTTTGAGTTTGTGCTCTCGTGGCTATTTTATATTCTGCTTCATAGAAATTTAATAGAAACAAAATAGTGAAAGTTTGGACAGCCCTGGTTCAGCCCTGACTGAACAATTTTTCTAATTTCTTCAACATCAGAAAGTTCAGACTCTCCCAAATAATATAAAACAAAATCATTAAATTTGAACGATTGTGCACATTGGCCGTTAACGGTTGGCCAATTTAAAGGGGATGAATTTTCCTTTTGGGACACAACGCACTTTCACCCTCACTCATTCTCTTCTCCCTCTTCCATCTTTCTCTTATTCTTGATTTTTAATGTTTGTTTTTATGTACTGTTATTCTTTGATTTTATTTTGCACATGAAATCCTCATTTTTTTTAATTTTATACTCTTTATTAATATATTACTTATAAGTATATTCATATCTATATATACTTTGCTCTTATACATATATGTTACTTTATGTGCGATCCGCCAAATTATTTCCAAATTTAAATTGTCCCGTTGATTAAAAAGGTTGCTCACCCCCGACTTAATATAATTCTTTCGCTGTTATAAAAAACTGTGAAAAGTCGGAAATACTGCACCGGAAATGATTTATATTCCTTCCCTTCGAGTTCTTATTCAGGCGACACACTCCACGCTCTCCGAGTTCATTTCCCCCCACTTCACTTCATCCCTTCATTCCCACCCCCGAGACGCCAAACAATTAGCAAAAATTCAATTGCACTTTGTGCACCTAATTGCGAATTAGGGATTGAATTTTATCTCGGTGGAGCGGGGGCGGAACGGGGTGGAACGGGTGCGTGGGGGTGGAGGGATTAAAATGTGTTTTCCGGTGCTTTTACGGCTTTCATGTTCTCCAGTTTAATTTTCATAAAGTTGAAATTCGTTTAATATCCTCGGGAGGTTTCGCGGCGAGATAAGAGAGAGAAACCGGAGGATTTCTTAAGATTTCACTTATTAATTACAACCGATTTCATTAATAACATCACCGGAGCAACCGTAATAAAAAACCTCGGATTCTCTTGAGAAAAGATTTGCGTATGAATTTCCGCCCCGAGAGGGATGAATTACAGGTGGTTATTAATGATGAAAGAGTATTAATAGGGGAGGAGGGGAGGGGTGGGAATCGAAGAGGGAAGATGCGGGAACCAAACAAAAAATTTTAATCTTCTGCTTTGAAAAGTTCAATTCATAAAATCATTAATTAGACAAGTCCAAGACAAAAGAGTCGATTTATTAATGCTCGAACCCCTCGGATTGAGGCCTCCCCCCCAAACATCCCCATTGTCTTCTGCTCTGAAAGTCCCTTCTGAGGAGAAAGCTCCTCACTGATACTGAATTTGTATTTGTATTGGGTGTGCACGCACCAGTGAGCGCTCTTCTGCTCTGCACCCTCTGCAATCCACCGCTCAACCCTCACCAGCATTTACATTTGTATTTATGAGAAAAATATTTGTGAAAACGGTTCCCATTTTCCGAACATAACACGCACTTGGAAATGCGCCAGTTGACTCCGTTCCAGAGAACCATTTTTGTTTTGAATTGGGCTGTGACTGATAAGGGCCCCAATTCTGTTCTCTCTGTCTGCTCTTCACCCCTGTCGCCAGGTGCAGGAAGGGCTCCTCCATTCCCACCGGCCGAGACAATGCCAACAATGCAAGTTCACACTTGAAAACTCACCCCATTGCGCAGCACCGGTTCTGCTGCATTGTTTCTCCCTCTCGCCCCGTTGGCCCAAACCTGTTCTCCCGAGGTCGCCTCTGTTGTTTGGCACCATAGCGGATTGAGGATGTCGGGCGGCCGGTTGGGTAATTAAATGGGGGATGAGCGGAGGGGTGGCAGGAGACAGAAGGTGAAAGATGGGACAGGATGAATAATAGATGGGAGCGAGGCAAAAAAGGGAGGAAGCGGGGATTCCTGAGGGCGGTCCGAAGGGGAGGGAGGGAAAAGGTTATGAAAATCCGTGTCGGGGTGGGGAGGGCGGGGCGAAAATGAAAAATAAGAGGAGAAGAAACGTTGAAGTTCTCAATAAGGTCGGACAATGGCGCCCGAGAGATTTGCGGCCAATTTTCCAACATCCGGAAATTTAATAATTTCGTTTTCTCTTGAGCAAAACGAAAAGAAATTCCTCACTTTCTCTTCCTTCGCCTTTTTATTCGATTTAATAATTCCTTCGGAGAGAATTCACCTCATCAAAATGAAATGGATTAAAATATAAATAAAGGCAGTGGCCGAGGCCATTTACATCCCCTTACATCCCCTTGCACCCCCTCCCGTCCCTCTCCACCCTCGGGGCGTTCGGGGCGTTTGCTCAACATTGGGTCACTTCAACTGAAGGCCAAGGACCTCTCAGGCACGTCCTGTCAGCAACTGCGAGGGATGTCGCCCTTAAATATTCACCCAAGACGTGACTGCATGGCAGCGCCGCCACCTTCGGCACTGTCCGCCCCCTCCCCAGACAGATTTCACGCTCATCCCACAGGAAGAGAAATTGTTTTTGCTTCATCAAGGGTGCCACTTCGCACCCCTCGCCGCCATCACTAAATAAAAGCACGCGTGCATGACTCCCCCCGCCACCCCTCTTCATAAATATCATCCCCGTGAAATATGGCCACAATAAAGCTCCCTCTGCTCACTTTCCCAAATTAAACACCCCTCACGATTAATGTCTGACCGCGCCGACTCCATCTTGGTTCTTCGGGTAAATGGGGGCCGAGGCCGCGGCCAAGCCCCTTCCCTCCCCCTCCCTTCCCCCGCCCCGCCCCGCCCCAAATCCATTTCTCCCGCTTCCTCTCCTGCTAAATGTTTTAGCACCTGTCAATCAGTGTTTCCTTTCATTTTTAAATATGAAAGCATGTTAAAAGTTGTTTAGCCGAGCGAAAGCAAATTGAAAATCTTTGGTGAATTCCTGGAAAGGAAAGCAGCGGAAGAGAAGAAATGAATTTCCTGGAGGGGACTCTTGTCTGCCCAAAATTCCTTTTTCCACTCGGGGAGGTATTAAAAGGCCTTCTCAAAGGAAACCGCCGCCTCCGCGTCGCATTAATATTAATACAGAGGGAAACTCGGGGGACAGCGGCCGATTTCGATTTGGCCGCTCACGCTGCTGACAGCCACTCACCTCATGACAAATGACTCGCAGGCGCCATGAATATTTGAATGCGACAGCAGCAGCAGCAGGCCTCCGTTGCGTCAGCAGCCATCTGCGGGGATGTTGCAGTACCGGGTACTCCTCCCCCTTGACGACGGCTCCGAGGGAATGAAATTGGGGGGAGGGGGAAATAATTATGCGCTCGGTTGGAGGGTAATCTTAATTAATAGAGGTCGGTTCTTTGGGGGAGGAAGGGCGAGGCGGAGGCGGGGGAGGGGGAGGGGAGGGGGAGGAAAAAGTCTTGGACAGTTTGTGCGTCAGGGGCTTAAGCTTTACGCGTATTATTAGCCTCTGTGGAAATTTGTTTTCTGGTGTTGGAAGGGCGCAGGGGCGGGAGGGCGGGAGGACGGGAAGAGGGAGGGAGAGGAGGGAAAGATTTAGTGGACAGATTATGCTTGTGCTTGAAAAATCCCAAAATGAAGAGGTTTTAAATTTCAGGATTCCGGTAGTCAGCAAAATATATCTCAAGCTGAATTTTTATTCCGGAGGGAGGGAAAGGGAGGGTTGTTTGGCTTTCCCTTCCTCAGCTTTCGGTTTCGCCCTTTTCATTTTCTTTCACAGCCGATTCCCGCTGCACGCTGCCGGAGGAAGTAGAAGAGCCCCTTCGTTCGGCGAGGGGAGGAAGGCGACGGGTCATTTAGCGCCCCTCCCGCCCCAACCCCCACATGCAGGTGATAAATGAACGCGCGTTACTTGAACGCTTCACAAACAAATCCACTAATTACATGAATATTTATCACGCATTTAGCGACGTGTGGGAGGGTTGGGGCGGGGGATGAAAGGGAGGGAGGGTGTTGTTCTTTTCCTTGTTTTTCGTCATCTTCCCTCCCGAGGGCCCCGAATTATTAACGAGTGTTAATTTTTTGGAGGTAAGGGATGGACGTGGTCATGTTCAAAAAGGTTTTTCAAAGTGTCAAAAAGTCGGGGCGTTTGGAGTTTCTCGGGTGGTGTTTCAGGTTTTGAGCTTTTGGGGCGGAAATGGTGGAAGACACGCTGAACGAAATTTCGTCTTTGAGCTCTTCATTTCGGTTAAAATTTCCATTTTGTGTAAAAAAGTTGTTTTTAACTTGGAGAGATTTAAAACTCATTTAAAATCAGTGCAAGGTTAGAGTTTTGACAAAATGAGAGAATTTTGACAAAATTGAATATTCATGTTGCTATGGTGATCCGGGGGATGAAAAACTCCACTTCGCAAGGCAAACACTCCCCAAGAAGATAAACGATGCCAATGCTTTGCGGCTAACCTTTTCATCATCTTGTGTTTAATTTTTGGAATTTGATAATTTCTAACTTTTTTGTGGGGGAGGGGGAAGACTTTTCCCCAGAGAAGAAAACGGGAGAGCAAATAAAAGAAAAGAGAAGCGTTCCAACTTTCCCTTTTTCCAGCTGATGCAACCAACTTTGTTCGCTCGCAAAGTTTCCACATCCAGACTTCCGCTTCCGGATGCTTCCTCCCCATCCCGCGGGAGCACAGCGCTGTTCCCTCCCTTAAGTGACCTTGAACGAGAGACTCCTCCCTTACGCCGGACGCCCCGCAGGCCTCAAAATGACCGGGTTCTTTCGACCCAGAACAGAATGTAATCCCGTGAGGTGTCTGGCTTTGGATGGTTTTCCCTGTTCCCGATTATTTTGAGGGATCGAAGGGCGAGAAGGAAAGGGGGAAAGTTTGTGGGGGCGGGCGACAGAGACCGTAAATATCGATCGGCTCATCACTTTCTTTGTGAGTTTCTCTTCCTTTGTCGGACATAAAAGCGGAGTTGGCGATTTCAAAGAAAGTGTTTGGCCTCATTGGGCGATGGGGGCGAAGGACATCTCGTGAATGGCCGCCCCCGGCAGTTTCCATCCGCAGTTAAGTGAACAAATTTTAAGTAAATAATAAAAAGAGAAATTGCCGAGTGGAGAAATGTTGAATTATTTTGATCACGTGTTATCGACACAGATCCTCGCCCCGTCGCCCCCGTCGCCCCCGTCGCCCCCTTCATTCCTTCTGCTCTCACTCTTTTCTTGTTCAACTGTTTTCTTTTCATTTTTATTAAGCAACCATGGAAGTGAAAATTGCTGCCTTCGGAATATCAATCGTTGAAGCTTAGTCGGATTTTCATTTTCTTTTTTCTCGCTTTGTTTTTCCGTCGTGCACTCTTCTGCCTCGAAGGTCTATTAGAGAGCTCCCAAGAGCGCTCTCTGCGTGAAACAGTGCAACACCAACGCAAACCTGCACCGCTTTTGGGAGCGAACATCAACGCGAGATCCTCTCTTTGCACTCTCATTGTAATTGAATTAATCCGGGAGGATTTGCTGCACTTAAGACATGTTTAACAAAACTGTCGACTTGGTGCGGGCTTTGATGGTTTTCCGCCCCCTCGGGCGGGAGACGCCTAATATGAAAATTACATTATTTCGTTAAAGCGAATAGAAAAGTTGAAAGAAATTTGATTAGAATAATAATAGGAAAGTTTGAAAGACGGAATGGAGATTTCGTACGAGACATAAATCTCGTGTTTGACGTTCTATAAATTATGACGGATTTTCCGTTCGCGGCCACAAATTGCTTTTCTTTTACAGCGCTAATAAATCAGGGATCGAACCTGGACTGGAGCAGACGACTCGGGAAGCGATCAGTGTGGGCCAAAAGTCTGCCCCGCCGCAGTGGAAATGAAAATGACTTTCTCTCTGCGGGCGGCCATTTTAAGGGAGGAACAGGGCGGAGGGAGAAGCAGAAGAAATTCTGCTGTGATCGGTGCTGAATCACTTGGTCGTCCTCCCGGACTGGCAAACTGTCTTGGACGTTTTGTCCAAGTCAGCAGTCAGGAGTAAAAGCTCATTAACTCATTGTAGGAATCGGGCATTGGCGCTCATCGCTTGCAGAAGATAGAAGGGCCAGAGGAAAGGCGGAGAAAGCAGAAGGAAAGTAAAAGGGAGGGGAGGGGAGGGGAGGGGAGGGGAGGGGAGGGGAGGGGAGGGGAGGGGAATCGACAACATGGCTCCGCATCCAATCAGTACTTTCTATATTCTTCCGCAGGAAACAAATTGGTTCTTTCCCGCGGAATATATCACTGAGGGTAAAAGAAAGAAAAGTATTCGGGGGACGTTTCACGTGAGCCGCGAGCAGGGGGTGAAAAATGCAGGGGGTGCACATGAATAAATGACTCCCGGACCAGGTGGCGCTTAAAACTTGCCCGCGATTTACTATTTTCTTTCCTTTTTCAACCTTTACTCGTGAAAAATTGTTCTATTTTGCACCCTAATTGATTCCAAAACTTTCCCCCAACTTTTTCATGAATTTCATGTTTTCCTTATTTTTTATCGTGCGAATTTGAGCTCATCTTCTCAGCCCCCTTCCCCCGCCCCCAAAGGTAACCACCCACCAAAGGGACTGGCCACATCTACCCTTCCCACTTCCTCCCCTTCCCTCATCATTTAACCGAGTATGTAACCACCCGAGCGTGGAATCCGTTTCTCAACCCTTTGCCGAATAAAATCTAATTGCTCCGCGACCGTTTGCCCTTTGTAAATGCGCCAGGTTCTTCCTGCTGACGTGTCCCCTCGCCTCCCCTCCCCACCTTCCGCCGTCTTATCCAAATCCCAAATTAAATCAACAATGGCGAGATGAGTTGATTAATTCCGGTTCGCTTTCGAATACGATCTCGTCCGGCCGATACAGAAAAATTTAATATGTGAACCGTTGCGGAAAATCCCATTTAGAGACGAGTGGCGGCCGAATTAGCAGTTTCATGCTTAACTTATGCATTCGGAATAAGCGTCGCCGTTCGGTGGATAATGACAAGATTTTATCTCCACGGGAGAACCGCTTTGGGGTGTTCTTTGCCCTGTTCATCCCCTCGTCGGCGACGCGGGGGCTTTAATCCGAATGACTCCGGGGATCATGATCAAAACATGAGTTTTTATTTAACTATTCGCACAGTTCAATTAATTGCTTTAAAATTGTGTGACTCACGAGGGTAAGCTGAGGAATAGCGAAAGAAAAAGGCGGTTGCAGTTCCGAGAATCGCCGAACGGAGCCGAAAGCCAACGGTCAACAAATTCCAAGAGTTTTAATAACGGTTTAATCTGAGGAAAAGTCCTTCAATTTAGTCCCCACCACAAAGAGAATTCTCGTATTAATTGTTTTAAAAGAACATTTCAAATCATTACGCACTGATATATATTTTTTCTTGTGCTCCCTGACTTCCCTCACTCCAAAAAATGACTTCAAAAAGGTGCCTCTTTGAAACAGCAAAGAAAGGACAGAGTGACCTCATTTTGGGTACACAAATGCTCCCCTTACTTTTGCCACAAACTCTTTTTACACATTTCACACGTGGCCGCGAGATAAATCGAAAAAAGCGAGACTGAATGGCCCCCTCAACCCCTGACCTGACCACCCCCGGCCCTCCGTCCCAGACACTCACCCCAGACAGACGCATCCCTTTCAAACCTCCCCCTTTTCAATTTTATAAAGCCAACTGCGTAAATTAGAATAAATTTTCTTTAGTTTTGTGGGCTGTGCAAAGCCTTTTAGGAAGCTCGCGTTCCCCCAGGCACAGCTTTCACAACGTATTGATCTTTCAAAGCCTCCCCTTCGGTTTCTTTCGCCCGTCTTCGGCTCCTCTCGTTATTTTTCTTTACTTAACCTTAAAAGACTCATTTCCAAAAGTCCTCCGCCGAATCGGCCGCTCCCGAGACCCTAATTAAACTCACTTCAATTTTCCGCCCCCGCCGCCCCGGGCGAGTGCTCCACCGCCCAAGAAAACTTTCCTGGCTCGACTCGCCCTAACCCACCCTTAACTCACCGTCGGGGGGAGTTTCCTTCGGTCGGGACCAATCACTCATTTCGTTTGAGTTTTTAACAGGGAGGGGAAGAAATGGATCTTTTTGGGAGGGGAGGACGGATGGGGTGGAAAGGGAAGCGCTCGATCGGACAACGAAGGCAGGAAAGGGGGCGGGGGTTAACGATAATTAAGCGATTGCCGAAATGAAATGTCGGCTCTGTTATAAGAAAGCGATGAAGTGGGAACAGTCAGCAATGTGACTTTCAGCATTTGAGTTGAGAGCCGAATTCGGAGTCGGAATCATGAATCCGATTCTTCTCTGAATATGCGATGAAGAGAGCTCACTCTCGTTCCCACATTACCTTTTCAAGTCGGCCATGAAATATTGAAGAGGGAAAATGCATTTGAACGTCTTCCTCATCCCCTGAGAAGAGGAGGGTGGATTAAAAATAAACGGAATTTCTCTGAATGCTCCGCCCGGGGTGGAAATGGGGTGGAACGGGGGCGACGGCTGAGAGTTGTCTCTCGGGGTTGTTTCGGCCAGGTACGGATGAAAGCAAGTTCATCGCTTTCATTTCCTCTGGAGGAACGCATAAATTAAGGGATGTAAAAAAGCGAAAGAAGGTCGGGGGTGGATTTGGGGCTTTCCAGAAGGAGACGATAGTGAGCGGGCATTCGTTAGCTCCGAAAGCTCCGACTCGGTTTGGTTGGGGCTTTCAAAATGTCAGGGGCCGGAAATTAGAGTCGCCCTCCGGTGACAACCCTCCGCCCCTCCCTTAGCGTTCCACCCTTAGCCTTCTTTTAGTTTCTGAGGCTCCCGTGGGGCGGAGTCTCGGGGCACAACAAAAGATTCTTTACCAGATTATAAATATTCTAATGGCCTTTTCCCTGTGCACTGCCCTTCCCCCAGCATCACCCCCAACCCCTGGACGAATCAGAGTGACCCTCATGAAAGCGTCACCTGTGGAATAAAAGGAAATTTCCCTGCCCCCCAATTAATATTTCAAGAATTTCCCCCCGGCGACGAAACTCCAATTTAAGACTCCGCTTGATACAGTTTCCTCCCCCAGCCTTCTCACTCCTTCTCATCCCCTTCTCATCCCCTTCTCATCCCCTGCTCAGCCCCCAGAGTTTCTCTCCCTGATTCGATTCCCGATTTCTCCTTTGGTTTTTTAATGTTGGAGGGAGGGATTTATTTTGGGAGGGGTTGTTGGGGGTGTTTGGGGTGAGGGGAGCGCTTCCGGGACGAAACGAGAGCGCAAAGCGTAAAATATAACTCTGGTGCAGCGACTATTGTTGAATTCCGACGCAATATGTCCCCCATTTACAATTATAAATTTCGAATGAAAAAATTCTCTGAATTTTCCGAGAGAGTTTGAAAATATGTAAAAAATTCAAAAACATTTTCGGGGCGATTCGGGGGGAAAAGAGACTTGTATGTGATATACAAGTAATTCCTATCAAATTTCTGACATTTTGATTGGAAATTTGTTTTTGAATTTTTCCGCTTATTTAGAAAACATTTTAAATTTTCCCAAAAAATGTTTGGCGAATTCGGAGTCATTTGCTGCTGTAGATGGAAAAATTAATTAGGCTTTTTCTGCGCCTCCCCCCCATCCGAACCTCAGCACTTGCACCCCCTTTCGCCCCCCAACCCAAGCAAATGTTTTTGTTTCTCCCCCGTCCTCAAATCGGTTAATCAAATCCGCCAGCGAGAGACAAATCATTTTTATTCGGACTGGAAAACAGGGGGTGAGAGGGAAAAGGCGAAGGGGTGGATCCTCGGGGGAGGGGGTGAAAGGAAAGTTCCGTCCAATAACTAATCCATCATTTCCCTGACATTCTCTATTACTACTCCCTTTTGATTATCTAAATTTCACATTTAAATCCGCATTCTGTGGAAAGCGGGGAGCTCTTTTCGGAGATTTTCTCGGTGAGGGATGGAGGGGGTGGAGGGGAGGACAACTTTCAACTTCTTCCCCTGACGCCGAGTATTGTTTGGTTGTTTCCGAAGTGGGACAAACTCACGAGAAACAAGTGTTGCATTACAGATACATTAATGTCAGTGCAGACGGGGTGGTTCTCATCCGAGCTAACAGGGAAAGACATTTTGGCCATTTTCTTCTGCTTTTTTCTGAGCTCGGGAAAGAAAGGTCTGGTTTGGGGCGGAAAGAGGAGCCACAAAAGTGCCGAGTTCGCTTCCAAACGAAGCGAAAGCATTTAAAAGATTGCGTCAGTTAAGCGTCGGAAATAAAATTTATTCCGTTGTGTGCATTCGATTTGAAAATCAAAGGTTTGTGGGAAAAAGAAAAAGTTTGCTTCCATCAGCAGTTCGCTGACTCTCCGCCCCCACTACTCAACTATTTCCCACGCCACTCACCCCTCGCCTCCACTGCAAACCAAAGCAAACCAAATGCTGCCTTCCTTCCAGGGAAAGCTCCACTTTACCCGGCCTACAGCCTCTCCGGCTCCGAGGGCGAACCGGACAACTCGCCGCAGCAGCGGTCTCTGCAGGGCCGCCGCCTCCAGCACACGTACCAGGAACCCGCTTTCGGCCAGGGGAGCCCCCCCGGCGGCCACAGGCACACCTACCACCAGCCCTTCTCCCAGCAGCAGAGCTCGCCCGCCTACAGCGACACTCCCACCTCCGAGAATGCCTCCGAGGCCACGCTGACGGACTCCGAGCTCGCCCTGGCCAGGGACTCCACCCTCATAGTTCACAACGGTGAGTGACCTCGCAGTGCGGGGGGAGGTTCGCAGAGTATTTAGAAATTTAGTGATGGGGAGATAAGGGGAGAGAATGTGGATGATAGTGAGAGATAACTATGGTTCCTTCGGGGCGCTGACCGCCCTCGCTCCCTCAGGGCGGGGCGAAGAGGCCCCTAGCCGCAAGGGAGCCACCCCTTCCGCCCCTCCAACGAATTGGCCAAAGTTTCCCGTTCAATCCGAAGAGGATAAGGGCGGGAAAGGGGGATGAAGGGGCGGCGGGGGAGTCGAAGCATTTGCATATCTTTATAGAACTGGCAAAGCTATTCCGACTTGAAATGTATTTCTTTAAGGATTATCCAAAGGAAAAATGGAAAGTCAGAAAGGAATGAAAAGAAATGTTAATCATTGGGCGATTGCTCTGCCTCCCCACGGGGGCGAGGGGAAAGGGTTGTCTGCATGAACTCATTTTGCGTAATAGGGGAGAGAGTGAGTCCTTTCCCTCTTTTAGAGGAGATTCTTCGGGGCCGGGCGAGGGTCGAAGTGACCCCAGACCCGAGTCGCGGGGCGGGGGGCGGGGGGCGCTGGGAAAACTTTGAATAAATTTAGATTGAAAGTAATTTAAAAGAGAATTAGTTAATTTGGGTAAAAATTCGGGGTGATCATGCAAAGTGGGACGAAGCACGCGATTTTTTGGTTTCATTTCGATGGTCGCTCCGAAGTTGAAAGCAGTTAATTAAACGTGTGATGGTGCAGTCGAGTGGGGGCGAGAAGCCCCCTCCGCCCCCAAATAGATCAATAGTGAGCGGGGAGCCATTTTTTAAACAAAGGAAAGAGTTGAATTAAAGGAAATTGAAGAGTTGCAAACTTTTCAAGAGGTTACTAATTGGATATCTTTTTTAACGAAGCCTTCCGGAATAAATTAAAACGAGGCCGTCGTTGGAAGCGGATGCAGTTCCTTTGCGCCCCCTCGCACATCAACCCCCGCCCCGAAAGAAACGAGGGCGATTCATCAAATCGGGCCAATTTTCAATCGGAAGGCCAACGCGAGGGGTGAAACCCTTATTAGATTTATTTTCTCATTCCGATTCCCCCGACAGCTTCGCCCCGAAGAGAGGAAGAGGATACAAAAATCACGAATCAGAAATTTGTTTCTCTGGGCTGAATCCGCCCTTCCCCCTCCTAGCAAGCAGGGGGCGACAACAGATTATTTTCGGGAAAACTCGGGGGGCGAGATAAGAAATAAATGATTTAGTTTCGTCAAGTATTTTCTTTGTTCCGATTACCGATTGAGGGATTTATTTATTTTGTTAGTTTTGGGGGAGGTGGGGGCGGCGGGGGCGGCGGGGGCGGGTGGGGTCGGGGGTTGTCGAGCGAACGGCGCTGATTCTGGGAAGCGGATGAAAATCGAAAATTAAAATTGGAATTGGAAAAGTATTTTCAAAGTCAATTTGCAGCGAAAGGAAAATAGAATATTTTATTCACCGGAACCGGAAGTTGATGATATTATGAAATATATAAAATGCTTTTCCAGAGTATTTGTTTCCCTCCGGCGTTTTTTAATGGTGTTTGCTTTTTATCACATGAAGAGACTTTGAACGAATCGCTGTCGGCTGCAGGTCACAGCCTCACCCCCTGCGACCCTCCCCTCCTCTCGCCCCCTTCCCAAGAAATCGATTCATCCTTTCGTCTTACCTTTCCAAATATGCTCATTTCTCACCCAACAGCTTCACTTTTCACCGTCTTTTACAATTTATGTCCACGTTCTGCCTTTTTATTTCATTTCGCCCTTTGGCCGCCTCAACACAGCCACAAAACAGATGCAGTCACAGCCCACTTTCCCGCTGAGTCTGAGGCCCCCCGCTCAAAGCAATCCCATTCGGCGGGGCGGCAGGGAAGTCACGTAAAACACCGATCGGGGCTTCTGGGACAGGTGTCGCCACCCCCGCCCGCCCCGAACAAACACACCCGCCCTAATTCTCCCTTTAACAACCAATTAACCGAACCTTGGCCATTGCTTCCAATGTGATGAGAGCCTGTGGAGGAATGCGCGGGGGCGGAGGTTGGGAATAGTGCAATTCGGGGCGCGAAGGTGCTAATGCTGGTCGTCAGGACTAATGAGCTCTTTCTGTGGGAAAGCGGAAATGGGAACGTTGTTATCGCGGAGGAAGTGGCCGTTGGGGATCGCAGAGGTGCGCTTTGGAATTATTTCTCTTGGAGTAATTTAGGGGTTGGAGGAACAGAGTTTGGGTGGTTTGTGTCAGACGACGGCATGAAAGCGGAATTAAAAGGGGGACTGCGGACGAAGACGCCGCTGAAGCCGAAAGCTAAATGAGGGAAGAATTGGAAAAGGGAGTGCTGATGGGAAAGCTAAGGGCGGCGGCAAATGTCATGAATTATAATGTCAGCATATTTTGACATTTAATATGACAATGGCCGGAGCATTGACGGACTAATTATCAGTTTGGAATTTCAAGGAGGGTGTGCGACACTTTTTCCAGGTTCGTCCCCCCCAGTTCCCCCCCCCCCCATAATATAATTTCATTTGGGAAATTTAATTTGTCGCGGGTGGTGTTAATATGCAAATTAGCCCACCAACGACACAGCAGCCTTGCTCTGTTTTTTGCTGAGTTCGGGGATTCGACAGCGCTTCTGCATTGGCTTCGTTCGGGCCACCAGCTGAACGAAGGGCGGGGTGCGGGGGTGAGAAAGTCAGGGAGCACTGCAGGAGTTGGACTTAAATAAAAAGAAGTCGCTTTGAAAATGAAACATTTATTTGTAAGAGAAGAAAGGGGTGGAGGGGAGGGGAGGGAAAGAAATCTTGCCTACACTCGAAAGAAAAAGAAAGAAATGAAAAGTTTACTTTTGCATTATTTATGTCTCTTGGGAAGTCTTATCTGAATAAAGAGAGGAGAGGAGGATGCAGAAGAAGACGCACGGAAAGAGAGAAGAAGGGTGCGTTGTGGTCGTGCCCGGGCGATGGGGGGTGATTTATGGGAGCGGGGGATGAACGGAGCAACTGCTTGCCGTCGGGGGAGGCTCCGGTCAGTTGGCTGACGAGTCCTTCTTGCTTTACTTTCATTTCCAGGCCGAGGGGAGGGCAAAGGCGCCCCTGAGGTGTCCGTCGAAGGGGAGCCGAAATGGGAGCAAAAACTGGAGAGAAGCGGAAAACTATTTAACCGCAGGAAGTTTTCTCTTGGACTCCCGGGATTAGTTGGAATGAAATACAAAATGCGATTCCCGGAAACTGATAAGCTCTGTCTCCATTGCAGATTTTCCAGAAAAGACAGAAGAGAAAGAAGAAAACATTTTTCATTTGAACGATCAGATCAAAGCCTTCCCCTCCTTTACTTCTGTATTTTTTACTTTTATCGAGAAAAAATCCCCGGAATTTGCGTCCCTTTTCAACTCATTATTCAGTTGTTTGCTTCCAACCCCAACATCCTTTTCAACCCCTTCAGTAGCAACGAAGCGCCCAACATGGTCAGTTTGAGCCCTTCTCTTGACGTTTCCTGTCCCAGTCCGCCCCTGGCTGCCAGGGTCTGCACCAGCATACACGGCATCCACATCAACGCGGGCGTTGGGGTGGAAGGGGCGGGGAAGAGAGCTCGAAAGAGAGCTCGAAAGCCAAGTCGTCGTCTGCTGTGCGCGAAGAAAGTGTAAACAGTTGGCGTACATGTGGAAAGCAATCACTAATGCAAATCCAGACTCGATTATCTGTGTAAACAATGCAACAAAGCTATTCTCATATCCCTTCTCATTTGCATTTTAGTTTGCTCTTGTTTTATTAAATTTGCCATTGTTTCTCCCCCGAATGAAGACTTCCAGTTATTGCTTCCATGACTCACTCCAACAGCCCTCCTGCTGACAATCTCCGCCCCCACCTGCCGGACACTCCCTCTGCTCCCCAGTCCACCCCTCGGAGGACTGGGGTGCTTTCAGCAAAGCCCGTGCCCCATTTGCTGACGGGGAGTCATGGGGCACATGCTTCCGTCAATTTATGACAATTAAAAAGTTTCATAAAAAAAAATTGTGGCGGTGAGGGGACGAACAAATTACATTTTCTTTCTTTATTAATTTAGTTTTGGATATCATAAACTTTCACAGATTTTTTCTCTCCTTATTTTATATTAATATTCTAGAATATTTAATTGGTCGCATTTGCATGGGAAATTCCCTTCTCTCCTTCTGCCGGCTGATTAACTGCGGGGCTGCGGGGGAGAGGCGAAAGTTTCCTTCATAAGATACTCCCACGTTGGCTGCACGAACTGCTCCGTTTGGTCTTAGTTTTAAAAAGCGGATTTGCTGTTGAAAGAGTTTTCTTTTTCAGTAACAAAATCTAATCAAAAGATGAAAATGCACAGTCCCAAGAAACACAAAAATAAGAGTTATCACTGTAGTCAGCAGCGGGATAAAGTAGAAATTAATTAGGTCAATGTAAAGTCTCAGTGGTTGGGCACCAACAGCAGCTGCAGTGATTTGTATCATAAAAGAGTTCCATTTCTTTGTGTCATTTGAAGGAAATGATTTTCGGGACAAACAGCGCCGTTTGCAAATCAATGCAAAAAAATTTAATCAAAAACTTCACCCTTTTTCTGCTTTCAATATCGGATCCGCAGGCCGGCCTCCGCAAACAACCCCACCACCCCTCAGAAGCATTCATTAGCACTTCTGCCGGGACCTCCCTCCAGCCACCCCTCGCCCCTCGTTCAAAGGGATGCAGCGCTGCCCAGAAGGACTCCGGTTCCGCCGGCCGCATCCCCTGGGAGGGACGCCTTCCAACAGCGACAGCCCTCGAGAAATCTCAAACCTTTTTAAGTCAGCAATAAAACGCTTTAAAAAGGTTCGCTCATAAACAAAAGCATTTCGGATTGAGCCTCTTATTCCGTAATTACAAAGCCAGAAACAATTCCAGGTAAATGAGAAATCCCCCGGCGGAATTCACCCTTCCGCACCCCTCCCTCCCCCTCTCGTTAAATTTAAGCTATTCGAAAAAACTAATTTCTTTCGCCGGAACCCTTCGGGGATACACTCCACCAACCCTTAAAATATTTTACCAAATTTTATAATTAAATTTTAAGGGATGAAAATTTTTAATAACTCGCCGAGGAAGAAAAATAAAGGAAAACAATCGGCGTTGAATGCGGGGCGGGGGCGACTTCGCATGAGCCGGGGTGCCGCCCCCACCGCCCCTGCTCAATCTGCTTCCCCCTCCCCAAACTCTAACGATCCCAAATCCCTTTCCTTTGTTCCTTCCCCTTCTCCACCTTTCGTCAAGCGAGTGCGAAATTGGGGGTGTTGGGGGTGGCTGCATGCGGGCTGGCGTCCACTTGTGCTTGGGGGTGCGACCCTCGGAGGAGGGCCGAGGGATGATGGGGAGAAGAAGGGCGGTTATGCGTCATCGGGACGATTAATAGACCGACAGGTCGGAATTAATTAATTTAAATGAAAAAAGGCCCCGAAGGAAACGCCCATCTCTGGGCGGAAGTCGGGCACCTCGCCGGCGAAGGCGGGGGCGGAGGGGGCGGAAGGGAGGAAAGGAACAGAAAAAGAACAAAAAGGAAATCGGAAGCGTCAAGAAATAAATATAAAAGTGGTTTTTCCGTGCTTAAGGTGCGGGAAACGGAAAGGAATCCCATTTCTCCCCCACCCCGAGGGGTTGTTTTTATCATCCCCTAAAACTCCCCGCTGCAGCACCGGTTCGTGCTCGGCGAAGCATTCACTGCTCGGGAGAGCCTTCTCACCCCTGGGCTCCGAACCTTGCATCAAGGCGACATTTCTTTTCTGACCTTTCTAATTAGCTTCCCGGAAAGGGAAACCTCCCCTCAGCTTTCCGTGATTTTCCAGGGCGGCTTTCTCTCCCGAACGAAAGTTCAGCGCACGACTCGTGGGGGTGCGAGGGTTGAAGGAAATTACTCTAATGCCATTTATTTGCCAATTTACTTGGGGGTTGAAAATTGTGCGAGATGCAACGATTCTTCATCACGTGAGGCGGGCATGCAGTCAGAGGGTCATTTTGACCCCCGTCCCGAAGAGGAAGGAAGAAGGGAACAAACTCTCCCGATAGCCGAAGTAATTCCAAATTAAATAGTTCGCCCGTAAAACCTTTTCTAAATTATGGTCTCCCATTAAAGGAAAAATTACGAGGGAAATGAATGAGTTTCAACCCTAATTAGAGAAGGAATACGTGGGGGTTGTGTAATCTTGGCAACGTCCACCACCCGACGCCCATCCCTCTGCGATTAACTTTATACTTTACATCCCTCCGCCCGTCACCCAATCGGATTTTCCACCGAACGGCATCACTGGCGGCGCAACCCCCGTTCCACCCCCTCCCCTCGCGGAGAGCTTTCACGTGTGCGTGGCAGGAGGGGAGGGGAGGTTTCCGGGGGAAGGAAAAAATGTCGCGATGAAAATCAGAAGGCAAAGGGTTGTCGTAAAAAACGTAATCGAAAGGGGAGGAAATTAAGGGTGTGTGAATTTGAGTCTCGGATGCGTGTGTTGGGAATAAATAAATCATTGCAAAAAGGAAAGCGATAACAAAAATTAATGACAAGAGGGAAAGAAACAGAAAGTTGTTGTCGAAGAAAAATCCCGCCCCCACCCCCCGCGCGTTTTCATCCCCTATTCGCGAATTAATCGAGTGTCCGAGTGGCCCAGTTCGCAGAGAGCGACGATTATCTCATAATAACCAAGTTTGGGGGAACGTTAGCGAGGCCCTGGGGGTGCAGGCACCCCCGTCCGCGAGGATATGGCGGTCACGATTCGGCAACAGCATCCTGCCGTGAATAAGGAGGTCGTTTGCGTGCGGGGGAGCCAAAATGGCCACCAGAGGCGCTCCGGATTCATGCATAGAGAACAAATTCGTGACGGAAAATTTCAAATTCACACGACAGTAATAAATTGGGGTCCCTCGGGACCGCAGGAATGGGGTGAAAAATTGGCTCGCTGTTGGGGTGGAAGAGGAAGTTTTTCGGCCGTTTTGGATTTATCGAGGAACTTGAGCGGTGTGCGACCTTTGGCTGCTGTCGCGCCTTATCTCCGAACGCTGTTTCTTTGTTCTTCCGCTCCCTTTTCAATTTATGTTGGCTCTACCTGGAGAAGGAATTAAATCCTCTTTATTTCCAAATGATTTCCCCAATCTGCGCGGACAATGTCCCGTCCGGATGCACCGGAAATTGCTTTTCCGTCTAGAAAGTTTGTTGCGGTTTCTTACTCAACAGAAGGAGGGTCATTTTGACCCGTCCTCCTTTTAGCCAGTCCTCTTCCACTCAAAATCTCTATCATTTCAATATGGCGTTTTAAGGGAATCAGATTTTCTTAAACTGTAATTCAGGGGTCAAAACGACCCATCGTGGCCGTTAGAGCTCGAGGTTCCTCTTTCCCTCCTCCTCCGCCCCGCCCCCTCCCCCCTGGTAAGGTCAACATCGTGTCCAGGTCGAGCAAACGAACAAACATTTATGTAAACCAAGGAAAGGCTCCAAATTAATCCCCGCCCGGACAGAAAATAATCCCCGAACGGAATTAAATTAGGAAAGCCGGAAAAGTCATGCACCCCTTTCCACCCCCGCCATTTATGAACATAATTAAACCTTTCTCTCTCATCGATCTCCTCTCTGCCCTCTGTCGCAGGACGGAAAGGCCATCTGCGTCGTGAAGGAAAGCTGTCGGATGCAGTCTCCCTTTCGTGACATATATACGAACGATCGATGTACCACGGAGGCTGCCCCGATAGGGGATGATTTACAAGGACGCTCAACGATTAGAGGTGCCACGGTAATTGCCAGCTGGATCCGAGCGGTCGTCTCCACCCCTCCCCTCCACCCCATCGTTCCGGCATATCATTTCACGTCCGCGATGCATCAAATCCTTTTCTTCTTTCCTCCCCTCGCGGGATTAGCTCGCTTTATGAAGTCATCCATCATTCAGGCGTCTGCCCCTCCACCCCCGCCCGACTCCTATCAAAAAACCCCTGCCCACTTCTCACTTTGGCCTCATTTATCCTCAAATTATCCACTTAAATGAGTAAAAGGGAACCGAAGCCAAACAAATTGTTTTTCTCTAGCGACTTACCCCATTGGAACCCCCCAAAGGGGAGACGAATGTTGGTCCTGTGCGGGGACCAAAACCGCACTGGAAAGGTCGGCGTCCTCCCAAGGGGTGGGATGCACATGTGCATCGGTGTGGGATGATTAATTATGTCGTGGGGATGGAGCATATGGGCGTGATTTGCAGGCGAAACGAATCGGCAGAAATGTCGGAGGGGCATCTTCTTCTGGCGAAGAACAGCCCCCGTCCGAGGGTTGGCGTCGCCCCGGGACAAGTCATGGTTTGGCTAAGACCTGGAAATGTCATTACCAACCCCTGAGTTTCTAATGAAAAGGAAAGGTCGAGGGGTGAACTTAATCGAAAAAGGCGTTGTGCGTTGTAAAATTGTTTTGGTCGCTGAGCGGGGGGTTGGTGTCGGTTTGTGGGGAGGGCGAGAGGGCTTCGGGGGAGGATTCCGCCCCGAGCGGTGGAGTCGGTGACGTGCAAAAGCTGACCCGTTTTCATTATCAGTCCGGAGTCAAAGCGTGTGAATATAATAAAATGGTGTCGGGGAAATAAATTGTTGGCGAAATCGTTTGTCAGCACATAAGAAACATAATAAAATTCGGATTGAGAGCGTGGCGAGCTTGCAAATGAAAGCTCTCCGCGACCAACTGCTGCCGGAAAGTGAACAAACAGAGCACCGAGCTTTGCTGACATTGTTTTTTAATTAATATTTCAACGAAATGATGAGACAGAAATGAATGGGAGTTAAATCCTCAGCCATTTCAACCCTTTCTCCCTCTTAAAAGTCTTTAAATCATTTTTCACCCCTGAAGATGATTTGTTCGGCTGCCGTTTGAAGTGGCAGAAGAAAACACCGCTCACAACCTGAGAACGTTTCCAATTCAAATATGAAACGTCCAAGTTAATGAAAATCATTACAATAAAAATTAAATATTCATTGGAAAGCACAGTTAATAATAGAAGAAGAAAAAGAGGAAGAAGAGGAAGAAGAGGAAGAAGAAGAAGAAGAGGAAGAAGAGGAAGAGACAAAGCATAGCAAAGGGCGGGGCGAAGAAAAGGAGATTTTATCGGGGATCGCCGCTCGCCCTCCAAACTGTTATTTCTAATTAGGGCAGGACGCACCCCCTGGACCAGTAGCCGGGGGGAGGGTTGGGGGTTGCAGGCACGTAATCGGAGTTTTCAACTTCCAGGAGACGTAATCACGCAATTAGTATCTTTCTTCATTTGAGGAAAGGGCGGGAAAACGAGGGGGATGTTTTCTTGGGGGTGTAGCTGTCTCTCCTTTGAACGCGCCCAACCGGTGGCTGGCAGAACGCCAAGGGGCGGAAAGGAAACCCACTATCCTTCTTCCCTCTCAACATTCCAATTATCCGCGGAAACAAAACTAAAATTTATAATTTTGCAACCCCAACCCTTTACGGCCGCCCCTTAAAATTTTCAATTTTAGTTTACTTTTTACCTTTTTCCTGACGTTTCATTTGCCTTTTCACGTCTTCCCGCAGGGTTTTAATGTAATTCCTCGGCTCCGCCACTTTATTTTTTTCAATCCTCTGCTTTTCTCTTTCGGAAAATCCAAATCCCCTCTCTCCCCTTCCTCCCCCACTTCGATTCTCCCTCATTTTTAATTTTCATTTAGTTCCAAATTGTGTTTTTTTTCTTTTGCTTTTTGAGCTCTCGTAAACTTGTTGACAATCTACTTGACAAAACGCGCTTTTTTCTTTTTGAAATGTTTGTTTCTAACGCTCCCCCGGCCCTCCCTAATTTAATAAAATCTCCCTCTAATAAATAAATATTTCAATGAAAGCGCTCAAACATCCCCCGCGCTCAGGTTCGCCAGCGATCTCCTGCCTCCCAAGCTCAGGGTTGGCCAAGTAATTAAAATGAAAATTGGGATGCTCCCCTGGACAGGGGAGGGAACAGGGCTGCACAAAAAAACGATTCCGAGGGAAGAGCTCGTTTGTCACAGAAAACGTGATAGCGAACTCTTATCGCGTTAAAGTTAACAAATGACCCCTGACCCCAGAGGGGGAGGGGAGGGAGGGAGAAAGGATTAAAGGATTCTAACAACTGAAAATGGATGGAAGGCTGACAATGAAAAGTCCAACAATGCGGCGGCGAGTCAATTTACCGGAGGCACGTGACGGGAATTCGTTAAATTTTCAAATTTCATCCCCAAATCGAATGTAACGTGTGCGATTACCTCATTGGATTTGCATGAGAAGAGCCGCCCCACAAAATTATTTGTGAGCGACCCTTCATTAGTCCGAGGGCCCAAGAAATCAGCCCCCGAGGGGCGAGGAAAGTCACAGGTGAGAGAGGGCGAATGGCAAAAGGAAGGGGTTGAAGTGAGCCACCCCGCCCCGGTCGAGCCCCATTGGCGGAGGGGTGCGGGGGTGAATGTTTTGGGGTGCCGCGCGCCCCCGCAGCCGGACAGGGGGAGGGAGTGTTGGGGGCGACGTTTTTAAAGCTCATGTCGAAGCTTTTGTCAGAATCAAAAGCTGAAGTGGTGGCACTCCGAAAGGAAAACTCCACTCGAACGGTTTAGTCAAACAGTCGGATGAATTCTAATTTGAGTTATTTTTCTTTTGGAGGTCGGGGGCGAGGGGCGACAGGGGCGAGAGGGAGGGGAAATCAAATGGAAATTACTTGTAGTCTCTTAAAGTAAAAACTTTTGATACTTTTATTGCTCTTTTTATGCGCAGAGCGGGGGCGGCCGGGGCGAGGGGCGGGATTTATTAAAAAGTCGACACTTTCGAGTGCTTTGTAAACATGGCGGATATTTTTCGTTGGTTAAATAAAAGCTGCAGCGAGGGGGGTGGTTTAATTTCATTCGCGGGCAGTTGGGAGGAGGGAGAAGGAGCTCAAGCCCAAACCTGAAGCCCCGCTCGGAAGGGCCTGGATTTTCCAACAGCAATAAAACAGCATTATCGTCAGCAGTAAAAGTTTACGGAGTGTGACGGGGTTCTTCGCTCTTCTCCCCATCAGCTGTTGTGGAACCTTCTCACTCCGCTCCACCCTCGTGTTCGTCATTGGCCTGGGATTGTCCTCCCCCGGGTGCAGCAGTATTCGGGGGGATGCACCCCCGCCTCGCTCCCCCCTTCGCTGAGGAAACCCGAGATTTTCCGTTTCATTACGTCATTCTGCCGTAGCCGACTCGAAGGGAAGGAGATGAAAAAATGCTTGTTTGAAATGTGAGATTTTTTCAGAAAGAGGGAGACGGGGGCGGGGGCGGGAGGGGGCTGATGGTCCCGTTCTTTTAGAAAGCGGCTAATTATAAAGGATTCAAAAGTCTGCTGAACTTTGCTCTACCTTAATGAAACTTTTATGGAAAACAGAAGAGAAGACAGAGCAACATTTTCCTCCCTCAGTTCGCTCCGACAGCAGCAAAAGCCAAGCAGAATGAGGCGTTTGTCTTCTGCTGTGTGCGCAGAGAGGGAACGCTACTCGTTAGTCTTTCACGTGGATTAATAACAAGTCAAGCCGCCCCTGAGCATTTGATGATCCTCGCCCCGCACACCGCAAAACTTCCCCTACTCGAAGGGGTTGCTTAATCGTTTTTCTTTTTTCTTTGATATGTAAACAAAACCCGCACGAACCCCCGTTTTCACAATTAATGAATATCCTTTGACCCCCTCGCCCCCCGGTCATGGCAGCCCCTCGGCAAGGGGAATCCCTTCGTACCTGGGGGATGGAAGGAGTTGAACGAAAAGAAATGGGGGCGAAAGGGGGTGCAATGAATTGTTTTTCTCTGTCATTAATAAATTGCATGAAAGTCGTTTAAAACTGAATTAAAAACAAACTGGAAAGTTACAAGAAAACGCTTTCACATTAAAAATTTTTAATTATGCTTTCCCCCCGCCCCCGCCCCCGCCCCCATACCCACTTTCTTACCAAATTAAAAAAATTCTTGAGACACTAGAAAAATTTTCAATTAAGACTCATCGTCTTCGGCTTTGTCAAAATCAAATACTCGAGCCAAATTTGATTGTCTGGGGGCGGATTTCTTACCCTCCGCCGCCGGGGGCGTCTCCAGAGGAGGAAGCGCCCGCAAATTCCATTTTTGTCCAGAGTTCGTTCCCAACGCATTTTAATTTAAAACCGCCATCGAATGAATTATTTGTGGCGATTATTTGAGAGTCTGCGGAAAATTGGAGGGGTTGCTGGTGCAGAGGAAACCCCCCGACTGCCCTCGTGAGGGAGGGGACGGAGTGAAAGGAAGGAAGAGAGAAAAATGTGAAAAATGATTGATTGGAAGGGGAGAATGAATGTTTTGATTGAAGCGACTTTTCGAAGCGTTACAAAGACGAGTGGGAAAAGTTGCAAGAAAAATCGTTGTCTCTCGAATTCCCGAGCATTTTCCCAAATATTTTCACAATTTGTCTCCAGTTTTGAGTTTATGGGGGGCGCGGGACTTGGAAAGGCGTTTCGCCCTTTCATCCCGAGGAATGATAAACATAAAACTTTCCCTTCGTTTTATTCTGATTTATTCTTTATTTATCACTAAACTTATGCATTATTTTGCTGCAACAAAAAACATGGCGGTAACAAAAGAAAGTTTCCGCACTTGCCGCAATTGTATTCTTTTGTTGTTCTCCCCCCACAACCCCCAATCGAGTGCGGCCCCAACCTTTTCATTTTCAATGTCAAACACTAAGTTTAAAGCGCTAATTAGCCAATTCCTTTTAATTAATAATTCAATGCTCCCGCATTAAACGCTACAAAAACTGCTGACTCGTCCTGAAAAGCCCCAAACGCCGCACCCCCGTCATCCCCGTTGCGGAAATAAAAGAAGAATGAGTACATGAAGAGATTGGCACGGGCGGGGCGGCGGGGGCGGAATTCGCGCACAGAAGCAGATATGTTTTCTCATCTTTTTACGTCGTAATATGCTTCATTAATCTTGATCACGTCAATGTGTCTTTTCAAACGCAAGAATGTCAATTTGAAGTGATGAAAGATGACAGATCTTACCTCGAAGAAAGTCTCCTGCTTATTTCTGTCAGATTTCCGAACGACACGCACTCACTCCGGGGGTGGCACCGCCCCCGTTCCACCCCTTCCGCCCCCTGCGCCCCCACCACTTCATTAATCAAAAGCACTTCCGCCGGAAGCAATCATCTGTCCGTCGGAAGGCGAGGAGGGTCCTGGTCGAGGTGTCCA
Organism: Brueelia nebulosa; assembly: GCA_028293925.1. NCBI lineage: Eukaryota > Metazoa > Arthropoda > Insecta > Psocodea > Philopteridae > Brueelia > Brueelia nebulosa. Next base: position 176,616 of record JAQIBA010000026.1, read on the forward strand.
TTAGGGGTGTCATCCCCCGCGAGCGACGGCTTCATTCTGCACGGGCCATCAATCAGGTGAATCATGGAATTTAGTTGGGAGTCGGAGAAAAAGCGATGGAAAATTGATTGATGTCGGGGAGGGGTGTGTAATTGGATTTGGGTTGTGTAGGGGTGGAGGGAGGGTTGAAGAAGGGGTTGTCATTGAGGCGAAAGAAGTTACTCGGCCCTGAGGGGTCGGTGGCCAGGGAAATAATTACTCGTCAATGTTTTTTCTGGCCTCAGTGAACTCTTTACAACTTAATATTTAAACAGACTATACTTTTTAATTTTTATTATTTTTATTTATTTTAATTTTAATTTTTATACATTGTATTAAATTATTGATATTTTCAACATAACTTTCATTGGTTTGTAATTAATATTTATGCTTTTCTATGGAATTAATTATTTTTATCTTTGTTAATTACGAACTCAATTATTAATTTATAATGAGATTTGTTTGAATATAATATTTTAATAATTTATTTTTAATTTATACACATTTTATAATAATAATGTAATGTATATTTCTTTTTTCCCCTATAATATACAAATAACCAAATATTTTGTCTGAATAAACTAAACTGTGTCTGAGAAAAAAAAATTAAAGTAATAATATAAATAAATACAGAGATACAATGAAAAATATATAAACACTAAAATAAGACAATAAATAATATGTTTAAATAAAATACTGTATAAAAACATAAAATAATTATAAAAATTTAAAATATTTATATATAAAATAATACATTTTTTATTTTCTGATCTTAATTTTTTTTATTTTAACTTATAAATGTATAATTTATTAATTAGTTTAAACTTTACAAAACATTAATGGAGGAATGAACATAAAAAAGTATAAAACTCAGTCCCACTGACACACTCGCTCCACCCAATCACCCCCTCCTAAGGGTGGATAACTGGGGTGACTCCAACCTCTCGGCCTGCTCAATCGATTCCCTTCCAGCTCCGAACCACACAAAAAACTTTATCTTGTAATTACAGACGAAGTCACAAAGCGAAACGCGCCGGTAATCGCCTGCCTGCGACATCCGCCACCCCCGCCCCGTTCCCGCCCCACCCCCCACGATTTATACTCGCCCTTAATGAAATCGACGGCAACTTATTATGAGTCCCGCGCACGCTCCCCCATTGTCCGCCACCCTCCTCGCGCCGCACACAACCAAACCAATATTAGCCTGGCAATCGGGGCCTTCGGGGTGAAAGGCTCCGCGTCGTGGGGGGCATCGTTAGGGAGCCTCCGGGGGTTGCTGCCCCACAGCCGATCCACTTTTATGTGCGCAATTAAGCGCCGACAGCGACGCCTCATTGGAACGTCTCTGATTAACTTTTATATGGTTGACCCTTCCTCAACTCATTAATCCAAATAATGATCTGTTTTAACCTCTTTAACACGGCCATTTGTTTTCTCCCCTCCCTCCCCCCCCTTCGGCGTGGGCTCGGCCCGCCAATGAACGAATTAGTGTTTGGACACCCCTGCGACCTTTCATTCATCGGCGGGCCGAGAGCAGGGAAATTAATTGTCGGCCATCACCTCCCCACGAGGGGGTGAGTCTCCTTTGTTGAGGAACGACCGGGTGTTTTCAGCCAAATCCTGATGGGAAATTTATTGAGGATCGGCCATTAAAAGTTGGCTGGCTCCTCCCCTTCCGCCTCAGTTAGTTGAAATAATTCAGTATTAGGGGTTGTCCTCCCTTCGGAAATTGAGGGGTTTAGAGGAAAAGGCCATAAGAGACGCGAATTTCTCAGGATTATTGAAGGTGAATGCGAAGGAACCCTCGGGCGTCGCCTTTGGGGGTTGCAAAAAGGGTAGTTCGCCCTGTAGCTGATTCACCTACCCTCATACCTGCACGTGCCGTTTGTATTTTGAACCGATGAACAAACAAAGAACACTAGCATGAAAATAAGGGGGCTGGGGTCATTTGGAGGCCTTTGAGGCCCCCGAGCGGGGCGGGGGCGGAAACAAATTATCCGTCTGACGTAAGCCATCTCTCTCGGGCCGGTGGCGAAACTGAAAGGAAAATCTGAGAATTAAGCCGAAAAGAAGAAATATGAGGATTATTACAGAACGGCGAGTTGAGAGGATTAGAATCGAACGCTTCAAGAGCCGTTCGTTCGTCTCGAACTGAAATCATTCCGAAAAGAATTAAACTTTTAATTATTTTACTCGTAAAAGTCGCGAAAGGGAAATTTTATAAATCAACGGCCCGTAACAGGCTAAGCCGGCCTTGCCGGGGGTTGGGGGTTGTGGGGGAGGCGCTCGCAAGCTCCGGGGTTATAAATTTCAAAAGTTCCCGGGGAGGATGAGGCCCCGAATTTTTATATTTTGATTATTTTTCTTTTCTTGGGGGACCCGAAGTTAACGGGATTTTATCTCTTGGGCGCGAGATAAGGGGAAATTTATTTCAGATTTTTGTTTTCTCTTGGGGGGGGGGGGGGGGGGCGGAGAACCTTTTCTTTTCGGCTTTGAATCGAAACTTGTGAGCCTTTGCTAAAACGTCGGCTCTAAAGCCTTGATACTCAACTGTCTTTTCCAGGGGTGAGGCTCCCCCTTGAGGCAGCTAGGGGCGGCGCACCCTGAGAGCAGCCGAAGGGTTCGAGCGAGACATTGTCCTGTTTTGTGTCCCGCGGGAGGGTGGGTTGGGGAATGAAAGCCACTTATTCAACCCCGAAAGAAAAACCCACTTTGGTTCTCATCAACCCTTTCCATCTCTATCTTAATAATGGTTAAATTGTAATCAGAAAGTCAATATTAAAGTTTTTTAGCGAGGTTGTAGGGCAGCAACCCTTTTCTTATTAAAAAGCACCCCCTCGACTGCAGCCAACCCTCGCCGCCCGCTCCTTATCATTTGTATTTATTACTGTCGGTAACGTTGTTGTTGAAATTATTCTGAGCAATTTAGCGACCCCCTCCTTCCCTGATCGCAGGGGTTGCTTTTAATATAACTCCGCTCTGTTACTGACGCGACTGTCGGCGAGGCGGACCAACCCCCGCTCCACCGAGTATAAAATTGTGCCGACCATCGATGCAGGAGACAGAGCTTCGCAATTTATTTAAATAAAATCCCCTTTTAACGGTGTTCATCCGACGGGTCATTTCACGCATGTAAAAGAACTAAGTCGTGATGGTCGTGGGCTAAGCTTTCTTCTGAGCGAGTTGTTTGTTCCAGGTTGTTTGCTGGACAGTGCGCCCCCAGATGTCCCCCCTCGCAACCCCTCAATGAGCCGACTCAACGGCAGGCCAGGGGGCCTCATGGGCTCCGTCGACAGGGACGACGACTTCGAGCCTTCCTGCTTGGTCCGAACCCCCTCGGGCAACGTGTACATACCCACAGGTACGCTCCCCCTCTCGCTCTCTGCCTTCCCTCTCTTCTCACCTCATCTTCTTATCTTGCCAGATATTCCGATAAAGAAATCGCCGCTGGACTACAAGTCGAACTCGTCCTGCAGCAGTCCTTCCAAGATCATAGAGAACCACCAGCAGAAGAACTCGGAGAGGTGTTCCCTGCCCTTCGGGACTCCCGTGCCAGTGCTTCCCGTCCGGAACAATCTTCGTCGGCCGAACTCGACGCACTTCCCCCCCTCGAGGTTCCACTTCCGGAAAGGCTTCACAAAGTGTTCCTGGAAACGTACAGCTATACTATTTATTATATTCTCGGTTGTATTAGTGGCAGCCGTTACTTACATGTTAGGTACGCTATCCTGTTAGCTTGGATGCGATCCTTTGGGAATCCAGGAGCGACATGCACCGCCTATCGCCCCGCCAGAGCAGTCCGAAGAGCAACCAAATCCCTTTAAATTTAGATAATCTCACTTCTGACTGTTCTAAAGCCAGGCAACATAGTGGTGCTGTTGCGATTTGGAAGCACTGAGAGCGCAACAGCGAGCGACGACTGCTTGGGTGCAGTGTTGCATTTGGGGTGTGTCGTCCACGCGGGCCGCTGTCGTCTCCGCCGCCGACGCTTCACCTCATTAATGATTATGTTGTTTTCCAGCCGCTAACTACTTAGACTGGTCATATCAAAACTCTAAAGCTTGTTCCGTTCTCGTGGGTGAAAACACAGAGGTTTTGTACTCGAAAAACGCAGCCGAAGCGCCGCAAAACAGGTCGACCCCCAACCGACAGAGACCGCAGCCTCTACCCTCGGGAGGTAGGCAGAGTCACACTCAGCCCCCCAACAAATCACGTCTGCGTAGAAGTAGTAACCCGCATGGCGTAGCACTAGACCCCCACGACTCCCCCCGAGCACAGCATGCGCATGCACCAACTGCTCTAACCCCGAGGACCGGCCACGGCGCCACGCACCCGCTGCTGTTCCTCATCCCGCCGGAGGACGCCCAGCTCAGGCTCACGCCGAGGGCCCCACCGCCCATACACAACCGCTTCGGGGGCCTCGCCCTCCTCGACGACATCCTCTCGCCGCCCCAGGGCCCCAGGAGGACGCGCCACTCCCTCCGGGACGACGCCCCCCCAGTCTACCCCGTCTTCTCCTACGGCCAGGAGGAGTACGAGGTCGTGGGCCTGCACAGCAGCGCCGCCAGGGCCCCGACCGCCGCCAGATTAACCAATAACTCGCAGGCGACGCATGAGACTAATCTACATGCCACGGGCCTCTCTCGCCCCGCCGCTAACCGCCCCTCGCCGAGGGAACATTCCAGCGACACAAATCTAATTAACCAACAAAATCAATCGACTCTCCGAGAGGAATCGACAAAAATTTATAACACGAGTCCAATTCCAAAACGAATATTATTTAACGTCTCCATGGAAACGGCAGATGAGGGAGCACCTTCGTCGCCCCCACCGAGCACCGGACACCCGCCCACGGCCGAAACGCCTTCCACCCTCGCCCCCACATCGACGCCCGGCCCCGCCACCACCCACAAGTTCGGCTACTTCGTCGGGGGGCAGTGCGAGTGCTCCTGCCCCTGTCTCGACGCCGCCTGGAACGGAGACGACCCCCCGGAGACGCCCCCCTCCTCCGGCAGCCCGGAAACACAGTCTGCAGAGACCGCCATGCCGCTGGCCGAGGCGGAAGCGACGGAGCGCAGCACGATGACTGCCGACGCCGCCTACAGCACCGACAGCACCGACAGCACCGCCTCCGACCTCACGACGGAGACGTTCACCGAGTCTAGCTCCGTCGAGGGGACCACCGAGGAAGCAGAGAGCACTGCCTCGACGACGGAAGAGGCCGAGAGCACCTCTGTTGCCTCGAGGACAGGGACGAGCGACAGCGATGACTACCTCTACTCGAGGGCGATGAGTCCGCAGAGTGGGTGTCCCGCCATGACGCCTCCGCCACCAATGATCCTTATTCTCGAAGGTGAGGGTGTTGCCTAAGATTGGAACAAGCGGTCGGTCATTCAAGGAATTATTTGCTGCAGGTTGAGTGCTGCGGTGAGAGAGGCGAATAATTCCTTGAGTAGGAGAGGCCTCTAACAAAGCAGTTTTGTGTCTGAAAGCATTCGTCTTGTAAATAAAGTCAATGTTGTGCAGTTTGTAAATGTCGGGGGCGGGCGGGGGCGTGAAGCGGATGGAGCCGTAGCATGGTGGAAGCGCTAACCGCGATTATGGCAACGGCAGTGACTGACGCAAGTGAAGGGCAACAGCGGAGGATGTGTGCGGCACAGCACTGAGGCGTTCCCGCCATTTCCAGTCTGGCTCGTGGGTTGTTGGTTTGCTGTCGTTGGCGGCAGACGTCGCCGGAGTTTTTCCGGGCGACGGAGCCGCCCTCTCTCAGAGCACATGATCCGATGTTGAATTTTTTTTTGGGCTGCTGACTTGGGTTAATGCATGACAAGATCGCTTAATGCTTAGCAGTTGAGTAACTTTACGTAGTCTGCATGTGGAGGGTGCACCCGCTTTCCTTTCTACAGCACCGCTGTCGGCCGTGTGATTTATATCACTCGGTCACTGCAGAAGTTTGGCTAGAGTAGAACGCATTTAGGTGGAACTTCCTTCTATTGTTTCTATGTAACCTTTGGATTCGCTGAATGAAGACGTCACCATAATCAGCTGTGATATGGTGAAGACCTAAAGAGAGATGTACATTTACAGCAAAAAGAATGCGTGTAATTAGTGAAATTACTTTTGGTAACGACCGAAAAGGTCAGTTGCTTCATATTTCCCGAATTTTCCTTCTTTCAAAAGCGGGGTCAGAGTGACCCCTCGACCGCTTTTCGCCTGCTCTCTCATGTGGCTTCCCTTCACGAAAGAACGGCAGCCAACGGCCCAACGAAAGAACCCCGTCACAAAGGGAAGCCCGACAGCACCTGCTGTATATTCGCTTTCGCTGGATTCGCACCCTAAAAACTTTTTTAATTGAACTTCCCTCCGCATCCCGGAAAGGGAAATTAGGATCCCGTTTCGCTTTATTTCCACCTCCCCTTCCTTTCCAAGGGAAACTCCTTCCATCCGCTGTACCTGCCTGTTCAGCCTCAAATTTTCATCCCCCTTTCACCCAGTTTTTACCCAAATTCCTAATTTCAGAACCATAAAACTGTTAGTTTACTGTTCGCATCACTTCTTGTTTTTCAGCTTTCTGCTGGTCCTCCCTCTTGTTTCTTCTCTCTTGCATGCCCTTTCCTCCCCTCCCGCGCCCTTCTCCCAATGCTAACTCCTCCGCGACCTCTTGCAGGAGCCAGGACGTTCCCGGTGAAGTCTTTCCCTCCGGACGGAACGACCTTCAGTCAGATATCTCTGGGACAGAAGCTCTCCAAACTCATCCCCGCCTACAGCTACTGGAACATGCAGTTCTACCAGTCGGAGTCCGCCTACGTCAAGTTCGACTTCAGCATCCCCAGGGGGGCGAGCATAGGCGTCTACGCGAGGAGGGACGCCCTGCCCACGCACACGCAGTACGACATACTGGAAGTGCTCAGCGGATTCAAGACGAGGAACGCGCGAGGATCGCATGTGAGTGCGACACCCACGGCAGCAAAGCTGTCGCAGCACCTCAGGGTCTTCGTGCGCGCAGGTTGGGGCGGGGGGAGGGGGAGTCGAGGGAATAAGCCGAAGAGAGAGAGAGAGATTGGATGTAAATGTAATTCCGCACCAACACTGAACATATTTTATTCGAAGGTGTAGAAATGTTTAGAAATGCGATTATCAGTAATGTAATTTCGAGGGATGGCGTTCGTCGGAATTTTGTTAGGGGTGGTGGTAGGGGGATTTTCCGGGGTGAAAAGCCTTGCGAGTGCGTCCCGTGTCCCAGTTCGGGACGGGAGCTGATAAAACTACAAGAATGAGTTTCCTCCGCAGCTGACAGTGAAGAAAGACTCCAAATACTTCATGGAGCAAGGCCACTGGTTCCTGTCGCTCTACAATGACGACGGGGATCCTCAGGAGCTGTCCTTCACGGCGGGCATAGCGGAGGACATGACGCAGAATTGCCCGAACGGCTGCAGCGGGAAAGGGGAGTGCCTTTTGGGACATTGCCAGTGCAACCCCGGCTTCGGGGGCGAAGACTGCAGCGAAAGTAAGTGCTTTTCACTGGGCAAAGGACGCTTGCTCGGGGGTGGCTCCACTGCACCGGACTGCTGTTTCCAGGCGTCTGTCCCGTGCTCTGCAGCCAGCGAGGGGAGTACATCAACGGGGAGTGCCAGTGCAACCCCGGCTGGAAGGGCAAGGAGTGCAGTTTGAGACACGACGAATGCGAGGTTCCGGATTGCAACGGCCATGGCCACTGCGTCAATGGGAAGTGCCTCTGCGTGGGGGGCTACAAAGGAAAGTTCTGCGAGGAAGGTTGGTAGCCCTGTTTCGCCCCGGGGTGAAGACAGTGCCTCACGTTTTACTTTCCGCAGTGGACTGCATCCACCCGAGTTGCTCCGGGCACGGCTTCTGCATCGAAGGCGCTTGCGTCTGCAAGAAAGGCTGGAAGGGCGCAGACTGTGCGACGATGGACAACGACGCCCTGCAGTGCCTGCCAGACTGCTCCGGCCACGGCACCTTCGACCTCGAGCTGCAGGCCTGCAGCTGCGAGGCCAAATGGTCCGGGGACGACTGCTCGAAAGGTAAGCCAGACCCCTCCTCGCCTTCACCCGGCCTCTGACTCCATCACTGTTCCAGAACTGTGTGATTTGGACTGCGGGCCTAACGGACACTGCGTGGGCGACGCCTGCGTGTGCAACAGCGGTTGGTCCGGGGAGTACTGCAACTTGAAACAGTGCGACGCCAGGTGAGTGCGAATTGAAGGAACTGAGGAAGGCTTGGGAGGAGAACTAACGGGGCGTGTTTTGCAGATGTAACGAGCACGGGCAGTGCAAGAACGGGACCTGCCTGTGCGTGACGGGGTGGAACGGGAAGCACTGCACTCTCGAGGGATGTCCGTCCGGGTGCTCGGGACATGGACAGTGCCGCGTGAATGGCGGCGGGACTTGGGAGTGCAAGTGCTACGACGGTTGGGACGGCAGGAACTGCGCCATCCTGCTGGAGCAGAACTGCAACGACGGCCGCGACAACGACAAAGGTGGGTGTCCCAAGGTGCTTCCCTGGTCTTCGGGCTGCTCCGCATGAGTGTCCTTCCAGATGGCCTGACCGACTGCGAGGATCCCGACTGCTGCAGCAACCACATCTGCCGCAGCAACCAGCACTGCGTGACCGCCCCCAAGCCCATCGACATCCTTCTTCGCAAGCAGCCCCCCGCGGTGACGGCGTCCTTCTTCGAGAGGATCAAGTTCCTCATCGAGGAGGGGAGTCTGCAGAACTACGCCAAGCAGGAGAACTTCAACGAGAGGTGAGTCCCTGGCAAAGCTCTTCCCACTGATCGTCGCTTGTCATGTCTGTGATCCCGGGCAGAAGTCGAGGGAGACGCGGCGTTATTCTTTCACCCCGACAGAGCAGTGCTCGCCCGTCGATGTGAATAGATAGAGTCCGCCTCTGTGTGGTCAGATGTTGAGTGTTACTTCTTGGAAATCTGTGACCGAGGGAAGGAAACCGGGCGTGGTGCAGTGACGTGAGGGAGCGCTGCTGTCGGCCCCACGATGTACATAATACAGTATAACGCAATGTTGTGCCCTTAGTCAGTCTTCCCCTTCCCCAGTCGCTCCTCTGATTGTACTGTCTCCACTGTTGGATGTCATTCTCGAATTTATGTTGATTATTTGTTCTTTCGTGCCGCAGCGTTTTCTGGAACCATTTCAATGCCAGGTAAGAGCATTTACTTTGGATTTTTTCCTTTTGTTTCACACTTGCGCAGTCCCTCGTTTGTAGGTCTTAGATGTGCTTTCGCATCCGCATGAGCCACCCTTCGTTGTGTGTCACTTTTCTGTTGGCTTCCGTAGTGTTTGCTCAAGTTCAGCCAGGTATTAGTGCGATGCGAGAAGCGGAAGTGGTTTTCCTCTGAGAGGGATTTGAGCTCTTTTGGGAGCAAACGAACGTTTCAGTTTTCACGAGCAATGGGATGTAGGGGTCATGATGACCCCTCTGTCGTTCCGAAGAATAAACTAAAATTTTATTATTAATGTAAAGGAAAATTTTACAATTAATAAATTATATGAAACAAAACATCAAAATTAGAAATTCAAATGAGATTTGGACAAATGAAATCAAAAGGGAAAACATTGCCAAAATGAGTCTCTCAGAGGACCATTCTGCATTCAAACAGTTTCAAATGTAATTGGTCGAAAGTTAGCGTCGGCCATCGCTGACTGCGGCATCTGATTCAAACACCTAAGTTAAGAGTCTGACCCAGTGTTTCTCCGAGCAATTTTATTGTTATACCAACATTGAAACGGTCGAGGCTCATTTTGACCTTGTGAATGATTTAATTTTTTATGACAGACTTTAAATAAAAATTTGAGTTACAAATGATGCAGTGGTCATTTTGAGCCCTCTTGGTCGTTCCGGTGCTCATTTTTGCAAGTGTTTGTGAGGACAGGATGAGGCGAAAGCCGGTCTTCCATCGGAAGGTAGGGCTGCTCAACACCTCCCTTCATCGTCTCCCCACATGATTTACTGTTCCTTCGGGATGTCGACGACTGAGTTTGGCTTTCTTTTCAGCCGTTCGGCCGTCGTTCGCGGCAGAGTGACGACCTCGCTGGGCATCGGGCTGATGGGCGTGAGGGTGAGCACCAGCACGCCCCTGGAGGGCTTCACCCTCACCCGGGAGGACGGGTGGTTCGACCTCCTGGTGAACGGGGGCGGAGGGGTCACCCTCCAGTTCGGCCGGTCCCCGTTCAAGCCCCAGACGCGGATCTTGATGATACCCTGGAACGAGGTGGGCAGCGCAGTCCGGGCGTCGCTTCTGCCGACTGCTGACTCCGCGCTCTGAGTGTCCTTTTGCTTGCAGATCGTCATTATAGACACGGTGGTGATGAGCATGGGCGAAGACAAATCGATATCCGGTTCTCCTCAGACTTGCTCCGCCCATGATTATGACGTGATGAAACCTGTTGTGCTGGCGACATGGAAGCATGGTTTCCAGGGAGCATGTCCCGATAAGAGCGCCATTTTGGCGGAGTCTCAGGTTGGCGTTGGTTCATCTGTCGCTGGTTCATCTCCCTTGGCGGAGTGTAACGTGCTTCGGTTGCAGGTGGTGCAGGAGAGTCTTCAGATACCGGGGACGGGGCTGAACCTGGTCTACCACAGCAGCCGCACCGCCGGCTACCTCTCGACGATACAGCTGCAGCTGACGCCGGAAGTGATTCCACCGACGCTCAAACTGATCCATCTGCGAATCACGATCGAGGGGATCCTCTTCGAGAAGGTCTTCGAGGCCGACCCCGTTATAAAGTTCACGTACGCGTGGAACCGCCTGAACGTGTACAGGTAAGTGGCCACTGTCCCCTGGCAACTCCCTTCGGACATCCTAAGCGAAAGTTCTTTGGTGCAGGCAACGGGTATACGGCGTGACGACAGCTTTGGTAAGGGTCGGCTACGAGTATTCGGACTGCAAGGACGTCATCTGGGACGTGCAAACGACGAAGCTCTCGGGGCACGACATGTCGATATCGGAAGTGGGCGGCTGGAACTTGGACATCCATCACAGATACAATTTCCATGAGGGTAAGCCTTCACGTACGGCCTTAGCACAAGACCTTGCTCTGCCTAAAGCATAATCCTTAGTTGAAGTTTAAATATAGAACTCCAAAAAATACAAGAATTAAGTAAAAACTCAGGGGTGAGTGCGACCCTTGCTCGCCGTTTTAGTCCTGCATTACTCCTGAACTCTCCGTTCTGATTTCGGGTGGAAACCGTCTTTCAGGAATACTCCAAAAGGGCGACGGGTCGAACATCTACCTCAGGCACAAACCCAGGGTCATCCTGACCACGATGGGCGACGGCCGTCAGCGGGCCCTCGAGTGCTTCGACTGCGACGGGCACTCCGGCAAGAAGCAGCGGCTCCTGGCGCCCGTGGCCTTGGCTGCTGCCCCCGACGGTTCGATCTTCGTCGGCGACTTCAACCTCATCAGGAGAATACTCACGGACGGCACCGTGAGGACCGTCGTCAGACTGAAGTGAGTGCGACGCCCCCTCCGACACCCTGGCACGCAACACCACTAACCGGTCTTCTGTTGCAGCGCCACGAGAGTCTCCTACAGGTACCACCTCGCACTCAGTCCCCTCGACCAGTCCGTCTACATTTCCGACCCGGAGTCGCACCAGATCATCAAGATCAAGAACATCGACGACTACTCCGATCCCGAGCATAACTGGGAGTCTGCTGTGGGGTCCGGCGAAAGGTGCCTGCCCGGGGACGAAGCTCACTGCGGGGACGGCGCCCTCGCGCGAGACGCCAAACTGGCGTATCCCAAGGGCATCGCCATTTCCGCGGACAACGTCCTCTACTTCGCGGACGGGACCAACATCAGGATGGTCGACCGCGATGGGATCGTGACCACCGTGATCGGCAACCACATGCACAAGTCCCACTGGAAGCCCATCCCTTGCGAGGGGACCCTCAGTCAGGAGGAGGTGCGTTCGCGACGCTCTCTCTTGCCCGTCCCCGGCTGACTGTGCTACCCGTTCCAGGTACACCTTCGGTGGCCGACCGAGCTCACGATAAACCCCTTGGACGGGTCGCTTCACCTTATCGACGACCACATGATACTGCAGCTGGCGGCCGACGGAAGGGTGAAGGTGGTCGCCGGGAGGCCCCTCAACTGTCCGACGCCTCCCGGGGGGTTCCACTCCGACCTGGCCACGCACGCCACCCTGGTCATGCCCCAGAGCATCACTTTTGGCCCCGCGGGGGATTTGTATGTCGCCGAGAGCGACTCTCAGAGGATAAACCGCATCCGAGTGATAGGTAGATAGAGAAGCTCACTTTGTACAGTGTGTGTTCTTGCGTTTTCCACAACCGTCTTTCGAAGGCGTTCAGCAAAGCGCTGATCCTTCCACTTTCCAGGTACGGATGGGAAAATATCCCACTACGCGGGGGCGGAGTCGAAGTGCAACTGCCTCGACAGGGGTTGCGACTGCTTCCAAGAGGAGCACTACCTCGCGGCCACCTCCAAGTTCAACACCATCTCCTCAGTCACCGTCACCCCCGACGGAACCGTCCACATCGCCGATCAGGCCAACTACAGAATCCGGTCGGTCATCGCCAGAATCCCGGAGCCCACCCCCAACAGGGAGTACGAGATCTTCTCCCCCGACACGCAGGAAGTCTACGTGTTCAACAGGTACCCCCGTCCCCTTCACCTCCTCTTCGCCCCCTTCGCCCACAACCACCGCTCACCCTGTCCTCCTTCCAGATTCGGTCAGCACATCGCCACCAAGAACATCCTCACGGGAGAGACCTCCTACGTGTTCACCTACAACGTGAACACGAGCAACGGGAAGCTGAGCACCGTGACCGACGCCCTGGGGAACAAGGTCTTCCTGCTTCGGGATTACTCGAGTCAGGTGAACTCCATCGAGAACACCAAGGGACAGAAGTGCCGGCTGAGAATGTCCCGGATGAAGATGCTGCACGAGCTCTCCACCCCCGACAACTACAACGTCACCTTCGACTACCACGGGCCGACGGGGCTGCTCAAGACCAAGCTCGACAGCACCGGCAGGAGCTACGTGTACAACTACGACGAGTTCGGGAGACTCACCTCGGCGGTGACCCCCACGGGACGGGTGATAAAGCTGTCGTTCGACCTGAGCGTGAAGGGGGCGACAGTGAAGGCGACGCAGGGCAGCAGGAAAGCCGTTTCCATGCTGATCAAGGGCTCCTCGGTGGCGACCAAGCTGGGCGAGGCCGTGCACGAGATCATGGCCGAGGAGGACGGCTCGGTGTGGAGCAAGACCCCCTGGGGGCACACGATAGCGACGGAGGTCGTCCCCTACACGATCCTCGCCGACCTGGACCCCGTCCTGGGGGAGAGCTTCCCCGTGCCGGCGAAGCAGAAGACGGAAATCGGGGGCGATCTGGCGAACCGGTTCGAGTGGAGGTATTTCCTGAGGAAGAGCGGGAAGGGAGGCGGTAAGGGGTCGAAAGGGGTGGCGCAGGTGGGGAGGAAGCTGCGGGTGAACGGGGAGAACCTGCTGTCGCTGGAGTACGACAGGGACACGGGCTCGGTGGCGGTGCTGATGGGCGATGACAAGGTGGAGCTGCTGAACGTGACGTACGACAAGAGCTCCCGGCCCGTGAAGTGGGGGCCCCGGAACGGGATCTTCGCGGGGGTGGAGTTGGAGTACGACCGGTTCTCTCGGCTGGTGGGGTGGACGTGGGGCGAGCTGAGGGAGAGGTACGCGTTCGACCGGGCGGGGCGGCTGAACGAGATCAAGTACAGCGACGGGACGTCGATGATGTACGCGTTCAAGGACCTGCTGACGAGCCTGCCGTCGAAGGTGTCCACCCCCCGAGGGAGCGACTACCTCCTGCAGTACGACGAGGCCGGGGCGCTGCAGTCGCTGACCACCCCGCGAGGCCACATCCACATGTTCTCGCTCCAGACCTCGCTGGGCTTCTTCAAGTACCAGTACTTCTCCCCCATGAACAGGCACCCCTACGAGATCATCTACAACGAGGACGGCCAGATCCTGGCCAAGGTGAGTCCTCATCAGTCCGGGAAGGTCGCCTTCATCTACGACTCCACAGGGAAGCTGGAGACAGTGCTCGCGGGCTTCACTTCCACCCACTACACCTACCAGGAGACGAGCGACCTCCTCAAGAGCGTGGACATAGTCGAGCCCGAGTTCGAGATGAAGGTGGAGTACCGGTACCACTCGGGCATCCTCAAGGACGAGCGGGTGAGGTTCGGCTCCAAGAGCGGGCTCAACAACGCCCACTACAAGTACCAGTACGACGGGAATGCGAGGCTGTCGGGGGTGGATCTCGAGCTGAACGGGAAGGAGCTGCCGCAGCTGAGGCTCAAGTACAACCAGAACCTGGGGATGCTCGAGAGCATCTCCGACCTCCGGGTCTACAGGAACACCTTCAACCGGTCCGTCCTGCAGGACAGCGCCAAGCAGTTCTTCACCATCACGGACTACGACCACCACGGCCGCCTGCAGAGCCTGCTCATCAACATCAAGGGCTTCGACGTGTACAGGATGGAGCTCGAGTACGACCGTCGCAACAGGATCACCGCCCAGAAGCTCACCGTCGGCCGCCTCACGCTGCTGGACCGGATCACCTACAACGCCGACGGCCACGTCATGGAGGTGCTCGGCGCCAACAACTGGAAGTACGTCTACGACGAGAACGGGAACGTGGTCTCGGTGTTCGAGAACGGGGAGAAGGTCACCCTGGGCTACGACAGCGGCGATCGCGTCGTCAAGTTCGGCGACGTCGAGTTCAACGGCTACGACGGCCGGGGCTACGTCGTCAGGAGGGGCGACCACAAGTACAGGTACAACTCCAAGGCGCAGATAACGCACGCCTTCGAGCGCGACAAGTTCGCCACGTCCTACAACTACGACGACAGGGGGCGGCTCATCTCCTGGCACGACGACCGCGGCAACGTGACCCAGTACTTCTACGCCAACCCCCTCACCCCGGACCTCATCACCCACGTCCACTTCCCCAAGACAGGAAGGACCTTCCGGTTCCTCTACAACGACCACCACACGCTGCTCACCGTCGAGACCAGCGAGCAGCGCTTCTACGTCGCCTCCGACCAGAACGGCTCGCCCCTCGCCCTGTTCGACACCAACGGCAACATCATAAAGGAGCTCAGGCGAACGCCCTTCGGCAAAGTCACCAAAGATTCCAACCCCGACTTCTACCTCCCCGTCGACTTCCACGGGGGGCTGCTCGACCCCAACACGGGCCTGCTCTACGTCCGCAAGCGCTGGTACGACCCCCTCGTGGGCCAGTGGATGACCCCGGCTTGGGAGGACCTCGCCAACCAGCTCACCACCCCCACGGACGTCTTCATCTACAGGTTCAGCAACAACGACCCCGTCAACCCAAGGAACCCGAACAACGTCAAGTACATGACGGGTAAGCGCTCGCCCGCTCCTGCCCCCGCCCCCGCCCCCGCCCAGACCCCCTAACGCCCTCCTCTTTCAGATCTCGCCAGCTGGCTCAAGCTCTACGGCTACGACCTGGGCAACATCTTGGGCGCCTCCTACACCCAGAGACAGGTATACAGGCCGACGGCGAAGATAGTCTCGCCGCAGCTGTCGCCCGACTTCGGCGTGATGTCGGGACTTGAGTGCATCGTGCACAAGGTGAGTAGTGCGTGGGTTGTGTGGGTTGTTTGGGTTGTTTGGGTTGTTTGGGTGTCCGGCAGGGGGTGCAGTGTCGCCTGTTCCAGATCACGGACAAGTTCTCCGATCTGGGTTTCGTGCCAAAGCCTTTGCTCAAGATGGAGCCGAAGACCAGGAACCTGCTGCCCAGGGTGGCGTACCGCAGGGCGGTGTTCGGCGAGGGCGTCCTCGTGTCCCGCGTGGACGGGCGGGCGATGGTGAGCGTCGTCGAGGGCGTGAACAGCGTCGTCCAGGACGTGGTCGCGTCCGTGTTCAACAACTCGCACTTCCTCGACCTCCACTTCAGTCTGCACGAGCAGGACGTGTTCTACTTCGTGAAGGACAACCCGCTCAAGATCAGGGACGACCTGGAGGAGCTGCGTCGCCTGGGCGGGATGTTCAACGTGTCCACCCACGAAGTCTCCGAGCACGGGACTCAGGGTAGCAAAGAGCTAAGACTGCACAACTCCGACGCGGCGGTGTTCATCCGGTACGGGGCGGAACCGGAGCAGGAGAGGCACCGCATACTGAAGCACGCGCACAAGAGGGCGGTGGAGCGGGCGTGGGAGATGGAGAAGCAGCTGGTGGCGGCGGGGCTGCAGGGGCGGGGCGACTGGTCGGAGGAGGAGAAGGAGGAGCTGCTGCTGCACGGGGAGGTGGACGCCTACGAGGGGGTGGACATCCACAGCGCCCACAAGTACCCGCAGCTGGCGGACGACCCGGGGAACATCGCCTTCCGGCGGGACTCGAGGCGGAAGCGGCGGAAGATAGGGCGACGGCCGGCGAGATCTCATAGACACGAGAGGTGAGTAGGTAAACCAGGCAAACAATAGTCGCCAATTCGTTCCTAGAGGAGAAATAAGTGAAGAACTGTTCAAGGTGCTTTTTATACCGTAATAGTTTTATGAATTTGTACAGTTAACGAAAAAGAAACTGAAAAACTTTGTGCAATATGTATGATATTATTTTTATAGCAGTTATATAGATAGACCACTCGGATTTCACCTAGGTAAATTAATTAACAAAGACTCCAATAAATTTACATTGAAATGAGGTAAACGTGACACGGAATTGTACATATATATACTTTTATACCTCTCAATTGGATGCAATAAATATTGTGAAACTTTTCTTTTTTAACGATTTTTTACGAGCGAAACAATAATGGCGTTTTAGTTCTTTTTAGAGGCATTTACTTTAGTGAGCCGAGGGCGGCGGGCGGCGCCCCAAATCGGCCCTCCCCCCATCCGCCCACCCACACAGGTACTCTTCGCCCTTCGGCCACCTTCTTCAGCACCGCAACGCCCCAGGGGTCCAAATGACCGCTCCCCGACTTCGCTCTCAAATGTTTTTGTCTTTTCTGTTCTTAACCAGAAATTACATATCCGACCATATAAGTGCTTTATTTTTTATGTGAGAATTCGTCTGGGTCAAAATGGGAAAACAAAGGGTCATTTTGACTCCCTCGCCGTTCGGGGGTTCGTAATTGTGCATTTGGGCGAAGGAATTCCAGGCCGACTGTCGAGATGAGCATACTTTGCTGTTTATCGACGAGTTGGCGACATTTTTGTTGGTGCAGCTGCTCATCTCAGCAAATTCTTGGGCCGATTCGGTGGAATCGGTGCCTGATGAGTGGAACAAAACGAAACAACCGAATTAACCTTGCTATGCAACCGAGGGTTCTAAAAATCTCAAGGAGAATATTTCATTTCGGTTCTCTTACAAATAATTATTAGGTCTTTTCATTGCTTATTTAACAAAAGGATTCGGATCACATGAAAAAGTCTCGTCTCGAAAATTTAAAAAACATTGAATTTGGACGTTTGCTCAGAATTTAAATCCAATTATATTTGTATTTGTCGCCCAAAGATTTATAAATCATTGCAATTTTCTTTGTTGAAATTCTTGATGCAAAGAATTAGCATAATTATTAGAGGCCTTCCTCGATGACATCCCCTCCAAGCAAACGTCCGGTGAAGTGCCACCCCCGGTGAGTGGGGGTCGTTCGCTGGAAGAAGGAAGCGCCGAGGGCGGAGGTCGATTAGGGTAAATTAAAGGAAACAATCAAACGAAAGGCTAAATACGTACTAACGACTGATGTACACAACGTCCCGGGCGTGCGAAGGGTGTAAAATGTGTGATTATGTACAAAGCAAACGTTATGGGACTTAGTTTTAATTGTTTAGTGATCGACTTAGTAGAAGGACGACTCTGATTTAAGCAATATTGTGTAAACTTAAATAGTTTTCGTTACGATAATTGTAAAGATTAAATGAAAATATATACAAATTTTCAATTTAACGGTTACGTTTGTTTCAACTCCTTCCGCGAGGGAGGGCGAGCATCGCCTTCTCTGTCACATACTTTTCCTTTCCTCAGGAATTACTTTTTTATACTAAATCATCAAATACCGTTGTAATGTCAATGAAATCCATTTAGCGGGAGCAGAGAAGGCGGGCAGTGCATGAAAAACCGCTGAAAGCCCAGGCATTCGGTGCCATGCCAAGGCTCGAAGGACTGAAGTTTCCAAAAAATAAAAATAAAGTTGATACTGAAGTCAATTTCACAGAGCCAAGAATTATTGAGGCAGATAGGGAATCAAAATAAATGAGCACTCATAAATAAAATTTTATTACAAATAAGTAAAATGAGGTCTGAGAATAAACTCTACAACAACGTTATCGATTGTTTCTAATTTGTTCAAATTTTGACCGAAATCGTCTCGCACTGCAGCGGCAGTTTCAACATTCACCAAAACATTGCATGAGAAAACAGTTCTTAACTAACGGGGCTCTTCAAAAAATCTCTTCATTTCTTCTGCCCTACAAGAAAACAGACAACTCCCTTCATTTCCACTCTGCTCCTCAGCAACCTACTCTGCCCTCACCACTCAGCACTGACAAAACCTGCAACCGCACACGACCCCACAACCCTACTCAACGAATCACTCCACTAATGTCCTTCCTCAATTTGACTTTTTTATTAAAACCTTAAGGTATTTTCCTCTCGTCATCTCCTTCGACTCCTCGCACCCCAACTGATACGCCGTGTCGTACAGCTTCTTCACTTCCGAGACCAACCCCGTGGGCGTCAGCTTGCTCAGGTCTGAAAGGCAATGCTCACACTGAGTGGTGGTCAACCTGTGGCTCATCTGAGTGAGAGCTGAGCCGGTTGGCAAAGGGAGAGCACTTACAAATCAAAAAGGCTTTATCGTCATTGTCTAACCCTTTCATCCAAGTTTGTCCTTTTCCAAATGAAGTGGTGCTGGCATAATATTCAGACTCCCCTGGAACTGACCACAACACAATTAATAACTGCAAATTAATGAGCCAAGCAAAATGTGAGTTGACAAAAGTGAACACTTCAACTGGCGATTCACTGTGTGCATAACCTGATGGAAATTAATTGTTTATAAGAAAAAGCAGTTCCTTTTGACATTGCAATTCATTGTTCAGAAAGAAAGGACACATGAACATGTTAGATATTAGTAAATAATGTTGCAAGACAATGCTTTTAATCTCTTTCCAAATCTCCACCTGCAGCCAAAATACACATTTCACTTGCTTTTCACTTGACAACTTAATATTCAAGTATTTAGGAGATAATAAATAACTTTTTATATTTTCATGTTAGGTCATTTTGGAAAGGAAAAATTAAAATGAAGAATCAGAAAGGCAAAAGGATCTGATTCGAGAGGGTTTGGATGAATTGCTTTCTTTGAAGGTCAGCATTACTTACTCTGTTCAGGCCACAATTCTGGGGAGGTACGATCAAGTTCCTCCATACTTAATAAGCTTTCTTCTATAATTGAAGATCCCACTAAAACAAACAAAGGAATTTATCATGAAATGGATGAGGCTGGCAAGAGCCCAAAGGGCAATCGGTTCCTGGACGAGTGCAGCCTGATAACATACCGATGGCACATATTAGATGAAGTCACCATTCGGACGGCACGCGACACGGCCAGTTAAAGGAAATTAATTCATGTGAAGCACAAAGCCTTGAGAAATGTAACATACCTGTCTTTTCTTTGATGGAGATCGGGGATTCCATCTTAAATTCTTGACATTTGGATAATTAGGATTTCTTTTTTCTCTAACAATTTCATTCGTTTCGATAATTATATGGTTCTGTCCTATTTAATAATAAGGAACTTACTTTAATAATTCGTGGGGGATTCTTAGCGTAATTTCAACCGTGTTCCATGCAGATGCAGAAAATAAACTCATTTATCGCCAACGGTAGCGTCTACTCTGTGTCGTGGCACGAAGCAAACGATGGCTGTCGTGGTTTTAGATTTCGCATTCCGTTATTTTAACGTTGCTCAAATTAAGAGTATTTTATTTGCTTTTAATTAAAACAATTTAAACTTAAGCAATATGTAATGTTATGAGTAAATACCTATCAAATGATGTTTAATATAATAAGTTATAATCAATTTTTATTTTTCCTTCACTGCTTAAATTCGAAAATGATTTGCCATAGACTGGAGAAAGCAAAGGAAAATTTTATTAAGCATAAAACGGACTAAATAAAAGAATTATTTGTTATATCTTTTCACACTAAATTGTCGAAGGAAACATTCAAACATTCAGGAAAAAACTCAATAATAACCAAATACTAAAAACACGTTTTATATTAAAGTTTGCTTCACATCTGTTGGTGCTTAATAAAAACCCTTCAAATTTAATTAAAAATAATCAGTTAAAAAATCTGACAAAATAAACAATTTTTTAACTAATTCAGTAATATTCACTACATAGTATGAAACGGGTCAGAGCGACCAAAAATTAAACACAATTTTTCCTATATAATTCATTATTTCAAGTAAACAATAATCTGCAATATTTTCAATTAACAAATAATTTCCAAAGGTAGACAAAAGGAATGTTTCGTCTATATAAATAAAGCAAATCAAGAACGTCCTCCCCAAATGCAAAATAACTAAATTACAAAAGCCCTCCGTGTCCTCGGGGCTTCAATCAACCGGTCATTCATCCATTGAGCGCTTTAAGCGCCTTTGAGATCAAACTAATAATTTAACTATATACAGCGGTGGTAATTCCTACCCCCGAACGCCCCTTTCGGGAGAGCACGAGATCAACTTCATCTGTCGCCTGTCGGCAGAAAAGCGGCCGGCACAGCTCCAACAAGAAAACAAAACCCGGATCCAAGTTTTGGCGACTTTCTGCCAGTTGCTGACACTGGGACGGCAGGGGGGTCAAGATGAGCCTTTCCCGTTCTGCACACGTTCCGAGTGCCACAGTGCAAATGGCCACAAACTCAATGAGTTGGGGAAAAGGTGGGAAAGAGTTTTTATTTGGTTTCCGAGGGGCGGCTCCTTCTGCCGTTTTCGCGGTGAGGAAACAATCCTGCAACCGCTCGAGGAATCAACCCTTCAACCCCAACGTGGTTCCAACGGAAAAAGGTTTTGTTAAGCGTAATTCTTTTTCCTAATTTTGGAGGCTATTGTTTGTGGCCTTTCAACGGGAAGAAAGGAGGCTGAGCGAGAAGTTTCTACTCGATCCGCGCACCTTCCCTCTCTCTCCACATCCAAACAAAAACTCAATGCAGAAGCAACTACTCTAATCATATAAGGCACTTACTAAGGCAGGCCAACATTAAATATAAAAGCTCCGACTATTATGTACACGGCTTACAAACTCTCTTGCAATATATTAAATCCGTAATCACTGGTATAAGTAATTTAAAGATTTACAATAAATAAATAATTTAATTTGTTGTACTAGAAGTGAACGTCCTGGATGTCCGTCGGAGTCTCGGGGTGGCCGTCGACCGTGTCCTCCTGCTTGCCCCCCGCCGGCGCCACCCCCACGGCCGACACCTTCGCCACCCCCGCCTGCTGGAACGCCGCCGCCTCCGCCTGGAAGGCCGCCTCTATCCTCTTCATCACCACCTCCACGTCCTCCGGCCCCGGGAGCCCCACCAGCTCGCACACGGACTGCAGCGCCACCCCGGCAGAGGGGATCCTCAGCCCCCGGATGGCGGAGCAGATGCACGCGGACGCCATGACGGACGGCGGGACCTGGATCAGGTCCGGTTCTGGAACAAAAAGCACAGCTTTAGCGGCCAATTCCCTCGTGCGTAACGGAACAATAACGATGAGACGACACTTGAGTTTCCCATCTTGAAGATATTTGCGTCGAAAACAGTCGGGGAGGGTTGGGAGGGAGGGCGGTGCAACCCCAAGGATGAGGAAAGGAACAGAAACAAAATAATGACGCAAGGGGCTGCGACACAATGGGAACCGACTCACCCTCCCCTTCCTTTCTGCCCTCCTAATCGAGCCCTATTGTGTCCTCCGGGTCTTTACCCTGCCGAAACCTCCAAGAAACTTCCCCCCGCGCCCCTCGCAGACCTTTGCCGCAACAAACGAGGGCAAGCACCCATCCCCGGCCATTTAAACTTTAAATCTCTGGCGAACGTTAACCTGGGCCCCCCGTTAACCCCCACTCGCGCCCCCGGACGGATTCTCACCTCCGTCCGCAGAAGATTGTGCGATCTACGGTCATTGTCACCTCCTTTCAGAATTCCAACTGCCCACTAGTCAACAGTCGATTTGACATACAAAATAAAATGAGCGAGGACAGGGTCTCGGTTGGGTCTGCGTTTAAATCGCCAACACGTGGAGTCTAGGCGAGTAGTAAACAGAAGGGAATTAAAAGGAATTTAAAAGGAATCGGCAGCTGGGTGCGGGAGAAGCCAAGAAGGAGGCGCAGGGCGGGAGGACGGGCGGGGAGTTCCGTCGTCTAAGGGTCCGGCCGAGGGAAGACAGGTTCGCCGGGCGGAGGGAACCTGGTGGGGGGTCATCTAAGGAGGTAGGGCGCGTGAGGGCGCAGGTGCCGGAGCGGGCTCCAGTGATTGGCTGTTGACGTGGTCGGGAAAGCGTCTCCCGGGGTTCGCCCTGGAAGAGTGGGGGGTAATTAAGGACTTCCTGGGCGGTGACCTGTGGGCCAGGAATCCGCTGACGTGGCTCGGTGTCAGGCCACGATTGTTCTTCGGGTATGAAGTTCAAGTTCAGGCCCTCTCGTGTCAACCTTGGCCTATGGCGTGGCCTAATTGCGCAAGTGGTCGTTGCTCTTTGGCTCGGTGCGGGGTGGCTGGTGGAATGAATCCTTTCAGGGGAGGAATTAACCATGGAAATTAATTTCATTAGGTCGCTAACTAATGAGAATCGTAAGTGTGTGTGAATCTGTGAAGGGGTCGTAAAATCCGGAGGAGGTCTTTTCTCTCTTTGCCCCAACAGCGGTTACTTTTCAGTCGTTAGAACAACGATAATTATAAGTTTAATTTGCATTTGTATGAGATGACAATGCGAGTGTGAAATGGAGATTTTTACGAGGGATGAGTTAAGACGCAGGAGGGTTTTTAGGGTGAGGGCGAGGGGGACAAGAGAAGCTACGGAGAAACCTTCCTCCTATATGCATGTTCTTAGGCATTTAGCGGCAGAATGGCGTTAAGTATTTGTCAGCAATGAGAGAACAATTATTATGTCCGAGTGTGGCAATTTAAATGGAAATGACTTCGGACGCGGCAGCCAACCATGAATTATTATCAACAAATGCAACAATAGCTTCCCTTAAATCAAGGTTCACAAATCCACTACGCGAAATGCTAGTGTCACCTGTATGTTAATTCGCCTGCATTTGTCCAGGTGTGATTTCTACAGAATAATTGTACTCGCTCCCGAATCCCGCTCATGCTTAGCCAACAACCCAGGCTCCAACGGAATTATAATATCGCACCTATTATTTCAATTTCAGCTGCGCTCAAAATCATTTCTCCCCTTCCTCATCCCCTGCCCGCCATTATTCTCTTAGGGTGAAATTCTTACCCCTGCCCTCCAGGCTCAAACCTCATTTTCCATCTCTTCTAAACTGTGCTTTCTTGGACGATCCGCCTTTTAGGAGAAAAGGCAAACCCATTGCACCAGTACCTAAGGGCCTTGAGAGAGCAAGCGGCCGCCATTTGCTGTCGTCAGCAGCGGACAACCCGGGCGCTATTGGGCCAGGTTAGGACTGGGCTGGCCTCCATTTATTGTTGAATAAAACGGCCATTTCTGTGTAAATTCTGGGACGAAATCCAATTAGGCACCGTCACCTGCCCGCTGCCTTCCGCAAAAGAAGAAAACTCTGTGCAACCAAATAAATTTCGGTTTTCCCTCCGCTTCCATTCTGATTTCCACTTCAATTGTAGTTTTTATTTTAAATTTTGAATCAAATGTATTTATTATGTTAATTAAATTAGGATTTTTTATCGGGGTTTAGAGCATTTGGGACGTTTTTATGAGATTGATACCATTCATATTTGAATTCGTTAATGCAAGAACCCAAGCCCCTGCGCCTCGACACGACAACCCCGAATTGGCCGTTCTGCCGTCAACCGCCCTCGCCACTTCTTCCCCGCAGACAGCAGACGACGCTGCCCTGCTCACGGCTGCCCTCGAGAGTCGTTATTCGCAGTCAATAGAGGGAAAACGCTGTTGACGTCTTGGAGAGACTGCCCTGTAAACCCGTTTTCTTAAGACTGATTGTTCCCCGACAAAGACGAGACTCCTGTTTTGGCGGAGGGATGGGGTTGAAATGCATAGGAGGGAGTGCAACAAGGGGCTGCCCGCAGGCGGGCGAGGCTCGCCTTAGCCCCGTCTTAGCCTTCGGCCCTTCAGACTGCCGAAGAAAGGGTTCACGAGGAGAACCTTGAGGGTTGTTCTCAGCCTCCCCTCGTCGCGCAGCAGCGGCAGGCAAAAGCCACCCCACACTGTTAGCAATCCGTCTAGCCAATATTAACTATGCAAAATTGATCTTTTCTTCTTGTTTAATTCATGAGTTCCTTCCCTCTCTTCCTCTCCCAGCCAAGACACAAAGACTCGTCTCACCACCGACGACCATTTTCTCACCGATGCTGCCCTCGACGACCCCCGTCCCTCCCCTCATATGCGTTAGACGCGCCCAATTTGAATAAGAGATAAGGGAAAGCGATAGGCGGCTGGTAGGCTCAGCCTGGGCGGAAAGGGGGGAGCGGGGCGGTCCGCTGCCATATGACGTCTTACGGGAGTTGAGTGCGCCTCGGTGTTGAGCCTACGAAATTGCGGCAGGTGAAATGCTCTTTATTTGTGGAAAAGGAAATAACATATGGGCCGTTTTCTTCGAGTAGGATGTTTCCTGCTGGCCGAGCCGAGTTTTCACGGTTAGTGTGTTAGTGAGGCAGAGCGAGTGGCAGAGTCAATCTTCTGTTCTTTCCTGACCGCCAAAGAGTGGCCGCCCACTAGAGCTCAGAGGATAAATGTATTTGCTTTCATTAAACGCTTGCTGCAGCTGCTCATATACAGAATATTTAGTGAAAAGCGAACAGTGAATATCCGTTAAGCAGAAAATAAAAAATTAGCGTCACTATACACCTTTGAGCGCTAGTGTAAGTAGTTTGAAGACAGTCAGTCAGGCTTGAAATAACCGGAGCGAAGTTGCAGATCCTAAGTAATTATTTGGGTTTGCTTCTGACTCTGTAGAAATGGCTTCCTCTCCTCTTTCTCTAGGATGTCCAATTCGTGTTGAACATCTTTCGGTGGAAAAAGTGGCTGTACTGCCCGCATTCTGCGGTTACGGGAGCTGTTGACCTTAAGAAGGCCAAAAAAGGCTTGACTCGAGGGCATTGCTTAATACCTTCTGCCTCTTTAGGTGATGGAGGTCACCTTTTTTTAGAAAGCCACATCTGAGAATGTCTGCAACAACCTCTTCAGCCCCCTTCCCCCATACTTTTCATTTTCAAATGCAACCCTAAATTCATTACAAAGCCTCGCCAAAGGGGGATCAACGACAGCCTCTCGCCCATTGTGAGCTTGCCCGCGCCCCGTCTTCTTCACCCTCGCCCTCAAAGCGACAACCCTGCCTCTTACCTGTGCTCTTTAAGAAAATCACCTTCTTCCCCGGCCAAACATGGTTCCCGGGGACTCTTCACCTTTTCCCAGAACCAATGCTCGCCTTTCACGCTTGAGAACTTGATTGAACCCCGTCAGCCACGCTCGGAAAAAACTTTTAAATTTCCTCTCTGCTTTCCCAACCCCCATCGCCGTCTTCCTGCTCCCCCACCCCTGTCGCTAATTTCGCAAATCGGTCCATTGCCTCCGTGCCAATGATTAAGAAAGTCAAGCGTGTGCGGGGGGTGAGCCCCAAAAAGAAAAATTGGAAAGAGTCTGCGAGTCAAAAGAAAATAAACGCCCGTTTCTAATGTAAATTGAATTGGGATCATTATCATTCATACTTATCACAAATGAAAACGATAAGGTGACTTCTGTTATTAGGAATGTTTTCCTCGCCGATACCCTAATCTCACGAAAAAATAAGATCTCGGAGAGAAAGAGAAAAGACAAAATCAACAAAGGCAAAGTGTGCTACGATCAACAAAGGCACGGTTGTTATGCAGATAATGCTCGTCCCAAGAAAGACTTTCCTGCTCCCGAAACGGGTGCCCCAACGACCACCCCCAGAGAGGACCTGCCGGCCACCCCCCATCACCTATCTCCACATCCACCGCACGCCCACTGGCCTTCACGCTTAAAACAAAAGATTAGTAGAAAATTGTAATTACCGCAGAGTCAAACGGGGTTCTTACCTTCGTCGACCAACTGATGCTATTTCCACACTCCGCAAGAACATTTGTTACAGTACAACGAGTGTCGATCCCCCGCCCAAGCCAGCGCGTGCCCAGGTAGCGAAACAAAGGAGCAACTCTTGGTGTTCGCCTCCCAAAGGACACCCTCTCTCGCAGAGGAATTCCTCCTTGCCTCCCACCCTCGCCCACGCCGGCGGAGGCCCTTCTTCCACCGAGGGTGGTTCTTGGCACGCGACGTTCGCGTGTGGTCCGGGAAGCGGAGGTGCATTCTTAGGATGCGGTGCTTCACCCCCGCGGCTGAAGAACCCGAGTTTGTAAACATTGTTCGAGGTACTAAGGGTTGTTGCCCCTCAACCTTATGTGTTATCCGCTTCCGGGTGGGGCTTTTATACATTGTTCATGCTATTCTTAACTGCATTTTTTGCCATTTATATATTAATATCCTATTAATTAATACTTCAAGGCGCACAAGTTTTTAAATGCTTTAAATTATGGCTTATTTTATTATTATAAATATTAATGCATATTATTTTTATATTTATTTAAAACATTTAATCGCACATGGAAGCTGCTCCTCGTGGTCATTTAATGTCTGCTTCAAATCACTCGGGGCCTTGCCCTTGGCCCGATTCGCCACCTGCCCGCAACGGGGCTTTCCCAGCACACACGTGTGCCACTCCGCCCCTGAACAAGGCCATTCCCGTTCCCACAGCACTGCACACGTGCGCCAACGGAAAGACATGAGCGGCCTTTCCTGCGGGAGCCGACGGGACGAGGAAATGGAGGATACGGTCCTTTCCTTCGGCAGTTTCTGACGGGGCCTTCCTGCCACCCTCTCCAGTCACCCCTTGATTATACCTGTCCACTTGACAGTCATTACTTGCTCACCGCACCGTGTCGACCGAAGGAAATTTTCCCAATTTTTTCACATCAATCGATAGCCATTTTTCACGGTTTTAATTAGAAGTGGATACCCCCGAGTTCCTACGAAACGAAAGAGGGAAAGTCAATGCGAATATCCGGCTGAACAGAAGTTGGGAGCAGACGGGGTGGCGGGGCGAGCCCAAACGAGTACGAGAGGGTGGAGGGTGCGAAACCTCAATTCAATTGTAGGGATGATCTGTAACTGAAGTTAAATCAAGGTGCGGAGTACAAAAGGCACGAGCCTGCTCTTTGACAGGACGAGAGATTGTTCAGAATCCTTCAGCTGCTGGAGCACGAGGGAAGAGTCCCAGAATGGGAGTTTTTATTCCGGATGGCAGAGACGTCTTCTTTTATCTCTTCCCGCCGCGGGCGGAGTGGGCAAAGCGAAAACTATACCAAATGATTGGTCGAAGATTAATGTCCGTTCGGTTGACTTTAGATTGATTGTCAACGTGAGAGCGAAACGCGATTTCCTAATTAGGTTTCCGAAGGTACGGGGGAATGATTTCGTTTTCCTTTAGCCCCTAACTCACACCTATTTGTTGTTTAAAACAAAAGACCGTAATAACTTATCTAGTCCACTGTGACTAAATGAGGTTCGGAGCAATTAAGGTTCAAACCGACACCTGGACTTTTTATAATGCAGTTGTATTGTGCACAAAGCGGGGTGCACAGCTCAGTGCTAACCTATATCCAACCACTGGAATTAGAGTGCGTCCACTCCAGAGCTCTGCACCCCCTCACTTTCCCGGAATTCCCAGGCCAAATCAGGTCCCCTGGTGCCTGCTCCTGCCACGGACCGACACCTGCCCGCCTCTCAAGGGCTCACAGCCTGCCATTCTCGTCGTTGTTACAACTAAATTACAAAGGGCTTCTGCTGTTGAAGCCGCATTTTCGTCTCCCTACTGCACCCTGTAACCCCTTCGCCCAGAGGTCTGATCCAGAGGAAACTCTGGAAAACACGCAAGCTGCCGCCATCATTCCGCGCGGAATGAAACATTTACTTTGATCAGGTGGATCATGAAATGAGTAAATAAAACAAATTAGTGACAAGCTGGCGGTGCAATGGTGGCGTTGCAGGGGTGCATGGGGGCCTCGGCCTTCTGCTCTGGCGAAAGACACCGAGTGCATTTTGCCAAGGTGAAAATTTGACTTTGACTGAATCAGGAATCTCGCTCGGATGATGAACAAAATCGCTAAATAGTCGGTGTCGAATTACCTGGCAACTCGGACGCCATTCGCAGGCCTTCCGATTCACTCGCTCGTTTGTTTCTTGAGGAAACAATGAAACGAGGAAAATTTTCACATTCTTCGGCGTAGAAAAAAAGTGCCGTAAAGAAAAGAAAATATCAGAATATGTGATAAGCAGCGCAATACAACAAGAAATCACAGGTGGAGTCATAAGCAGCTCCCATTTCTTAAGTTTTCATTTGGTTTTCAATTACTCAACCTTTCTGCTGTAGTATTGCCTCTTTCAGTTCTCCATCACACACACATTTCAACAGGAAACACATAATTACACTCAAATAACAGCATATCGGAAATTACTTATGGCTCGACCTATATTAATTATTTGTAAAATGACTTAACTCGGATAATAATTAATCTTGGAGCTCACACAACCCGTCAGTCACAATCTTATAATTAGCTAATGTATTATAGTTTCTTCTAAAAAAATTTTCTTTTCTTTAACCCGCCTAATTTATTCCTTTTTATTTTTAATTCATCCGAAAATGGCTCGTTCGAGAAATTGATTACTTATGTAAACAAAAAATAAATAAGCTCGCTTACTATTTTTCCTGCCTTTTTGGGAATGAACGCGGAAAAGAGATGTCCCACTTTCACCCGCGATTGAAAGCAGAAGAGATAAAATTGAGCACTTTGCCCCACCGGCTCAAAGAGAAGTGGCCCCAAGGCAGACAATATGAAGCACAATTAGAGGGAAACTGGTGGGGGTCGGACTGTCGCACTTAACAGGGTTTTGGTGGAGCAGCGCTGAGGACAGATGGAATGGCCATTTGCTGAGGTCAAAGGGCATGTGCTGTCGGGGGGAAAAGTTTCATTTTGTTCGAGTTAAAAATGAGTTGTAAAAAAGAATCAAATCGGGGCAAAAAAGGCTTCACGAATAGGTGAAGTGAAGCGAACTGCATTGGGAGTATAATCCCCTCCTCAGTTTTCACTTTTCTTTATTTGTACAGCAGGAACAGCTGCGTGTAGCGCAATGTGCTTAGGATAGGTATTGAAGGAGGGTGACTTTTTAGCATCCCCTCCACGCCTTCACGGGTGCTGACTCGTGCCACTTTGTGATTACGTATCCTGCGATGTTAATCTTTTTTCTTCGGTTCATTGCTTAGTCTGCGTTGCTTTTTCGTGGCGTACTTCCCCATGCAACGTTTCTTTGTTTGGAGCCCTCCGCCCAAGGGTAGCTTGACCACGGCTAGCAGTGCTTCTGAAACCTGAAGCTGGCAAGTCAGGGGCAGAGCCCAACCTCGGCAAACCTCGTACATTAAATGACAGTTTAACTAATTTCAAAACCAGGTGCGCAAAGCCATGTTTAATTAAACAATGGCTGCAAAGTACATAAATGAATGACGGACAAATCAATTTAAAAAAACATGAGTTTAGTTTTATCCTCCGGCCGACACCTTCCCTCCAAGGACAGCCTTCTGCGCCTTTCGACACTCCTTTTCCATTTGCTCGAGCACTTCCTGTCGGGCTCGTGCTCGCCCGATTCCACAGCACGACCTTCCCCGTAATTGAAATTAATTAGGAGCAGACAGAAAACCTAAATGAGACGCTTCCTTTCAGTCAGCCCTCCGTTTCAAGACAGCCAATGTCTTCGGCTAAGGGATGTTTGGGGTTAATATAAAATGCTTAATAACGGTAAATGGTTTCGTCCTTTACCACCCCAAAACAAATAACAAACCGGCGTTGTTTTCTCCTCCTCAAATTACACACAATATACTCTCGGCCAGACCTCTGTGAGTAGCCCTTTACGCGCCCTTTATGCAGAGCCCTCCAGTGTGCCTTCAGGTGAAGACAGGTACACGTTCTGGGGAAACTGGAGGGGAAGTGGATTTCGCGAGAGGGAAGGGACCCCGACGAATGCAAACAGACATGACACATGCGCATGTAAATGTGGCAATAAAAGCATTATCTAAAGAAAAATAGTAAGCCACCCCAATCACCTATCCCTGAACATTGTTCAAGGAATGCATATGATACGAAACGAGGCGAGTGCAGCTGTGCTGAGTAGGAAAACAGGGACAGATCCTGCGACTCGGATAATTGCAGCTGTCACGAAAACAACCCTTGAAATCTATCTATAAAAATCTGGATCTCCACGATTTTGTTACCTTTCATCTCTCCCCCTTTCCCTCCCCTCGCTGCCGCAATGCCTTTCTTCTCATGCTAATCAGCCCGCGCTAACGAGCCGCCCCACTGCCTACCTGTGTAGCATATGCCGACTAGCGTCGAGGCGTGCCTCCTGATGAGGGGGTGCTCCGTCCCCCAGGGAACCCTGTCGATGATGTGGTCGATCAAGTCGAACCCCGTCACGGCAGCCACGTTCCACTGCAGCTTAGATAAGATAAGGAGCTCCCAGTCCTGCGGAGAAAACAAAGGTTTCACTCATGGCGAAAGGGCAGGTGCCGATGGCGAAACCAAGACCCGTCACGGGAAACGATTCCAAGAGCCATCTTGAGGAAGAGCCACATGACAGGCGAAAATATTCGGAAAATGCTCGGGGTGGAAGTGGATTTGAATGCGGTCACGGGAACTGAGCATCCTCGGAAGTGAATTCCAGAGTCATCTTGAGGGGCAGAAGACCCCTCGCGCTCTTCTAATTACTGCCCAATAATTATTAGCATTAAACGACTTCGACCCCTAATGAACGATTTCAATTGGGGTTCCGGCGGTGGTCATGGAGGAGCAGGTATGCACGAAACCCTGTAACCGATCATTAGGTCTTCCTCCGCTTTCACTCAAGGATAAATTTAATAAAGTATATAAAATGATTTTTGAATTATCTAAATAAGCAAATAAAACTTAGTGTAATTAAAAAGTTATAAAGCATTTCATTAGAGTAGCCCAGAAGTCGAAATGATCATTATGATAAAATGTGAAAAATGTTTGAGAAGCGAATGTGGATGCGAATGGAAGAGTATATCACTTGATGATTTTAATAAGTTTTAAATGAATAAACTGAAAATGAAAGTAAATGTTTATGTTGCTTAGTTGTAATTAAAACCAAGTAAAATCAGGAAAAGTTTTCGCACTTTGGTACCTGTAAATGTTTTAACTGCGTTCCACGGAGTTGGGATGCAGTTTCTGACATAAAAGCGTAAGTACAACCAAATGAGGGATATTATGTATAAAATCTCGCGAAGAAATCGTCGGTTAAATATCAAAGAATAAAGAATCGGGAAGAGGTCGTGACCTCACTTTCTTTAGGCTTTTATTTTAGGACAGAATACTGTGCCCCACTTAAGAAGCTACTTTAAATACTTAGGTTGGAAAATATAAATAAAAATATTATAAAAAGTATGCATTATAGCAAGCCCACATTCCCATGCTCATGCCTTTTCCATTGGTTTCCTTTACTGCCCCTCTTGTCGCAATTACTGCTCCAGGATCGGAACAACCCTGCTGGGGTGGTCAACCCATTTGTAACCGATACCATCTCTGTCACACGTTCTTTGCGTGATCACGTTCGTCGAGAACATATTGAACCACCGGATGCCATCGGCAATTTGCTTGTGTTACATGTATTTATCGAGACTAAAAACATGTGATAAAGAGATAATGAGAGTGGAGGGAGGCTGCGATTCCACCCCTGGTCACCACCAGGGCAAAACCATAAAAAAGACGACAACTTCTTTCGCCGACTTGACATTTACGGCTCTCAGACGGCAGAGTGTCGCTCATCATCAGGTGATTTCGGCTGAACTGGAATTCCCTTTGTGAGGCGACCCTTTGAGGGCCGGGAGAGAGGGAAAGGAAGGAGTCCTGCGGGGCAGAATAAAACGCTAAGACGAAGTACAACCTCGGCACGTAGAAGAAGGGTCAGTGAATGAGTGAAGCGTCCCGCAGACTTAAAGAGGAAATGACTTAGGACGGCATGTTGGAGACTCGCCCCTGGCACAAGGGGTGGTTGCTCAAATTATTATACTCAGAAAATCATTAATGAGCGTGTCGTTCGTTCGGAGTGTCGACAAACCTTTTACATGACATAATTTCAAAAGAAACGTTCCCCGCACACCTTAGCCATGTATTCATTTTTTATTTTAATAACGACCTCTTTTATTTTATTTAATAACTTAGCAACATTTCGCGTGTGACGTTTCCTTGTGAGCAGAATGCGCGAGTGTGAGGGGAAAGTGTTTTTCAATTGGGAGCGATGGGGCGGTTCCTTCACGCCCAAATTATACCCTCATCAAATCGGATACAGGACCAGAATCTGCCAACTGTGCCCCAGCCATAGGTCACTCAAAAATAAGCCTCTCGGGGATATGTGTTTGACAAAAACTCCCAAACCCGTTTACGGTTTATGCCGTAGATTATTTTTTTTGTAATAAATATTCCCCACTTACTTTTAACGTCTTTTGGGAAAAGGCTAATAACTGTAAAGGGGCTATTTTATTTTAAGGACATTTCATTCATTTCTTAACAAACTTTTTTTAATTTCCGCTTCCAGTTCACATGCAATCATGTCAATCATACTAATTCAAACGGTGTAATTACCGAACTGTTCTTTTCTGAGACAAAATGCTTGCGGGGGATGAAAGCACTCGAGGGCAACGCCACTGCAGGAATCTTCCTGGAAACTTCGCACGTTCTCACGCTCCTTCGGGAGCACGTCCCTCGTGCCAGGGGCGATTTCTGGGAATTTCCCTCGCGGTGGGAGGTTCCCTGCGCACCTACGTTTCCGCCACTCTCTTCACTGACTTCTCAACAGCATGACGCTGACTGCGTTAACTGAGTCAACTTGCAAGCGGCTTTTCACGCCCCGATGGCGTCCCAGGCCTTTATTTCGCCCCGGATATGTGCCGTGCATCCTTTCACCTGTTTTCTTCATGACTGGAGACTTGGTCTTTGGCTGAGGCGAACCTTGACAGTTGCGCACCTTCAGTGGGGGCGCCAACTCATTCCGGCCCTTCTGTTGGTTGGAGGCGCTTGTCTCCTCTCCCCAAAACTTCTATTGATCTTTTCATTGAATATACAAAAATAACCGGTGCATCACAGATTGTGCACTTTCCTCGCCTTTTCCTTCGTATAGTGTATGAAAGTATATGACAAAATATAAAAATAACGGCGGACATTGAAGCAGTGAGGAGTCAAAATGACCGCTTTGGTTAAAAACAATTTACTTCAGCTTAATGTCGATTTTTTCGCCAATGAAAAACAACTTTGCTTAGAAAAATTTTTTTTAGTTTTTTATTACGAGTAAAAAGCATATGAAAAAGGAAGGTCAGGATGACCTCTTGCTGCTGAAGGACTCATTTCAGGTCAGTGCGCTGAGGGCAGCTCCCTGTGGATCTGCACCCCCGGGGCGCACTCGAGAGGTTGGGCCCCACTGCTCGCAATTAGCATAGGAGTCATGCGACCGCGATTAGGCAAATTGAAGGAATTTCCTGCTGGGGACCTTATCAAGAGCCATCAACCACTTCTCTACATCCTAATCAAATTATCCGTCAACCGAATTGAAATCCGCTTTTTTGTTAACCTTCGGGCTCCCATAATTAGCTTATCCCCGGGGGGAAGACAAAAGGAGAAGATACGCAAGAAAGGAGTCGGAGTCGTGTAAGACAATCGCCAGCATTCCCCGCTACTTCTTCAACCCTAACAATCATGCATGCGCGACACCACTTTTTTCCACTTCCTTACGATTCCCCAATGAATGACAATTCTTACCTTCATCTCCTGACACGTTATGCTGTGGTCGGCGTAGAAGCACAGCGTCTCTATGCTCACGTACTGGCACTGCCTGATCTTCGACGCCAGCATTATGCACACGGAGGCCGCCAGTTGCAAATGTCTTTTATTTATACAACAATTACACAAAAATCGGTCTAGGTAATTCACTGCTAGGGGAAATACTTGCTCTTCCACTCCCAGCTCCTCGCACACCTGCAAGAGAGAACACCAACATTACTTTCCCTCTCCGTCCCACTGGGGGAGGGAAGCGATCCAGGCATGCACAAGGACATGTCTTCGGAAAGGAGACGCCTCTCGAGAGGAATGAATGGAGCTGGCTGCTTCAGGTTTCATTCCGAGAATCAGCACTAAGGAATCTTGCTTTGCCCTAAAACAGTTTCGCCAAGTGAAAACCCGAGAACCTGATTGCCTGTGCACTTTCGCCGCACAGCAGAGGAAACACTTGAATGGAGGCATTGGGCCATCCTCTGACCTACATTGCAGTGTTCCTCTCTTCGAAGAGCGCCCCAATTCATTTCCACATCATGTAATGCTTTTCTTTTTCCCCTTTTCATCAGAAAATCATTTTAAAATAACACCGCAAAGTTTCATTACCCTTTGAGGGGTCCAATGTTAAAACTGCTTCTCATTTCTGAATGAGATAAAAAGCGGAAAAACTTGAATGTTCAAGTCGTTTGTTGTCGTTTTGAAGGATAATTGACTGCCTTTGAGAAGTGAGAAAAGTGATTCGGAGGGCGAAAGAAGAAGAGAAAATTTGGAAAAGAAAAATATGAGAAAGACAAACTGGGAAAGACAAATGAAAAAAAAATAACAAAATATATGTGACAAAAAGTAGACGCACTTGGTCCTCGATTTACACGGTTTTAAATATTAGAAGAAAAACAATTTTTTCTGTTAATCCTTTAGTTTTGCATTCTTCTAAAGTATTTGTCGATTGTGCTGATTTCTGCGAGTTAGCAACCAATGGAAAATATGGGAAATGAAGCCATCATCTCTTTTAGTTGTTAGCGATCCGAAAAAAGGAAAATTCCGCAATGATTTTTATTTCTGTTCTTCAGAAGTTCATCTTTTTATGTTTTCATTCTTTTACAGACTTTCTTTGTGCAGTATATTGTTAATTTTTCATCTTTTGGGTTTTTGTTTGAGAAGAAAATTCTTAATTAATGTCCACATTACTTATTTTCAAAAATCATTTTACCTCATTTTATCTCATTTTACACGATTTTAACGAACACACACTGAACTTTCCCCTGTCTTTTTACACAGTCTATGACTTCCATTTACACGGTTTTTCTGGAACGAATCTGCCGTGTAAGTCGAGGGGCGGGTGTATATCATTTTTTCAAGCCGGGGGTGAGGAACACACGGCCCCCAAACCTCAACCCTTTGTTTCATACATTATTTCTATACTGTATTTACGAAAAGGTTAGAACAACACACGGACCGACAACCATTTCTAAAACGCTATTTATTTCCATCAATGTATTCTTATAAAATTATTATAATAAAATAATATTGCACTAATTCCGGCCACGCTAATTAATTGTGTCGAAAGCGGAAAAAAATAAGAAAAAACCAGAGAGGAAAGTTCGGGAAACGAAAAGAAAAAAAGCAAAGTTGGGGCGGTGCCTTTGAGAAGAGCCGCGTCGCCACCGTTTCCGGAAGTCCGCCATTCTGTCGGCCAAATGAAATTCTGTGGGTGCTTTCGACTGAGCCCATTGGGAGATGGTTGGCTCGGCCATTTCCTGTTCCCATTTTTTCTCTCGGGATGCCAGACCTTCACATCCGGACAGTGCTTTTTTATGGGTTCATTCGGAGACTGCGAGCCAATATGAACATTCATTGCTCACTTCATTCCTTTCTGTTCTCCTCTGGCCGAAGTGAGATGCCAAATCATGTGCCTGGACACAAGGCTTTTCACAAAGTAACATCACGTGGCACTAGCTGGTGCAGAAAACCAGCAGTGATTGCTTAATAATTATTGGATGAGGGCAGCACAAATAGAAAAGCGCTGGAAATGGTCTAATCCTTGCGTTCGCTTTGTGGTACAAAATTACTCATTTTGGCTTTTGTGAGAAGTGTCAGCTAATTTGTGCGCAAATTAACTATCAGTAGGAGTTTCTCCACACTGATTTCATAGGGAATAACTGTTCAACAACAGTCCGCTTTCCGGCTGTCATTTGAAAACAAGTCAGCGATCTTTCAGGCATTTGGTTCCACTATTGAAACGAGAAAATGTGTCCATTGGAGCGCATTAAAAGTGATCAGAAAAGCCTTGAATTTCATCCTCATTAATTACTTTATCTTTGTGATAAAACAAATTAGCGGGCAAAGGAAAATATAAACAGTGAATGAATGAAAACGGAAGACTTGTCTTAACTTGATGTGAAGAAATCGAGAATACTTTGGCAGAAACTGTCACCTGAGATTTCCGTTAGGAGAATTGTCTGACTCACCTCCAGCATCCATGTGGTCACGATCTTCCTCATGAAAGGCTTTATATCCTTTTGCACCATCGAGAAGTAATCACAAGGCGGAATGTACTGTTTTTCTAGGCACAGGAGATTATTGATAACGCGAGAGTCGTTGAATATCACCGGGTCCTTCTCCGTTTTCCGGAGATCCGGCTGCAGTCGCTCGCAGCAAAACAACTCGGTAGCCATCTCCAACTCGACATGAACCGATAGCAACTCAACACCGAGCCATCACGACGGCTCACGATCACCGACACAAACTCTCTCCTCCGCGCTCCACGCAAGAATGGCGAGTCGTTGAGCACGCTCGACTGTTTCCCCGCAGTGCTGCCACCTTAACGCCGCCAACGGCTCAACGGTTTGTGTTCGCGAGAAAGACTTCCTTTGAGGGCGAAATCATCCCTTAACGTCCAGTCTGGGCTATGGCTACGGGCTGCAATATTGCAATTGAGTTCGGAGTCAGGATAACGCTCATTTATCTTTAAGTATAACGCGTGTGTAATAAAGTAAATAGCCGAATGAGGTAAATTTTGATTTTGAAAAGTCTTTGATGGTAAAGATGCAAAATAAAACATAAACTGCTACATTTTTATAATAACTTAAAGGCAAGGAAGAAAAAACGGCACTCCATAATAACTGATAATAACTGAATCTGAATTTATTTTGACATACCTTGTTAAAGAACCGTCACTTGTTTTTGATAATCTGCCCTCAAAATTTGAGTGATGCAGTGACTGATTTGTACTTACAAACTTGGCAACAGAATGTTGACAGTTGCAGACTAATTTGGAACAAAGGCAACCGCCAGCACTTCTTTCCTTCTGTGCTTACCTGCTTTTTGCTTATTTTTCTGTTCATTATTCTCAGGGCCTTTTAAAATTCTCTCCAATAGTGTCAGACAATAATTATCTTGCTAATAATTGATAAAACACTCAAATTACATTTGTGATGTAAATAATTAGAACTAATACAAATTTCTAATATTTTTGGTTTGAGGTTTGAATTTTGAGGTTTTTATACTCTGGTTGCTATTTGCAGATTCACTTATTTCTGTTTAAAACATTTACATTTTCTGAACTAAAATAGCAATAAAATTTCTCAACTGTTTTCCTCAATATAAGCATTGAATTGAGGAACAGTCATGATAAGAAAATGATCTAACATTAAAATCTGACAAAATGCAAATTGAAAAAGGATTTAACTAAACAATGGTTAATGTCACTAATTATTTATTTTGGCTAAACTTTAGAGAAAAATTCAATTGAGAAAATGTTTGAAATTTCCTTAAATATTAAATTAATTGTTTTATAATCAAAATACAATTTCTGTACTCTAATGTTAAACATTACACAGCTTTAAACAACATATATCCTCTGACATGTGGGAGTTTCAACTTTTTCCCACACTCAATTGATATATTTGACACTCATCACTGCAATAGTTCCATCACATCCAGCCATGAATGCAAACAAGGTTGACATCAAAACAAATAATTTATATTAATATCTGTATTTGGTAGAATAATCCTTTGGGGAAACGACTAAACCTCTCCCTTTCCGAGCCCCTCTGTAAACAGTTTCCACAATGTCAATCATTTCCTGCTTGTCTTCAAGAGCCCAATTTATTTTGTTGTTGTTACCAGTGCCCAAATCGATCATTATGTGTTTATTTCTGAAGAAAAACATAACCGTGCAGGGATCGTAGAGTTCGTACATTTTGTTAAAGTCCGGCACTTCCGTTATGTCCACAAGATATATCACTGCGAAATTCTTTACTTTTTCCGCAATACTGTACAACACTTCGTCCATTTTCATGCAAGTTGGATCCCAGTCGTGACCGAAACGAATGACCTGCAACCAGTGACGAAAAATGAATTTCGAAAGCGTCGCTCATTCAATACTTCCCATTGCATACTTACGACAACGCGGTCTTCCTCCGATAAAATGGCCTGGTCGACTTGCCAGCCATTGTGCAAATGTCCGAGCATGTAAGACATCTCGAATTTGACATTAGCTACAAACTTCAACAGAAATAGCAGACCGAAAAAACTTGCATGTCAGGGGTGCCAACGAACAAAGGAAGTGGCAGCAGACAATAACTTTTAAAATAGGCGGTAAATTGGCAATTTTAAATCATTCAAATTGCCAAATTTTAGTTTGAGTCATTTACTTTTTATTTTAAACAGATAAATTCCGAAGTAATATATTTTTAAAAAGTTTTTCTACACTTTCGTATATTAAAGAGTTGGCAAACTAAAGGGCCGACACAAACATTTTCGTTGTCCAAACAACATATCCAACGCAAAATAAAAACAAAAATGAACTCTGCATGTAAAATAGCATTTTACTTTTAAACTACTCAAATCATTTCAAGTTGTGTGCGCGAAAATATAAAATTCTAATGCGCTGAAATGTATTCCAAAAAACGTATGTTTGTTTCTATAAACAATTTATTTTGCCTTCGGTCCATCAAAAGCTAAGTATTGTTTATTTCCCCAAGTTGGTTTGCGAGTTTGACACCTCTATTGTCTCGGAATAAAAATTTGGACGGCTTTACTTGGAGCTCAATTTAAAATTTTACAATAAAAACAAGAGTCAACTTTGTCTTATACAAATGACTGATGAAAGTAATGAGTATAAAAGCTGAAAAAAGAAAAATGCTTAAAATGTTAGGCTTTGGGAATAAAGTAAAGAATCTGTGAGATCGAAACTCTTCTGAAGGCGTTGTGAATGTCGCATTCCGAGAGGCGCTCAGGATCTTTGGCCCATCCTAAACTCAGCGACGGCAAATCCTTTCTCTGCCTTTTCCCAGACGGAAACCAGTTTGCTCAACTTCCTCACTCCTCTTTCAATTATGCCCAGGTATAACGGAACGTTGAACGTCGTCACCGCTGCGTTCTCCCCTGGAATGAAATGAAAAGCTTCGTTTAGTCCCTCCCTTCTCCCCCTCCAGAATGCTCGTCAACCCTTCCTCCTCACCCAACAGCTGAAGACAAGGATTGACCTCGTCCCTCACCAACTCGAAGACGAAGTGGACGCCCTCGAACAGTTTCTGGCTGGCCGTCTGGCATTGGCGCAGTTTCGCGTCCGCCCTCTGGCTCGCCGCTTTCCTTTCCTCCAGGTCTCTTTGCAGAGATTCTAAGGTCGCTTGCTTATGACGAGCCTTTTCCTCGTTTATCTGCTTCTGCTCTTCCACGCTTTTCTTCACTTGGTCCACTTGTTCTTGCAGAACTTCCAACTGGAATTCATTTTATTGAGTCCAAACGGGAGCGAACAAGCAATAAAGCGTTATAACCTCACCTCGTTGTTGAGCTCGTTCACATAATTAAAGAGAGCAAAGTTTTCTTCCTCTTGCTTGGCGAACTGCACCGCGAGTCGATCTATGTCCGTTTCCTCCGAGATCGCCTTGATCTGCTCCAACAGCGATTGGTAATGCTGAACCCTTTGTTCCAGAGCCTCTTTCTGTTGCTCTGCAACACAGACTGGCATCAAGGCCCGCGCCAACCAGCCACATCCAGGCGAAACCCGACTCACGTTTCTTGAGGGCTTCTTTGGCTTCCAAATCGGCCATTATTCTCTTCTGACCTTTGACCCCCAGGAATTCGTAGAGTTTGGAGTCATGGTCGAGCTTCCTCTGGAGTTCCTTGGTCTCCTGATTGTGGACGAGAACATCTTGCTTCCCTTTCTGCTTTAACGCTTCCAGCTTCGCCTGGGCCTCCTCCCTGTGCAAGAAACCTGCTTTAGTCTCCTCACCCTTAGCCCCTGCTCTACTGGCTCAAGGAATAACTTTCCGACGTTTATTTTCAAGTGATCTAATGCGAACAGTGAATTACGCAAGTGTAAACATTAGAAAATGAGCTGAGTAAGTAGGAGAAACTGTTGAGTGCGCCCCATCGTCCGTTAAGACAAAAAACAATCATAAACTGAGAAATGGAAACAATGCAAGTGACAACTGTTATTCAACCATTGTGGAAAGGCATTATTTTTCCATGAATGGGACCCACCTCTGATCGTAAGCCAAAGTGCTGTGCTCCATCAAATCCATAATGATCCTCTTGCCCGACCTCAGCCTGTTGGTGAACTCCTCGAATAACTGGTTGAAAGAAGTCCTCTCCTTGAGGAAGTGGTCGATCTCCTCCCTCAGTCTGTGGTTCCCCGCCAGCAGCCTGTTCAGTTTGACCGTCGCCTGGAAGAAGACACCCGTGAGGGCCCCGAGGCCTGCAGGCGAAGGAGGGCCCACTGACCACGTCCAGCCGATTTTCCAGCTGCTGCTGGGCCCTCATCTGGTCCTCCATCTCCTCCGCGCTGCAGCCGCTCAGCCCTGACTTTTGCTTCACGCCCTCCACCTCCGTTTCGATCTTGTTTATCTGAACATCCAGCTCGTTCATCTGGGACTTCTCGTGGACTATGTCTTTGAGCATTTTATCGTGGAGCTGAAGGAGTTGTCTGAGCTTGGCCTCGCTCTTCTCGTGCCTCGTTTCGTTCGCGGGGCACTTGGCACAATTCAGTCTCGTCATCAGCTCCGATTTCTCACCCTCCAAAATCTCTATTGCTCTTCGCTGCTTTTGCAGGAGTATCTTCACCTGTTTCAAACACAACAATGTACCCCCGCATGGCGCCCCGCGCAACAATCGTCAAAGTTACTTCTTCGGAGTAGGCCTCCCTGTCCCCCTCCATGATGCGGTACTGCCTCTCCAGCCGGCCCAGCTCCTCCCTTCCCATCTGCTCCATTTCCAGCTCCTCCGAGTTGGCATTCTTCTTCTTGGCCATTTCACTTCCGCTCTCCGCGACTGCACGGCCATCGACCAAGCGAAAGCTCCATGGAAACCAAAGCCTCGCTGGCGCACATGTGCAATGTTTCACCTCTTCATTAAGAGCAGAGACTAGGTCTTTTAGAGTTTAAAACAGCAACTTAACGTAAAAGGGGTCAAAATGACCACAATAATCGAAATAAAGCACGTGCTACGGACTGTTTCCCTCTTTTTTTAGTCTTTTGCCATTTAAAGCATCCAGACCTTTTGACTGGCTGTGCCTGAAAAAAAAACAATGCACTATCTATGATAGCGCATAAAAAATAAAAATATGGCAGGACGTTTCATTTATGTTGGCTAGGGTCAAAGTGATGGGCTTTGCCCGTTCTGCGTTAACTCCACAAGTATAAATATCATTGTATGGCTTAAAATTTATGACTAAATGTATGACTAAAATTGTTTTTGTATATGTTACTTGTCTCCTTAATGAATGCCATAAATTAATTTTTGTAATAACCAAAGATGTGTTTTATTGGAAATTTGTCATCTGAGTCGCTCAAAAGAATTCGCGTTTCCCC
The DNA here is from genome assembly GCA_028293925.1 of Brueelia nebulosa. Lineage (NCBI taxonomy): Eukaryota > Metazoa > Arthropoda > Insecta > Psocodea > Philopteridae > Brueelia > Brueelia nebulosa. Next base: position 218,582 of record JAQIBA010000026.1, read on the forward strand.
TCGAGAACCCGAGGGCGTGGGCTAATTCTGGAATCTTCTCTGCATTATCCTCCTGGATTTGGGCAGTCTGCAGGCGGACACGTTGTGGATTCTGTCCTCGCACTCGGGAGTGAAGAGAATTTCCTTGACCGTGTCTATCAGGTCCTCCTTCGTCAGGGGGGACGCGATCGTTTCGTCCACCTCCGATATGTCCTCCTTCTGAATGCACCTGCCACGACAACCCTCATTGAAAACCCTCTCTCCGCTCTCACCCTGGCTCTGCCTCTCAAACACTCACAGTGGGCAGGGCTGGGAGGGAATGTACTTGTCCGCGTCCGTCAGCTTGGGCAGGGTGGTCACCAGCTCCTTCATGACGGGCTCGCGCAGGGTGCTCACTTGCCCCGGGAACAGCTTGGCAGCCCTCACCGCCACCCTGGAGTAGGTCAGGTACCAGACCAGGTTCACGATGTCGATGACCCTCTTCTCCAGGATATTCATGTACAGATCGAAATTGTATATGTTGACGGCGGAGTTGTTGCCTGCAGGAAGGAGGGGTTGAAGGGGGAGGAGGAGGAGGAGGAGGGGCGGGGGCGAGGGGAGGCGTGGGGTGGCTCACCCAGGAGGGAGAGGACGGGGGTGGGGTCGCACTGGATGAGCTTGAAGACGTTGTTGAGGCCGTCGAGCAGGCTCTTGACGATTTCCTGGCAAGTGGTGAGCTTGGCTTTGGCTTCGTCGGCTTCCTGGGTGCGGACGACGAGCTCGTCCTGCAGGGCCAGGAGGTTGTCCGTCTGGGCTTTCTCGGAGCGGATGTTCTTCTCCCTCTGCTCCTCTATTTTCTCTCGGGTCTCGCACAACTGCTCTCGAAGCACTCCCACCTGGAAGGAGGAGAAGTGTTGGTTCCTGGGTTTGCGTGGTTTGCCTTCACCTCCGCGCTCTCACCTGTTTGTTCAGCTCGTTTATAAAGCTGAAGAGATTGAAATTGTCCTCCTCGATTTTCAGGTAGGAGGCAATGACTCTTTCCACGTCGGACTCTTTAAAGTACATTTTTATCCCGTCCAAGATTTTTTTGTATCCCTGCAATTGAAACTCTTTCGCTTCCCTTTCTTTGACTGAAACAGAAGAAAAGCGCATGAGTCATCGAGTGCACTTTGCCCTGATTGAGAGACCACGTACGCTTTTTAGTCTCGATGGCCCCCTCCAAATCCACATTGATCCTCTTGGCTCCCTTCGCTCCCACGAAGTCGTGAACCTTCGTCTGATTGTCCAATCTCCTCTTCAACTCCCGCATCTCCTGACTGTGTTGGATCAGGTCTTGCCTCGCTCTCGTTCGCAAAGCCTCCAGTTTGGTTAGAGCTTCCTCTCTAAAACATTCCGCGCAAAAAGGCATTTCCTTAGGACTCAGATGAGCATTTTATACAAAATCTGCCCAAGAAATGATATAACAAATAACCCTCAGTTTTGTTTGGTTTTTGACAATCTCAATTAAAGTTAAAAATCAATTTTATGAGAGTGCAAAATATGTTTAACTAACTGTGAAATTAGTTGTCTTCACCAAAAGAGTTAAAATGCTGACCTTCTGTCATAAGCCATTGTACTTTGCTCAAGAAGATCCATCAAAACCTTTTTCCCAGAATTTAACTTTCCCACCACTTGTTGAAACATTACATTAAACTTGCCTCTTTCTATCAATAAGTGCTCTATTTCTTTTCTCAGTATCTGATTCTCACTTATCAGTTTGTTGAATTTAATTGTTTCCTGTAAACAGAGAACATGGAAGTGCTTTCCAGTCAACCTCTGTTGTGCGCCTGACATACTCACAACATTCAGCCTTGACTCGAGGTTCTCTTCAGTCTTTGCCTGCTTCTTCACAGCATCTATGGTTGTTTCTTGGAGATGGTGTTTGCTTTTGAAATCCATCACTTCCCTGTCCATTTTCTCAACCTTGGCCTCCAGTTCTTGCAGCTCAAGCCCTTCCTTTTTAATATTGAACTCAACTTCCTCATATTCTTTCAGCTGATGCTGCAGAATTCTTATTCGATCTTCTTCCTGCTTTTTCAGTAATTTGTTGTCCCCACAAGCCAGTAATGTCTCAAGTTCCTTTTTTTCTCTCTCCAAGTGGGAAATCACTGTTTTCTGCTTCAGAATTATTCTTCTAACCTGAAAAGCAGTTGAGGAGCCTTATATTTCCACAACCCCCTTAAGCAGCACACCTTCCAATTTGTTAGAGGCTTTAGATTTGAATGGTTCAGGTGGTACCTCTTCTGAGTAGGCTTCTTTGTCATTTTCCATAAGCCTGAAGGCTTTCTGAAGCTGATCCAGCTGATTTTGGGCTAGAGTGTCCAACTGCTCTTCAGTTAGTTGTACAGCTTTAGAGCCCATTTTGCTAAAAAAATACTATATAAATAAGTAAGTCACAGGGAATTCATTCGTAATTCAATGACACATCAATGAAAATGCATTGAACGACGTAAAAAGTCTGACAAAATCTCTGCAGAGGCTTTTTGTTACAAAAAATTATTTTTATTAATTTACCTTTAATTATTTAGCAGTATTAAAAAAAATTATATATTTTCTAACTCCAAGCAGTTATATTTTATTTTCATTATTCTGTCGGGGCCAAAGAAGGAACAATAAGGCAGTACGCGTAAAACTTTACTAAATAACAACTAAAACGTAAATAAATAAAGCAAAATTTTAATTCAAAAGTGGCGCCAGTTCCTCTACTAAACGAAATAATGGAATTTCATTATGAGACCACCCCAAAATTACCAAAAGTTTTTTTTGTTTAAAATAGAAACAAAACAAATATGCTAAATATTTACTGATTTCTTTGGTGTTGGCAAATAAATTCCCGTTTCAAAATTAAAAACTTGTTAAATTTAAAGACGTTGAATGAAAGTGTCTAGTGCCACGGCTGTTAAATATACAAACATAAAAATGGAAGTTGTCCACGATCAAAATTATATTGAACAAATCAAAAAACAATTGGCGAATAAGGTAAGAACTTTTTGCACTTGATTTTAAGGCCAATTAAAATCGTTTTCTAATTTAATATTTTTTATATATCTGTTTTTTAGTCTGAAAACGAACTTACGCCTGAAGATAAATGGAGGTAAGTTGAGGTTAGGAACAAGAGATTGTCAATTTTTCAATTAGACCGGTTATCATTTTTATCTTCCAATTGAATGGTTCCTAAGTTGATTACGAGCCTTTAAAATTTTTAGTAAAAAATGTGCGTTAAACCAACTGGATTAAGACTGGATAATGTTAGCAGCTAGTGGACTGAAATAAATAATAACAGATCCATGTTAGGTTGCTTCCAAGACAGAAACTTTAATTTTAGGTTAGAGCACATAAAAATTCATGAGCTGCACAAAGGGCATGAGTCCATGCATGCAGAAATGATTATCATCCTTCTAGTCACATTAGTTCTGGCTCAAATTCTTCTGGTCCAATGGAAGCAAAGGTACTACAGGTCATACCAAATGGTGACACTCATTGGGATGTGGCTTGTGCCCATTGTTATTTCCATTATGAACAAATCGTGGAGGTTTATATTCATATGGTTGCTCTTCTCCTGCATAACAGGACTCATTGTTAGAAAAAGCCTAGAAAAACCAATTGATGGGACCACTCCCAGGTGAGTACAAGTCCTAATTGTGACATCTTGGTGTAATCTGGAGGCAGGCATGTGGTTGTTCTTTTCAGATTGGTGTACAAGTGGTTTTATTTCCTGTATAAGCTCAGTTATGGCCTTGGCATAGCAGGCTATGTACTGTTAATGGCAACCTTCCTGGGAGTAAACCTCTTGTTTGGAGTCAAGCCCCATACCTGGATGGACTGTGGAGTTATGATGTTATATTATGGCCTGTATTATGGAGTCCTCGGGAGAGACGTGGCGGAGATTTGTGCAGACAAAATGGCATCTCATATTGGAGTGAGCATTTCTACTTGAATAGATCCTTTTGACTGGCTCCAGAGGAGGATGGTAACCCCTTTTGAAGCAGCTGCCCTTAATTGCAGCAACAATAGATTTGTATGTTTCAGTACTACAACGCCAAGGGAATTCCTACAAGAAGTTTAGACAAGAACGTGTGCGCCGTGTGCGGCAACAAGCTCCTCACCCCCGTGAACGAGGACGGGGTGCTGGAAAGTACTTACAAGCTGTCCTGTGATCACGTGTATCCTTTTATGGAGCCATAATCTCGTTCCACGTGGCGGGGTGTATTCCTTAACGGCTCGCTCAGGTTCCACGAGTTCTGCATTCGCGGGTGGTGCATCGTCGGCAAGAAACAGACCTGCCCTTACTGCAAGGAGAAAGTAGACTTGAAAAAAATGTTCTGTAACCCGTATCCTTTTACTGGAGGGAAGTTGGAAAGAGCGGGCGAAGTGGTCGATTCCTTAACGTCTCGCCAGATGGGAAAGACCTCACGTCCTGTATGGTCAGCTGCTGGACTGGATCCGATGGCTGGTCGCTTGGCAGCCTTGTATTTTCTTCCTAGTGCAGGGGATCAATTGGCTCTTGGGACTGGAATAACTCTTTACCTATATCTGTAATTATAACTTTTTCCACTACTTATTGACGATGTATTTAGTCCAGGACAATGACACCTGTGCAGGAGGACTGTAGAATTAATACGGGCGATAAGGAAATGGATTGGTACAAGTTTCGTTGCTGATTGGCCACCGACTGGGTCGTCCCTATGGTGTTGAAAGAAGGGACCGAATTCGGAGGAGAACCCCATAAAGCGGGCGTTGAGTTGATCACGTAGAAATGAGTACTGTAATTGCCCCGCCTCTGGAAGTTCGAAATAAGGGTTGTTCTATTATTACTACTACAGTATAAGTGGCGCAAGGACGAAATAGCAAAATTTTAGACTTTCATTATCCGTATTTCCTATAAAATTTAATGTTAATTCCCAAAACTTTTCTTAGCTTCTTCTGACAATGTACAAAATTGACGAACAAAAAAAGATTTTTCCGCTCTACCCAAAACCGCACTGAGGGATCATTTTGACCTTTACCTGAAGTAGACATTTGTTTTCTCGATTCATTTGTGGCTTCCTTGTGGCGTACGAAATGAAGATATACCGTGAAATAAATAGTATTTTATTTCCTAAACTATGCCGAAACGCAATGGAAACTAAACGACCGTTGCAGAGGATGACGTCACCATTTCCGAAAGCTCCCGAACGAAGCCGAAGCTCAATCGGCGAATCCATTTTGCTAATTGCGGAGCAAATTCTCAAACGCAATCAATTTATAATAATCCCATTCCGTTAATTATAAATTTATATCGCGTAATTTAAACGTAAAAAGCCGCATTTAGTGTTGATCAATTCCTGATTTGGTTCCCCAGATGTGAGGGTGAGAAGGGGAGAGTGGAAAATGCTAACCCTCGATGAACCGGAGCTAAAGTGAGTGGAGGTCTTAAGGGCTTTTTTAAATAATCAGCAATTTCCGCTGTTAAACAAACACCAGAAGGAAAAAGTTGAATAAATAAATAAGGGAGGCGGTTTCGAATGATGAAAAGCACACTGGATTATATTATCTTTTCCTGGCCATAGCCTCGCCCTTTCGTCCCTCCCCTTCTCCTTAAGGGCATAGCTCTCAGATTAAACTTCCAATATTTGATTAAAAAAAGGAAAATATAAAGTATATAATATGAAACCGAAAAAGCTTTTCGCCGATTACTTTCTGAATCGGAGGAAACTCTAAAATGACCGACGACTGCGGCCTCCGCCCCAATCCCCTCACTCTTCTTACATTTCCACTCCCACCAAATCTAATAAAAATGTTAAAAAATTTCACTTTTTTGGATTTGCCGCCGCTAAAAAATCATTTCTTTTCCCCCGAAAAACTTTTAATATAATTCGATTGTCACTTTTATATATTTTTCATCAATTAATGGATTTTCCGAATGCCAAGGGTGAATGTCACACGTCCCGTCGCCTTTTCCTCCTCCCAAAGGAAATTTCCTTTTTCTCTTTATGCCTCGCACGCTCATATGCCGTTCCCACGACTTGTCGTGTCGCTAACTTGCACCCTCTTTGTGCTTCCTGGTTAATGCTAATTTCAGACAGTTACGGACCGCTTTTGTTGTACCTGTTTTATTAGGCTGAACTTGACGTTCAGTCGTTGTGCAAAACTTTGCTTTTTTCTTTTTCTATTTCTTTTCATTTTTCTTCTGGTCTTCTTATTACTGTGACTGCTGGGTCACCCTTAGGGACCATTTCCTTTGTCCCGGCCAGCCTTCAAAGGTGCTTGTTTGTACTTTCACGCTGACAGTGTTAATGCTGACGATGGAAACCACTTGAAAGGAATGAAATAACTTAAATTATTCCATTATTTATTCAGTTTTTAATAAATACAATAACGAATTTTTATGAGTGAAACGGCGAAATTAATAAATATAATTTATGAATCATAAGTTATAATTTTTAATTTGGATATTACTTTTGAAATGAAAAATAAAATTAAATAGGGAGGAGGGAAGCAAGTCGCATTTTTATTGGCACTCAAAGGAGTAATTTTTAGTATATGAAAGCAATTTAGAAAGTAATTAATTATGAGGGAAAACCTTTGAGATTCTTCTATTTTAATTCCCTTTATCTCTTTCCTTTCTCTTTAATTCTCCCCCCTCTCCTCTCCATTCTTCGCTTTTTTAATTAAAATTGATTTTTAATTAGTCCGAGTTAATTACAGGTTGGCTAATGAATGAGGGAACGCGCAGTCACTACTTCGGTTTCCTTCCGAGCTGGGGGTTGCTCAAGGGGATACATCGCCAGGACATAAAACACTCATTTTGGATGTTCTCTTTTGCCAAAATCTCAACTTCGCTATGAAATCATTTCAGTAAAAAAGTCGGATTCCTCGCCATTGACTAATTATTGTTTAGTCTTGAGATTATTAGCAGATAAAGGCTGAGCTCCCCATTATCGCCCCATGTGAAGCTGACGTTGCTTCTCCTGCTGAGCCTTTCATCAGTTTCCGTTGTTTGGACAGCCAAACAAATTTTTGGGGGAAGAAAAAATTATAAAAATTGGGGAAAGAATTGAAATTTATGGGTCGTGAAATTGGGATGATTTAAGGGGTGAACGAAAGTAAAGCCATCGAAAATTGCCAAAAGGTGAATTTATGAATGAAAAAGGATAAAAGCAGTTATTGGAGTTGGCTACTGTGACACACCCATCATATTTCAGTATAATATTCTGCCAAAGTATAATTACCACACCGGCCAAAGACATTATCACTTTCTTAATTAAATTGGGAGGCTCTCCCCTCCGAATTGGCAACATGGCCACCTCCCCCACATGCAGTTCCTTCTTTGCACTCCTCCTGGAACTGACGGAACAACCCTCATCAATCACTTTCTTCCTTCCTATCTCATTAGCGGCCCGCCTGCAACTTTCGCCGTTTTGCTCAGCGCTTACGCCTTCGCTCCCCCTCACTTTGGTCTGCAGTTGGCCTTAACCCTTCAAGACCAACCATAGCTTTATGTTGATGTTTACTCCAAAACATTTATTGATTCTACATAATTAAGATTATTATTTTAGTCCAGTGAAATTAGTTTAGAAAAGGAGGTGGGTTACATAAATTCGCAAGAAGCTCAAACTTGAGATTCAAAAGTGAGATTGTGTAAGTTTCATCTTCGCAGGAATTAATCTTTAATTTGAGGGGATTTTTTTAATTAAATTTTGAGAATTTGAGCATTCCGACCCTCGGCCCATGACCGCTGCCTTCCAAGCGATCGCATTGCTGACTTTATAGGTCGTGGGGGCCCGAATACCTTCGGACTCAAGTGGCCGCTCAAAATGAAATTTCTTCAATAATCCCAGCCGAAGTAACAATAATAATTTCCGCATTCGAAAGCGCTCTCTCTAAAGACATTTTCCAATAAATTGATAATAATTTCCCATTGAATTTAACGATGAGAAAACTAAGGGATTATTTTCCAATTATGGGCTTCTGCCCTTCGACTCCCGCCCCCGGCATCCCCTCCGCCCCTCCAAATTAACCCCACCGCCACACATCCAATAACGATTTATTCACAGCCTTGTTTGCCCTTCTTTTCCCCGTTAATCAGGGCGATCGGATGTTGCTCCTCGGGGGCGAAGTGCTCGCGCGGAGGGTGGGGAGGCGGGGGATGATTAATCGGGGGAATTTGTTTTTGCGACGGGCGGAGGATCGCAGTCGGGAGGGTTTGGGGGTGGAAGGCCCTGGTTGATAAGTTTTCATATTTAGGAAGTTATTCCAATTAAAAATTGAAAAGTTTTAAAAAGCAGAGAAGAAAATAAAAAACTTGGGTCATTCGCACATTTATTTGGCTCAGTTCGCACTTTGCAAGATTCAACCCTTTGAACACCGTATTTTTTGATTCGCCTTCCATTTTCCTTTCCTCTTTCTTGTTGCTCTTCTTTTCTTTTCTCTTTATTTTTAATTCTTTTACATCCCTCTTCACCTGTCTGAACCATTTCCCCTTTTATGGTTTGTAATGCTCCCCAAAATTGTTTAACCTCATCTACTGTTCTTGGAAGTTTTTTTAAATATAGTAATAATTCCTACATAACTACGTCATTAAACCACATTCTATTCCTTCCTGTTTTCAAATTTCATTGCCATTTTCCCTTCTTTTCTTCTTCTTCTCTTTTACTCCTCTTCTGATTTACACCGTAGCAAATTATGTATCGATGCTGTATTCGGAAGGTCTTGTACTGCTTTTCCTAGCATGAAGGGAGTGCCACCCCTCTCCCCACCCTTCATGAGAATATTCATCCGGGGAAAACTTTCTCAATCCGGAGAAATTGATTTCACCTAAGACAATTTGGTTAATGGGAAACCTCAGAAGGAGTTTCCCTCCCCTTTTAATGACCAATACTCGAAATGGAGTTTCCAGTTTCCTCCGGATATAATTTTCTATTGCCCGAAGTCTTCAACTTTTTTAAGTGCTTATTTTTCAAATTACGACTGCATTATTGAGTTAAACAAAAAAACTTTCCCAACTTTATTTTCTTTTATTTCAGTAAACCATTAATTTTGTCAAAAAGTTGTTTCCTCCCGCGCGGGCGAAACTCTCCCCAACACCCATTTATATCACGTTCCGCCTGCGCCTTCCCTTGCACACTTCGAAGGGGTTGGAAGGGGTGGGGCTCTCCTTGGGCTCGTCAGGTCACAACAAGCCGAATAAAAGGACAAAGTTCGCTACGTAATAAAAACACGAAGAAGAGAAATGTCGCGTCCCGGAGGAAGGGGCGAGCGCCTTAGAGTAATTAAGGAAGCAAATTCTCTGCTAATACTCAAAATTTACCTAAAAAAGATGTTTTTTATTTGGAGAATTTATTTACCGTCGGCTTCGTTTAATTTTAATTATCGTTTCGCCTTACAGTGAAAACTAAATTATTTTCTCTTCAACTTTGAGATAAAACGCTTTATCTCGACTTTATCTCCACAGAGACCGGATTTCCTCAGTTATGCATCCAGAACAACTCGCCTGATAAATTTGGCAAGATTCTTTCTGTCTTGAATGGACTTGGAGTTCTTTTTCAGAGGCAGCCATTTTGCAGCCTAGATTTTCTTGCAAAGGATCCTTACATATTTATAGTATCTTCTCTCGGGAATGAAAGCAAAAACTGACTGCATTGGCTCTTCTGAGTCCCCGAGAGATTCGGAGAAGTAACCAATCGGAGTGAAGTAAAATGTCGTCATCGCTCGCGTGACCAATGAGAATGAAGTATAATGTCGTATAATGTCGTCATCGCTCGCGTGACCAATGAGCGTCGACCAATTTTCAAATTAACGTCTTCCTTCGCAAGAGTTTGAATTGCGTTTAAAATGGGAGTGAATTAATTATTTTAAGCAAGCATTGAACGTTAGAAATTAAAAGGGAAAGCGAAATGAGAATTTCACAGAAAATGGAGGCAATCCATAACAATAATTGCAGCGCAATGGGCAGTTTGTGCATTCGAGTTAAATATGGAGCGCTCGAAGGATGCGCTGCGGATTGACAGAAGGGAGAAGGAGTGGGTGGGTATTTTCGTGAAAGGAAGTCTAGGGAGGGGTGAAATTCAGCTGGATTCGAATCGGAGTTAACGAATTCGAATTGGAGCCTGAAAAGACGAATTAGCCATCCAATTGAGCGAGACAACACTTGAATTGAGTGAGGACGTGAGCTGACTGGATTTCATCGTTGGCGCTGACACAACAAATTATGGTCAATCAACCCCGAGTTGAAAAAATGGCTCCGAGAACAAAGAAAATCAAATTAAGATAATGCTTTTTTCTTTAAACATTCGCGACATTTTCGTTCCATTTAATTATCCCTCCTCTCGCACCTCGCCGCCCATTTTCCCGCTTTTTACACTTTTTATTCCTTTTCCGCCCTCGTTAAAAAGCCGGACTTCCCGTAAGGCCATAACGAGTGAATATGGCGGGGAATAGCTCATCTAAGGGTGGCACTGTTATGAGAGGAGAAACATAAATAAGAGGGTGAGCGAGAGGGCGAAGCCGAGGCGGAGGGCTCATCTTACATATTCTTGGCGTAATTGTGGCTTTTAAGTCACCATTGCAGCTTCTAACAGAGTAAAATTAAATTTTAATTAACCGCTATAAATTTAGGATGACTGCTAAAATTAAGATTCACTGTTCACTGTAATTTCTCTTCCTCCTTCGGGAGAAAAGGAACTTTTTCTCCTCTTCCCTCTCCCCAACAACGAGACCTAACCCATTGTTTCTTCGGATTCGGCCCTCGTGGACGGCCTTTCCTGTTCAGGCCCCGAAGATCTTCTCGAGAACAAAACGCCTGCATTTCATCCTAGTACATTAATCGCAAAGTGCAATATTTAACATGTCGGGATCCCTCCATTAGCGCTTGCTGCATCCCTTACATGGTGGGGTGTCCGTTTTTCTGCGCCTTTCCTTTTTTGTATGTTTTCCTGTTGTTTTATTTTTTTATTTTACTTATAAAATCTTCACTTTTGATTTAATTTTACATTTTTTTATTTTAATGCTTGGTATAAATAAATTTTCGTGAATTATTAATAAGTGTTATTTTATGTGCGGTCCGCCAAAAAATTTCTTAATTTAAATTCGCCCATTGATTGAAAAGATCGCTCAACTCTCATGTAAACTGTTGAGTTCTTTTAAAAAAGTTGTACGAAATTCACTCTAATTATTCGCATTAAAAGTGCTGAAACAGTGAACAATTTCCAGCCACTTTCCATTTGAAACGCAACCATTGCGCGCTTTCATGGAAGAAACCATCGAAGCTTTCACTTCCGGAAACGGCCGGACGCACCCGAACCTCCTCTTCCGGGAACGCTCCTCCTTCGGCTGCGGTCGCCGCGCGAACTAAAGGACCGACAGCTTCTTAGTCGCTCAACTTCGTTCGCCGGGGAGCGTCGCTCGCGGATTTTCTCTCGGAGTTCCCGCTTTCACCCCTCCGTCTGTGCGTTTCGCGTTTCTCTTTTCTGCTTCTCTTCTCCTGTATTTGTGCGTTCCGTGTGCGTTAAGTGCTTTGCCCGTTGCTTGAAGGATATTCGCAAAGTGGATTTCATCAAGGTAGGGGCGGCTGTGGGGGAAAAGAGTGATTTTTGTTTTTCTTTGCTCGCGGAAGGTGTCCTCTCTTGAGGGGAGAAGGCAAGGAATGCGAGGGATGAAGGAGGGATGAAGGAGGGACGATGAAGGATGATGGGGTTGTCGGGGAGGGAGGGGAAGGAAGTGGAGCGAAAAGCAGCCAAATAAAGAAGGGAAAAGTTATAAGAAGGTGTCAGTGTCTGACGGAACATTTCCCGCCATGAAAATTAATCTGTGGCCATTTATTTTATCTGCGGTCGAATTTCTTGCAATATTTTCTTCATTAGCCACTTCCTCGGACAGTGTTTGGCATTTTTTCCTCCTTTCGGTCGTCTGCTTTTGAATGAGCGAAGGTTTTCTGTTCAGTTGGGACACCTTTGAAAGGTACCAAGGGGTGACAAAGGGGTGGCTCAGTGGCCTTGGTTGGCCCTGGGTTGTCTAAAAGGCTGACAGTTTCCTCAGCTAGGGGTTAACCTGTTAATGGGGTGAAAAAGCACTACTGTCCTTAACAAGAACATTGGGGCTTTTCAGCAAAGCTTCATAAAATCAGAATAAAACTATTTCAGTCATTTAATGTAAAATAAAATAAATATAATTAAAATAATAAAGTAATTACTATTAAATAAATAAAATTATTTATTATTATAATAATAATAATAATAATATTGTCATCAATTGGTTTTCTCAGTGTGAAACTTTATTTTATTAAAAAAATTGTGGGCAGTTATTCTGTGCTCATTATTTCATTCAATGAACGGCACTCACCCACTGACACTTCCGAGGGACTGAAGGGTTACCGTTTCCTGGCGCAGTCCGCCCCTGCGGGAAGATTTAAAGGGAAAGAAGGAAATGAAAGGAAAATATATTCGTGAATAAGGAGGAAAACAAGGTAAACGACGCAATTATGAACATCTTAAGGGCGTTCAAAGAGATTTTCTGTTGCGGTGTCAGCTATTTTATTATTACTTTGAAAAACATTTTTTCTTTTCTCTCTCCCCGTGTTTAGCTTTCGCGCTTCGGAATGAACTGGTCATTGCACCCTCTGCCAAAGTCTGTCCGAACACCGACATCGCTTAATTAAGCAGAGTTAAAAAGGTGACGGTTATTAGCGAGTAAAAAGTGTACTCCAATTAAAAGAGAAACCGAAGTCACAACACTCGAGTTGGTGGGGTTTTTCTTGGGTTGTCGGAGGGTTAGAAGTTGTTTGGGTCGGGCGTCGGTGGTGGGGGTGCGGGGGTGCGAAGGGGGTGTGGGGGTGTGGGGGACCCAAACTGAGCCTCTAACCAAAACTTAGTCGCGCGAACATTACACAAAAAAATAGCAATTCACTTAACTTTTTTCAAAGTAATGCCATAAAAAATCCAATTTAATAAAATTTCCAATTTAATATACGAGGAAAAGAATACTCGGGTTCAGAAAAAAAACAGAACTTTTTCTTATTCTTTGAGTTTGATGAAATTTAGAGGAGGAGATGGAGGAAGAAGAAGTGAGAGGGATGAAGGCCATTATAAAGTGAGAAGGGAGCGAAACCCTTTTAATAAGACTTTCTCCCGCCATCCCCCTCCGCTCTCATCAGCGAGGACATTGCCGATGAGGACACGCGGGGGCGCAAGGGGCGCAAGGGGCGCAGGGGGCGCAGGGGGCGCAAGCAGGCGCCGCGCCTAAAACCGATTACGAGCTTTTGCCGGCGACCACCATAAGCCCGCACCCGCTCGTAAACAGATATTTATGTAAATAAAGAAGTCTGGTTTTTATCTTTGAGCCGGAGGGAAAGCGAAGGCGCTAGGGGCCGAGGGGGCATCTCTTATTAAAATGTGAGTAGCCTTGGGAGGAGGGGGCGGGGGCTTAATTAAAGAGGGAACGCTCGGAGAAGTACTGCGAGTAATTTATAAAAAAGGGGGCGGGTGGGGGTAAAAATTGGGGGAGGAGGAGGAGGAGGAGGGCGCATGGGGCGGAAGGAAGGCATTGGATACAGGCTGACAGCACTTAAGGGCTTTCGCTTAATGAGCTTTTCCAGGGTCCGGGCAAAGCTTTTTCTCATTACCGATAACAAGAGGGGGAGGTTGGGTGTTGGCTCGAGTGCAGGCCTGGGTGTCTCGTTAGTTTCTACTATTGCATTCCCCGAGGCTCGCCTCAAGCCATCTTCCCAATTACAAGTATTTTTTCTCCCCGAAGCTCATGTCCGAATTCGGAGTCGCTTCCTCCCTCGCATTCGGTTAGGTAGGCGCGTTTCTTTATCTCCCACATTAATTCAAGGAGCTTTTGCGACTTTTCAGCTAATTTGGAACTTGTGCGAGCACAGAGAGAAGAGTTCTTCGTCGGAACTGAAGGAACCTTAATATTTGAACACGTTCGAAGCATTTCCATAATCCATTCACTTAATTATTTCATAATTTGTTTATACAATTAGACCCACTGTATATACGCCTAGACTAGAAATTATTATTTTACGAAGGTTACTCTTTAAGGAAACTTCGTTATTGTTTATAAATTAAACTATCAGAGATATTTGCACATTTTTTTTAATTAGATGCCTTTCATTTACATACATATCTCGTTCTGTAAACTTTAATCAACGGTTACATACGTTCAGAAGAAATAACGGACTTTACTTCATGAATAACCCTCACTTAGTTAATTTTTTAATGCCCCCCCCCCCTGCAGACAGAAGCAGACAGAAGCAGACAGAAGCAGACGACGCTCCAGCAGCAGATGTCACTCCCATCGACTGGACACTCACTATCATATCTGTCTCGCGTCCGCGAAAAACGACCGCAGCCACAGAAATTCTGAAATTAATTAGCAAAAGCGAATTTGCCTCTCTCTCTCTCTCTCTCTCTCTCTCTCTCTCTCTCTCTCTCTCTCTCTCTCTCTCTCTCTCTCTCTCTCTCTCTCTCTCTCTCTCTCTCTCTCTCTCTCTCTCTCTCTCTCTCTCTCTCTCTGTCTTCTGCTGCCTCGTCCCTGTCGTAAATGGAGGCGAGCTTGACGAATGATCTCCCAGAACAATGGGACATGAATTGAATTTCGTGCGGAGCAACCTGATTCCTTCTTTCACACTCCGTCCTGTTTCGAGCATTTCCTCCCTAACCGCCCCTTCCGCCCCTTCCGCCCCCTCCCCTCCATGCCCACTTCGGGACGAATCCAGATGAAAACGCTTTCGGGGAGATAACGGCGGAGATTAACTCAAAACTTTAATGAAACGACAGCGATAGTGAGCGAATGAGCCTCCGATTTTAATCCGCAGACTTCGCCCCCGCCGCCCCCGCCGCCCCCCGTAACCTCCCCCACTCTTTCATCTGTGTTTAATTACGTTTCCCCATGAAAGAATGCTTTCCTCCCTGACAGCCACCGAGTTCGCTGACGAATCGGGGATCTTCTAAGGCAGCGCCGGTCAGCAGTGTGCTGACGGAGCAGAAGCGAGAGCGGTGCGAGCGGCGCAGATTAAGAAAAGAAGCCAACAGCGAAAAGTTAACCTTTATTAAGAATATAAATTGAAGCTTTTAGGGTTGCTAATTAATTTTTAAAAACACATTCCTTTTGTTGGGGGCGGGGGCGCAAGGAGGAGGGGCGAGGGGCGAGGGACGGGGCCAGGAAATTGTTTTCTACTTCAGCAGGATTTATCTCATGGGAGAAATTGTTCTACAAGCAATTTAATTATATTTTTTTAATTAAAAAAAAGTTAGAAATCTCCTTCGCGCGAGAAGGGCTCAAGTGCCGCTGTTGGGAAAACCTTTATTGAGTTTTTCTTCTTTTAACTTATTACTAAATGCGGAGCCACCCCGTCTCGCCCTTCTTCTTCCTCCCCCTCCCCTTTCCGGATAAACTTTCTTCATTTATTCATTTCTCTGCTTTCGCTAATCATTCTTCATACGCATTTCAATTTTTTTATTTTTACGGGCGGACCTTAATTAGGTCCCTTAATTAGCTCACCGTCTCTCACTCCCCGGTTTCACTTTCACCGCCACCACCATTCGCTGCAACCGCCCCTTCGATTCCTTTCATTCAACGCCGCCTTCATTCACTCTCACGCGCGCTAGTCCTCTAAAACAACTACAGGGAAAATGCTGCGGGCCTTTGTACCTGTGCCTGAATCTCGTTCCGTCGTCAGCCGAGGCTTAGCGGCGACCCCCAATTGAGCTCACGACCACAAAGAAACCCACTCAATCTCAGTGGCTAATTGACGCTTATTAATTAACGGGCATCGATCACCGACGGTGTTTATGCTCCCAATATGGCTAACGACTTCCATTTAATTTAACGGCCATTTGGACATTATTAGCGCGCGTTATCCGCGCTGCTGAAAGGGCGGGGGTGGTGGAGGGGCTTTTGGAAATCCTTTGCCCGTAAAAAATAGTTGTAAACTAATTTCCGAAAGAAGAAGCAAAGTTTGGGGAACGATTTGGACGGGTGTTGGAAGTCGGGGTTCATTACTAGTCGGATTCAAGGGCGGAGAGTTCAATTTCCTGAGGATGGAGGGTTGTGAGGCGGAAGGGGTGGGGGGGTGGCGTCTTCCCGCGCTCTGGTGGGGGAGCGAGTCTGCGGTTATTCAGCGACACGAGGGTTTTTTCTCGAGGGCGAGAACCACCCGATCGCAGCTTTTCAACCCTTTTAGTTGATTCAACAGATAGGTTTTAAATAAAGGGATGAACCTCTTCGGGAATGACAGTTGCACGTGAGTGGGTTTGCTTGTCTTTGGCTGCTTTTATCTTAAAATGCGGTCCCCAAGATTCGACCGCCTTTTAACGACAATTAAATTCGCCCCGAGCCTCCGAAAATGAAAAGGGACAGCGCCCCCGACTTCTGGTCCTTTTGTCACCCTCCGCCACCCCAGGGCAGCAGCAATTATATTATGGCGTAGTGCTCCCTTCGCGAGGGGGCAGGTTTTCGGTGAAAATATAAATTTTGTTAAAGATAAGAGCGCAAATTATCTCTTTTCTTTGGCATTTAAATCTTTTTTTTTTTTAATTGACTCCACTTACTTTTTGCACATTATATTCGCTTCCATTTTATATATCTAAAAATTAGGGGTTTAATAAAAGAACCAATAAATTTCAAAAATATTCATTCGAAAATGGTGTTTTGTAAAATTAAATTTTGTTTGGCGGCCCAATTTTACCCACTCAAAATGGTTTCTCTAAAATTAACCCTTAGCGGTCGTATGTCTGCTCTCTTCGCTGTGGTGGCGAGGAACTATACGAATCTTATACTCTATATACTCCTATATCAGTTTAATCTCTTCCTGAGGGAACCTCAATGCCTAAAGAACCTATTCACAATACGGTATTCCATCGACTGGAGATAACAAAATTTATCCTAAACAAAAGTTGTGTAAGAGTTTGTTCGCAAATACAAATGAATATTTTACAAATTGTATTTAGCAGTAATTAGAGATTCTCTCTTGTTAAAATATTACTGAATATTACTGAATATTATGTATGTGTATCTTATACTCCTGGAAAACTCAACAATTTTTTGTGAGCAATTTTAACAACTCATTCAACTTTTCCAAACATTTTATTTCAGAAACTATGGAACTTTTAGGAAAAAAGTATTCAGACATTTTTTAGATAATTTTTAGGTCCACAATTTTTGTCTGAGCTAATTTTACTATAAAACTTACCGTTTTGCTGAAAATGGCGAAAGACCAATTCTTTTCTCAGCATCGGATCAGTGTTATACTTTTTTATATAATTATACTTTGAACACTTTGACCCAATTTCAGCTTTTTATGATTAACCTCTCATTCAACTGAACTAAATTAAAAATGAACAAAATATCCGTCAACCAAAAGAAAAGTTCCACTCTCAAATACATATTTAATATCGTTATCAGGAAACGGTTCTTTGAGCAGCAAAAGGAGATTCCTGTTGGCATCATTTCCTCTCAGATGTAGATTCAAGGAAATTCAAGGAAATTCAAGCAAACTCAAGGAAATTGTTAAAAATAATTTGTGTTGAGGTTTCCGCTGTCGGGGGAGGCCGTGGGCGGTGAAATTTTTGGGCTGTTGGCCACCGGTAAGGCGATATGGTCGGAGAGTTGATTAAGGGTAATTCTTGGGGCGTGTAAGCGATATTTTGTGGGGAAAACCCCGCAACCCCGACTGTTTCGGGCACTTTGGGAGTCATTACGTAAGGAAAAGTTATCCGTCGTAATTGGATCTGAGGAAAGTCATTAAAACGCGGAAAGAGTCGAAACGTCGAAAAGGGCAACTGGACATTTCTCATCGCTGATTACAGGATTCACCGAATCCAAAGTCAGCAATAATCAAACCTTATTAGAAGGCCTTTCTCCTCTTTTCTCTTCATTAGTGCTTATTATTTAAGCTTTGCTTCCGCGCTCCGTCCAAGTATTTGTCTTCACAACCCTCATCAGCCTCTCTTCTGCTCTCCCCTAACTCTTTCAGCGCAAGACTTGCCCACCCCGTCACTTCAATTCTAACTAATTTAACCCGCTTCAGTAAAATATTCAATGAAATGTCTGCCATTGTTCTTCGGACGCTGCTGACCGAGTCATTCGCGCTTTCACCTCTCCTTCCTCCCCAAAGGCCGAGAGCCACCCCTGCAGCCCGGCTTTTCCTTTTCTCTTTTATTGGTTCAGCCCTCGTCATAATTTTTCTTAAACGTTTTCATCGATTGAGCGACCGTTGGGGCGATAAGGACTTGATCGGCAGCGTTTCGCGCATGTTGTGAGGGGGTGGGGGTGGCGGAAGGGGTGAGTAAATAGAGGCACCTGAATGCGGTGGAGAGCTCCTTTGAGTGGTCGCTCGTGTCGGACGAACGAGCCTTTGCCCTTTGAAAGTTGAGACTCGTGCTAAATTTTTTTAATTAAAAAGAAAGAAATTAAAACTATATGGCAAGCGATTTAATTTAAATTCATTAATCCATTCTCTTTTCCTGCGCTCTCCCTCCCACGTTCACCCCTTTCCTCCCCGTCTGCTTTGAACACGCAATCAAAATAAACCTAAACAAAAAATTTTTAAATTGGTAAAGAATCCTCTGTCTTATCATCATCCCCTTCCGCCGCCTTCCGCCCCCTTCCGCCCCCTTCCGCCCCTTTACCCTCTTCCGCCCCTCCATGTGGTTCCAACCGGAGTTAATGGAAAAATTATCGAAGTGAAAATTTCTCATTAGTGGGCTTCACAATGAAACATTCTTATTTTTTTCTTCCGCCCCGCCCCCTCCGCCCCCTCCGCCCCTGGCCCACCTTCGCCCTCCCTAATTCTCTTCTTAATTTCTCGGAAAACTTTCTCCCGATCGACGCGGGTTCGCGGGGGCGAGGGGCGAGGGCCGAAGGAATTTCATTACTGCACTGCGCGGAGGCATGTCGGCCAACTTTTATTGCTAAATTCGTTAATTAAATATTGAGGGTGGACGTGGTATCACCGGCGTCCTCGTCACCGCCATTAAATCCTGGGTTGTATGAATATTCAGCCGAGGAAAAGTAGTTTAGTGAAATGAGAGTGTGGGCGCAGTGAGGAGCGAGGGGGGAGCGAGGGGGAGCGAGGGGAGGGAAGTGGAAGCATTAAAAAGAACAAAGGGTGAAGCATTTCTTGGGGAAGCGGGTTTGCGAGGAAGGGGTTGGAGCGGCGTTGCTTTCATTTTGTGTCGCGATCTAATTAAGATAGACCTGGTGGTGTTAGCCGTTGTGGTTGAGGGATGGATTCACCCTTCTCTCCCCGCATCTCTCCATCTTTCCGTCATTTAATGGCATCAATTCCTTTTTATTTTCCACGATGGGAGCCCCGAGTGAGGGGGCCCGCAAAGCAGACAGAGGGAATGCTCCGGGCCTGGCCCTCCAATTGGCACAGCGTTGCACCGAAGGTTCACTTACAGTGAACGCTGAGGGCAATGTGTGCTGACTCGAAGAGGGGACAACCGTTACATCCCTTCTTTTCTGTATAAGTATACATTGACTCGGTTTCCCTCTTTCTTTTTCCATTTTTGACTGGCCCTTTTGTTTTTATCCATTGATAACTAGAAAAAATACAGGTCCACTTTCTAGGGACGTTTTATTGAAGGAGTGGGGGTAGAAATGAACCTTCCGGCCCCTCCGTCCTCAGCAGAAGTCCGCCTTCCTTCCGCCTAATTCCCGTCGAGAGATAACTCAACAGAAGCAATCCGCCCTCTCCGTGTTTTATCGCCCCTTCTCGAGCCAACAAACATCGGACCCGCATGTCTTCCGCTTTCCTGAAAAGGCCTTCAATTAAAGCATTTTCCGACCGACTTGGAATCCTCTCGACCCTCCCCCAGATATCATGTTCCAATTACATTCGGATCATCGGCCTCCGAGTGTGTTATGTCCGGGACCGATAAGAAAATGACTTTCTAATTGCGAAACGATACTCGGCCACGGCGCATGCCCTCGCCCCTCCCGCCCTCCGCCCGGACACCCCCAACCTCCCCTAATTACACTAACAAACGCTGCCCCCTTAACCACCTAATTGATATTGGATGGAGCTGTCAGGACCAAATCAAGGCTCCAATTAGGATCAAACAATGATTAATTCGCTAATGAATTATTTCTTCTGCTATGAATGAGGCTGTCAGACGCAGAGCCACCCCTCGGACTTGCACCCCCGCTTCCACCACGAGGCGGGGTGGAACCCGCTTAGCTTTAACTTTAGCTCGAGTCATAAATGGCTTCCGATTTCTAACCTGAGTCAAAAGTAACTTCCTTTATTCATCGACGTCAGCGTTCTCGTCGATCTCCCCAATTGATGAATTCTTAGTGCATAGTGCAGGGGATGGAATGGAGGGTGTTCGAGGGCACGAGCGTCCCAAAAGAAACAGAGCGCGCCCCCAGGCAACCCCTTCCTCCCCCGAATCTGCAGGTTCATCTCAGCGTGGCTAACCGAATTAAACGGTAGGTTTGGGTCGAAATGAGTTATCAGGTGAGCCCTCGGAGGGGAGTCAATTATTTCGAGGAAGGGGAGGGGATCCGTTTGAAAGGGTTAACTCTAAGGGAAGGAATGAGGTCCTCTGCGAATTTGCGTTTGACGTCATTTCATTCTGTTATCGCGAAGGAGAGTCCCTAATTAGGAGCCGGGACTTGTACGGGCTCTTATTTTAGGCACGTTTCCCCCGAAATCACCGCTCAATTAGCGAATGGCGAGGGAGAGAGGAAAAATGTTAGGAGTCCTTTTCTCAAGTTGAGCCCAAGGCCGCGTCCACCGAGTCACCTTGAAGTAATTAACATAATCACGTAATTAGGCTGTGATTAGTGAGTGCCCCCCCCCCCCCCGGCGAGGAGTCTTTTGGAGGGGAAGGAAACCGTAAGCATTCAGCGACGTTGGCCACTTAGAAGTAAATAAGGGGAGAACGTCTTGTGAAGAAGCGGAAGTTACTTTTGGCTCCATCTAATAATAAAACCGTAAAATCATGAGCGGCAGCCATTAATGAATTTTGAAGCTGGAGAATCAGCCTTTGAAAACCTTTTTTTTTAATTAAGAGTTACAATGATAAGTTGAATGCGCAGGAGTGGAGCTCCTGAAGGTAGTATAAGTATAAATATAAAATAAGAGTGGATTGTTGGCGGTCTGTCGGTTGACCAGAAGTGGCTATAGCCAACAGTTGACTTCAACTCTCGTAAAGGTGATTCGATGTATATACTGTATGTACTGTATATGGATCCGCTTTTGTATATTTGTCAAGCACGTGTTGTAGTGCGTTTAGGGTATTGCAAGCGGCTTTTGCCGGTTATGTGTGAGTGTCTCTTGAGAGTGTCTTCGTCTTTTGTCAGTTATCGGTCGAACGGTGAACACAGAAATGAGGAAAGGGCGAACGGTTTTGCTTTCTTATGGAATTTTCCGCACGTTTTTAATTGAGAAAACAGGGATGAAAATTGCTGACGAGAGATGAGTGGAAAAAGCAAACACGCCGAACACACACAAAGACGCAGAAAAAATGTAAAACAAAGGCAAAGCTAAAGGCAAAGCATCCGTGAAGCGGAAAAAACCTGAACCGAAGCTCTTTTCCTGAATAAACACGTTCGAACGCTTTTTAAACATTTTTGTGTCTCCGGCGAACGCTCACGCTCCCTGCCGCCCGGACCCAGCAGACGATCGCCCGAACCGAGGGCGAAGCGGAAAAACACCAGCCAAGAAGAAAGGGGGCGAAAGGGGAGGAACTCTAATTAAAACTGTCAGCTTATTTTGTACATGGCTTACAACGCGCCCATTAATTATTATTAAAGCAATTATTATTAAAGCAAAACCAAGAGCGGGGGGCGGGCTCCGACTAATAACCTGCTGTCAGAAGTGGCGTTCGCGGGGCGGGCGGGGAGGGAGCCGCCCCAGTCCGCCCCTGATGGAAAAACTTTTATTATGAATTTCGCCATGTTATTTCAGTCGACAGCCGATCAAAGTGAGGAAATATTGAAGAGAAAGTGATTGTTGGCAGCTAATATCATGACAAGTGTAATATCCGCAGTTGAAAGAACATTAGGAGATTTTTTCTTTCGTAAGCAGAAATTCTGATTTCCGGTTAAAGACATATTTAAATTGAGGGCGGGGTGCGGGAGGGGAGCCACCCTTTCCCAAATATATTTTCTCTTGCGATTAATCAAGTCGCGAGTTTGATTCTCTCCCCGCTTTCGGGGGTTGAAAAGCGGGGAAACTCCGGACAGGGGAAGGGGAGGGGAAGGGGAGGGAGGAGGGGAAGCATTTATTGGAAATCTTTCAGCTGTCCGAGGGGCAGTGGGGAAGGAAAGAAATTAAATTTGAATACAAGAAGCCCAACGTGTCGCCCTTTCATCCCCGGACGGATTGGTTTGCATTAAAGGAGGCCTGGGAGAGGGTTGGCCCCTGGAGGGGTCGTTTCCGCCCCCTCAGCCAGGCGGTCATTTCGAGGGCAGCCATCCAAAGCAATTTTGTCTTGGTTTCAGGTCCTCCACGCAGTGAAGCGCCGATGAGGGATTAAGGGAAGGCTGTGCTCATGTGGCGATCTTGGAGAGGAAGGTGAGTCGGTGGGGGCGAGGGGGGCGAGGGGGCGAGGGGAAGAAAATTAGGCGAAGGGGAGGTTAACCGAGCAAGAAGAAAGGTTGGCAAAGGGAAATTCTCGTAGATGCGGTTCAATTTTTTAGGTTATTTAATTCTGATGGTTTTTTTATAACTGTATTGAGTTGGATGGAATAAAAGGGTTATTTGGAGGCGAATCGATTCTTCTGAGACGAAGACGGGGGTGGAGGTAAACGTTTTCAAAGAGGGCGAATGTTTGACATCTCTCTATCGATTATTATTTTCCTCATTCAATCGGACATTTGCTTGATTCGCTCTCCCCTAAATCCACTTAGCAAAGGAAAAGTTGAAAGAAGCGCGGAGTTGTCGTGCTCACCCCTCCCCCGAGCGAGCAACGGCGGAAGAAACAAAGAGTAAATGCTGCGGAAATTGGCTTCCGCTAGGAAAACAAAAAAGAAGAAATAATGAAGGGCGAAAGGGAGGAGAGACAAAGTCCAGTTCAATTAAGAAAACCGAACTCCTCGGGGATCGGTTAGAGATGATCGTCAGAGGCAGTGCCGAATCCAGGACACCCGCATCCCCTTTTACGTCGCTCACCCCCCCCCTCCCCCATCCCCATTTGGGAAATTTAATGAAAGCAAATCATTATTCGCCATTAATTAATTAAGTTTTATTTGACGCACATCGCCGAGGACCTGGCTATCGATCCCTCCCGGCTTCTGGTTTCCTTCTCCCTCTCCTCCTGCTGTCGTCGCTGCTGTAGCTCACCTCGTCGCGCCTACAAACCTGCAATTTGTCCCCTAATCTCGTAAGGACATTAGTCAACTAATTTGTCCTCGGTTAATCTGTTTTAATCTGATCGGACTGTTTCCGGACCGGTTTCAATTACATTTTCTGAAATATTCAAAACACTTTCATTAGGAGAGATACGGGGCTGTAATTCACCCCCGCCGCCCTCCAGAGAACCTAATTGGAGATTACTTTGATTTGAGCTCATGCGATCGCTGCCGGGCGAAGTCTTCGGGAAAATGGCCGACGGCGGCCGGTGTCCAGTCAAATATCCCATGAAAAATGATGTGGATAAAAGGAATTGGAATTGTATGAGTTTTTCTTTGCCCCCCTTTGCCCCCCCCCCCCCTGCGTAACTCTTAAACCGCCTCTTTCTCATCTGCCATTCTCCGGAAAATTAAATCCTAACTTGAGCGAAGGCCCCTCGGAAAACTGTTTCAGGGAAATTACTTTTCTTAAATTTTCCAAAAGCTTTCTATCAAAGGAGAGCATAAAAAGATTGAGGTTTCCCTTTCCTTTTCCAACTATTTATTGCGTTTCTTAAATTTTTTATACCTTTTAAGAGAATGAAAACGGGAGGGGAGATATGGAACGGGAAAGCCATGGGCGGGGGCGGGGGAAAAGGGCTTCTCAATTTCCTTCGTGAAATTATACTAGAAAGAAATTCCATTATTTTCGCTCGGGAACCCGACCGTTCGATTCTATTAAAAAAGCGCCGGTTTTTTAAAATTGACTTTGTCTCCTTTGGTCAGCAAAGCGACCGGCGAGGAATGAATGTTGCAGACGGCCGCTGAGGGGGCGGTGGGGGCGGTCGCCGGAGGGGACCCAGGTTGCAGCCCCAAAGCCAACCTCCCTCTGGGGCTGCCGTTGGCGCACTCATTCACCCCTTTACTTTGCCTTTTTCTTTTCTGTGGCCGACTCTTCCGGTTGGCGTCCTTTTCCCGCTGGAAATGGCAAAACGCGGCCGTTTGCGAGAGGGAGAAAAGAAGGAGCGTTTGAGCGCAGAGCCCATTCATTTCTGGTGTTCCTTTTCGCTTTATTAAGAGCAACAGCCCAACGGAATCCTGCAGCACTTCGGGCACTGCAGCTTTCGATGCTCTTCAGCTGCCTGGAGAAGCCGAGAGAGAGTGAGAGGGCGAGAGAGAAAGAGAAGAAAATAATTATGAGAATTAAAAGGATGGAGGAGAATCGCATGAAGTCGAGACTCTCAGGTTTCGAGCCACTTGTAAAAGTAATTTGGAAACTACAGAGGAAGCTATAAAAGCTCATTGATTGCGTTTAACTACTCTTTCCGAGGCTTTCCGGATTGGATTCGATTAGTTAAAAACGAGATTTGATTAAATTAAACCTCGTTAGCTGTCGGCCTCCTTTGCCTAATCGCCAGCCCGCCCCCGCCCCAACGCCCGCCAACTCACCCCAAACGCCTCGCGCCTAAAAACCTCCCAAAAAAGTCAATATAAATACTTGGATAGATGAAAGTTGTCGGTCATTAAAAAAAGAAAAGAATTTTCCATTAAAGTTATTTGAAATGGAGTAAAAAGAAAACACTCCTCTCCCTCGGGTTCCTTCCCTCGGGAGGGGGGGGGGCGGGCGGGGCGGGGACCCTTTCACGTCTTTCCCAAGCTGAGAAATTACCCGCACAGCCTTTTTAGATTGATGTCACTGTCATTGACATCATTCCGCCACCACTTGAGAAGATTCCGGGCGGGGGCGGGGGCGGGCATCCCTTAATAATGCCGGTCCTTTGTGATTCGCGGGGCGGACCGTCAGGTGTGGGGCGGCCGGGGCAGTGTGACGACGACAGTTGAGCAGAAGGAACACTTTCCAAGTTAGTGCGGTCGAAGGGACTAATTAGAATCTTTTAATGAGGAGAGCTTTTCAAAGAGTTTCTGCTTTTTCTGCTCGGGAGAGAGCGCGAAGAGGCACTAATTCATTTATCATTTGTCCGTGATGTGGTGAGCGAGCGAACAATTGCTGACTCGACTCGCCCCGGGGGCGGGTTCGGTTGCAGGAAGTGAGAATGCAGCGGACACAGTGGCAGATGTTCTCTCTTTGCTTTCTCTTAAGTCAGTTGCATTTTTGCCCGTCTTTGAGGCCAAATATCAAATAGTGGCATTTCGGATTTCTGTCTAACTTTGCTCGTTGGAAGGGCACATGTGGAGCTTTCGAAAGCATTTGGTTTCCTTTTAGTGGGCAAAATGGCCTCCGACCAGAAAATGTCAAATGTGTCATCCAACTTTTTGAATCGTTGTATCGCACAAACAGTGACGCTTAGGAAAAAGTAAATTTTTTGTAGATAATTTAGATAATTTATTGCTCTAAATTTTCGTCTAATTTTACGATAAAACTTACGATTTTGATGAAATTCGCGAAATAACAATTTTTCCCCCAATTTTAGAAGAATTTTTTATATTTCTTTTAAAATTATACTCTGAACAATTTGACAAAGTTTCAGCTTTTTGGGAATTTATATAACTTTACCGGTCATTTTTAAACATCCGAAAGAGCAAATAATACAATATATTTATTTTCTTAAAATTTTCTTTTCTTAATGTTTTATTTATTAATTTACAAAATGATGATATAATATGTATTTATCATAATTTAATAATTTATAACATTCATCTAATGTGAGGTCAATTTGACCCCTCGACGGCATTCCAGTGCCGAAAGAACGCGACGCCGTTTCCCTCCAGAAGGAGAAAGTCGATTGAGCAACCGCTAATGGCCTAATGGGCCTAATGGGCCTAATGGCCTTAATGGAAACTTGGGGCCCTCCTGCACCCCCCGGGATTTCCCCGACTGCAACCCCTCCCTGCCCTTCCGCCATTTTAAATTATTTCCTCTTAAACCTATTACAACTAATAGAATAATAAATTAACGTTTTGCCTTCTTTTCTTTCTTTTCCGCCCCTCCGCCCTCACCGCCCGTTTCCGCTCCTTTCCGCGCCCGCGAGTCTTGCACCCAAACGGAAACCGTCCGATCTGCGGCCGGGGGGGGCGAAGTGGGGGCGCATCCCCCATTTACTTCCGACTTTGACGATCTCCAATTCTCAAGCGCGCGTCAATTAAATAACACAAAGTCAGAATTAATTAGCAGCGTTAAAGTCAAAAGATAATTCCGTAATGGGATTTGTCATAACTTTGAAAAGCGAGTGAAAGAGGGAGGGATGGAGGGGCGGAGGGCGGAGGGCGGAAAGAACTTTTCACAGGTTTCGGGGGCGGGGGCGCCGAACGGCATCGATCGCCCCGATCGACAGCGTCGTCCGCCCGTGGGCGGAGGGCGAGTGCCCGCTGACCGCCCGCCCGCTGCCCGCTCGGAAGCCCGCCATTCTGTAAGGGCGGTTAAGGCGAAGTAAACACGAGCATTGTTTTCTTCCTGAAACCTCGTTTTAATTAAAATAAACATTTCTTTATTGCTTTCCGTCGGTATATTTTCAAAATAAAATTTGAATATTTAAACATTGGTTGGGGGTTTGGGGGACGCGGGATCTGTGCTGCAGTGGGCAATGAGGCGGTGAGGGGGCGAGAGGGGGAGAGGGGCGAAAGGGGGTGGAGCGGCCAGGAGATGATTTATCGGTGTGACCAAAGGAAAGGAAAGGAAAGGAAAAAACAAATTACAAATGGAAGTTTTTTCCCCTCGAATTCACCTTTTGATTAAAAGGAAAATTAATTAAGTGATTAAATAATTAAAAAAGGGCGTCGTCTCTTTCTCTCGCTTTAATCATTTTGCTCCTTTCGAGGGCAGGACACGTGGAAGTTCTCGGGGGGGTGCGCTGCCGCCCTTTGGCCACCCCCGCGGACGGGGCGCAGAGGTGGCTGTCTGCGAGAGGGCAGCAGAAAGGCTGAGGGGAGAAGGGGCGGGAAGGAGCGGAAGGGAGAGTTTGAAAGGGCGGAAGTGGAACAATACACAATGCGATGAGCGGTCCCCGCCGAAGGATTGGATTTCAGCAGAAGACAACGCACTTCAGGGTTATTAAGAGAAACGTTAATTAAAGTGAGAAGTGGAACAGTGTGTTGCGTTTTCATCCCCTCCGCCTTCTCCCTCCCTCCCTTACGTAACCAACCCCTTTGTATTTCCGCTGGCATGTGCAACAAAAACCAAACTATTTTCTAATGAAATCGCTCCTAATGTTTACGTCGTAGTAAATTGGCTTCTTTTTCCGCCCCCGCTCCCGAGCGGAGGGTGAGCACTGTGCAGGCCGAGAATGAGCTCCATTAGGGGTGGCTAAGGTCGGAGGGGTGGGAGGAGCACGGGGTGGGCGGGGAAGAAACTTTGAAAGCTCCGCGAGCCGAGAAAGAGGAAACGCATTAGATCCGGGAAAGAAGAAAAGGAGAGAACTGAATGGGGCGGAGGGATGAAGGGGTTAAAGGCAACGGGGGAGCCGGGGGTGAAGAGGAGACTTTAATTAGAAAATTTAATTGACTTTTATTGAAAACTATAGGATTGTGTATTTTGTATTCATTGATTAAACGAAGGTTTTGATGGGAAGGCAGTTTGGGGTGGCTGCCGAGGGAGGGGCGGGGGTGGAAGGCCGAAGGAAAAAATCCGCCAGGACTTTCTAATTGCTAATTTATTTATAAAAATATTTCGAAATGAGATTTTTTTAATTAAACTAACCGCTCTGTTGATTTATCAGTGCTGAAATGAGAGTCGGGCGGCAAGGGAAAGTGGTGACTCGGAAGGAGGGAGGGCGAAGAAGAAGAAGAAAAAGCGGCGAGGAGCGCCGTCCCACATAAAATGGAAACTGTCAGGAGTTGAAAACTCCTAGGAAGCACAAGAATGTTTGATTAGATTTCAATTTTCCACACAAGTTGATCGGGTGATTCGATTTCGAGAAATGAAATTGAAAAAAGGAGAAAAGGAAAAGAGGAAAGCTAATTGTCTTTTTATTTTCATCCCTCGGAGTTTTCCTTTCCCCGATGCGCCGCCGGGGGCGGGGGCTGCGAGGTGTGCGGCGCTCGCTCGGACGCCATTGCGCCCCGCTCGCCTCCTTTCCAGTTTTATAAAAGTTGGAAAAGCTTTCAAAATAAAACACACAGAGGCTTTCAATTCTGTCTGAAGGAAAGACAGGAAAAATAAAGAGAAAAGAATGAAGAGTGAGGGGCGGGGGAGGCAGTTGAAAATGGGAAAATGAAAGCTATTTCATGTTGTATAAGATGTGTCCGATTTGGTCACATGTCAGCCTAAAAAGCTTTTAAAACAGTTTAAGAAAGCTTTGCTTCAAGATGGATTTCCTTCCTTTTCTATCGTGTCACGCTGATAACTCATCTTTCCCTTTCCCATCAAAGATAGGTCCTCCGTCGTCCGTCGTCCGTCGTCCGTCCGCGTTCCGCCCCGCGAGGGGTTGGGGGAACGTCCGACGGGGGGAGAAAAAGCCTGTGAGAAAGCGGAGCTTTTAACGCAGGCTTTGTCCCATCGGGGCAAGTACATTGAACACCCATTTCGACTATAAGAGAATGCTCTTTAGCCACTTTGCGCTCGGGAACCGGCCAGCGAGTGCAAATGGATCGGGGAAGGGTTGCGGAGGGAGGGAGGGGTGGCTGCTAAGAGGGAGAAATGGCGGCGACAACTTCGGAATGAAAGCAGTGTTTCTAGATGAGAGCTATATCGTGTTTAAATTTAAAGTGGTTGAGGGGGCGAGGGAGGGCGGGGGCTGCGCGTTTTTCCATTTCGCGCTGGAAAAAATAATTTTCCGGATTTTGAAAACCCCTGAAACTAATGAAGTGAAAGTTTCTTAACGAGGGAGAAAGGAAAGAATTGCACCCCCTCTCCCCCAGACGCTCAGTTTGTAAGTACAGTTAAACCAGCGCTTGAGCCTCTTTTTCTTCCGCCCCCTCTGCTCTCCTTCTCCTCCCCCGCCCGACCCACCTTCCTTCTCGCTAAAAGCTTCCTTTTCCTCCCGGTTATCACTGCCACCTTTTGTCGCCTCTTGTTAAAACCACTCTTTGCATTTTCCCTCGCTTTTCACTGTTTTCACGCCCCCTTGTTCCTTACAGCCCTTTCGCAAGACCGCCCCGTGGCCATGGACGCCAGGGCCCGCTGGATGGGGGGATGAAACGGGAGGAGACGCGCCTAAAAGCGGAGGAAAACGCAGATTTAAGCATTGATGGGGATGATTAAAACGGCGGTTCCTTGGAGGGTTCCGCCTGGAAATTTCCCTTTTGAGATCAGTTTTAACGAGACCTCATTAGAACGATTTTCACGCGTTCGGGGGAGGAAGGGCGGGAGGGCGAGAGGGGTTGCTCGTTAGGGCTCCGCTCGCTAGCCGCTGGGCCCATCTATTAGAACAAATTGACACCTGCCTTCCCGTCTTGTTTCCAACCCTCCCCGTGAAATTATATCAAGTATCCCCATTAGGCCAAGTCTAAAGTTTTCCTCTCCCCAGAGTAACTTCAGCTCCTCGTTCCAGGAGATGGGATTGAGCGCATTGAGGGGTCGTCGGCCACCGCTGCAGCGCCCCAGCTGAGTGGGGACTCCGACAGCACGGGGACTCGGAGTATGCACAGCACGGAAAATGGCCCAGGTGAGTCCCTCTGTGTGTTGGCTTGTGTGAACGGTTTGTGTGGGGGCAGTGGCGGGTGTCAGTTGCTGGGCGGAAGGGAAGAGGGGAGAGGAGAGGAGGGGAGGGGGAGGGGGAGGGGGCGAAAGGGAAGAGGAGAAGAAGAGTAATTACTCCGAACAATCAACAAGAAAGCCTACTCAGGAAATTAAAAAGAGGGAACTTATAAGATTAATTTTGTTTTCCTTACTTTTAACGTAACTCGAAAGCTGAGCTTTCGAATGCCTCGGAACGTTTTAATGGATTTTTATCAGGTGAAAACTTGTATTCGCTTCTTGTTTAATAACTCCTCGAGAGAAAGAGGCTCCAGGTTGGCTAATTAATTCGGGAACCGGGAGGCCGGACACGGAAGAGCCAGAAGAGGAAACGCGGAGAGGAGCAGCCGAGAGGAAAGCCTGTGTTCGTGACATTGACAGTTCCCTGACAGCTCTCTTTCCACTTTGTTTAGTTTTGATTCGTTCTCACGACTCCGGAAGGGGGAAACCCACGCCTCCCCCGCACCCTCTGCTCTTAGCCGCACCCCCGACTCGCCCCCAAGCCCTCTCCCCCGAGGGCGATGGCTGACGTGGCCCCGCACAAACCCCCCGCTGCCCCCCTCGCCCCCTCGCCCCCTCACGTGTCAAACTTTTTCTTCGGATTTCCACGAAATTGCCGCCAATTCAATCAGTGAGCCCATTCATGCATTTTACAATATAATATTGATATAATATAAATAATATCTCATGCGTGTCGGGTGAAGATTTCAGCTTCGGTTAAGAGCAAATTATATAAAATCTATATTTATATTATATTCTGTCTCATTTCGAATCGAATCTGAAAATGAGGCGGAAATCACATTCGGGAAAATTAAATTTGGAAAATGTTTTCCGAAAGAAAGTGCAAAAGCTGAAGTGCAAGAGGACACGAGGACACCTGTTTCAGGAGCAGCCCGAAAGTGAAGCTCTAGGGGTGGCAGCAAACAGAGGAGGAGTTCAAACTCCCGCCTTAACATACAAATTCAAATAGGGCAAACAGTAAATGAGTATTAAATAATAAGAATAATATGAAGAATTTGATGAAACACACGCAACAGCTTTCGAAAAAAAGCTCTTGTTCACACGAGAAAGTTTCTTTTCGCACGACCGACTCAGAGCCGACGAGGCGACAGCTACAGGTACGGGGGTACCTGCGTGCGCACTTGACAAGTAACCAAGAAGACATTTTCTCTTTTGTGTTAAAAGCTGAGAAAAGCTGTCAGTGGTGAGCTCACGAATTCAGCTTCTTGAGGGCAGTTAATTGAGGGGAAGAAGAGACTTTTTTCTGTTTTTAGTATATATTAGTAATTATACAATAAAATTCTGTTTTTTGTTTTGTCTAAAAATATAACGTATTGTTTGTGCGTTTATAAATTACCTAAAATCTGTAATGTACTTTTTTTTCATTCGGAGAATGTGAAATCGGTCAGAGTAAGATCATTAGGCAAAAGACATAGAGGGGATAGTTAACGAAGAAAAAACAGTAATAAATAAATAGATAGATAAATGGATAAATCAAAAAATAAACGAACAGAATGAATACGAGATATGGTTGACATATACAAAAACCAGAAAGAATTCAGTTTTTCTTTTTGAAAAGTTGGAAAAGTAAAATTTAATTCGGACTTTCACAAAAGGCTTTCGATTCGAATAAAAATTAAAAAATTGTCGCCCTTAATTTCGTTTTATTTATTTAGGTGAAAAGCCTCACCCAAACTCGCGCCATTCCTTTTCTCACCCCCGCAAATGTCTTTTCCAATTAAACAAAAAATTTATGACATTAAAAATCCTCTTCGGTTGGCGTCCCGGGGCCCGAGGGGCCTCCCCCCCTCCCCACCCTCGCCCTGGCACCGCCACTGCCACCGCCACTTGAGGGAGCCACCAAAATGAAAATAAATCCTTCTGCTAATAGACCACTACATGAATTCGCTATTATTTCCAACGAAGAATGATAAAGCGGAGAATGGCGAATAGAAATTGAGGAATCGTCGGGGAGACTGAGGAGACAGAGACCGAGTTTCGTTTCCAACCCCCGACCCGTCCTCCCTCTCCGTAATTAGGAATAAACATGTTTTGATTGTGCACAAGATGGCGGAAAGAAGAAGGGACGGATTTAGGGGCTCAGGGCTTCGCCCGGAGATGAGGAAATATTTTGTGGCGGCATTCCGGAGATTCTCATTGTCCGAGTCATTTGTTTCAATAAAGAGAGGCGCAGCCTTTTTAAATCCTTTGAGGCCCATTCGCCGAATCCCGTGGATTTGTGTGCATCCGGTCCACGTGGAGGAAGGAGGGGAACCAGGCGGAGGGGGAGGGGAGAAACCAGTTAAGCAAACCAGAAAAGAAGAAAAATAATTATTACAATAATTATTTTTAAGTCAGGTAAATTGTTTCGGATTTAGTAAATTAATTTCTTTGTCGTTTTTAGATTAAATTCTATTGTGCTCGGTTTTGGAATAATCAAAGTCCTTTCCCCCCCCCTTCTCCACTCACTCGTCACCTTCATCCCCCGACACCCCTCCCTCCCTTTCATTCCGACCGGGACCTTTTCTCATTTACTCTTTTCATTGTAATTAGAGCTTATTTTACTTCAAAATGCCAGAGCTGACATTTAAAACGCAACTTTGCCATTCCCGTAGAAAACGTTAAATTCTCCGTATCTTTTCTTCTCCCCCACTCACCCCTCCCGAAGAGAGGTCGAACGCTCGCCCGCTCAGGGTGCAAGGCTCGCTCTGCTCTTCCCGGCCACTTTGGGGGCCCTGGAAATGCTTTTCTAATATTTCCGCCCCCTCGCTCGCCCATTCTCGGCAATTAATCACATCCATGTACCACCCTGACATTTCATTAGGTTTTTTTATTGCCTGCGACCTCCCCCGCCTGCCACCTCTCGCCCTCGGGGCGGGGCGCCCGCAGCTGAGCTGATTTTTATCATAATCTCTTCCATCTCATTTTCAGGACGATCCCCCCCCCCCCCCGCCTCTTTCATTCAATTTTTTGGGGGTTTTTCCCCACTTGTCTGTGCACAATTTAATTAACATGAATCTCCAAGATTTTTTCTCATTTCCTTTTTCGGGTAAAAAATAATTAAATTAATTTTTTCGGGAGAGTTTTTTTTTATTAACATGCTTTTCTTCTAATGCGAAATTTTTTGCCGGCGCGAGGCAAAAAATAAAAAATCCAATTAAAAATTTTAATCAGCAGAACATCAATCTTCATAATGAAGTTAGAAATAAGTCGGCGCTGGATTTTAACGTTTGCCCTTTTGGCGTTTTAAAAAACCGTTTTCCCTTGAACCCTCCAACACCGCTTCACCCCTGCACACCCCCTCCGCAACGGACCCCCAAAGCCCCAAACCCTCACACTGACCAAAGTGGAACCGAATCCGGAAAAGACACCCTTTTCTGCTCTTAGAGAACTTATTCCTTTTTAAAATTAACTCGTTTAAGTGGTCATTTTGACCCCTTAATTTTGACTTTTGGATTTGGGAACACTCGTTTTGACATTTTTCATTAAGAAAAGAATTTTTCTTCTTTTCTTATGAAGGAAAGAAATGATCAGTTCAATCTCCTCTTCCCGAAATTATTATAATTTAAATTTTTAAAAAGCTGGCAACCCATTTCGGGGTGAAAATGTAGATCTCTCTCCGGTGGTCAGAGGGATGATCACCCCCAAGTGATTCTCCAATGATTAATGAAGAAAAAACGGAAGGGAGGGCGCGTGGCGTGGCGGCGCAGGGGATGTTGCGGCTGCTACAAATTGATGGAATTGAACCGGGTTTTATGAAAGTTATAGCGGAGCGCTTTAAAAGTGACAGCCTAATATCTCAGAAACAACTTTCTAATTTCCAGATGGCTTTCTCGGGGTTCTTTCCCAACCCCCACGCCGCCACCCCCGCCATTGTATCTCACCTTTCCCCCACATCCTCGCTTTTTTCATGCATCAGCTTTTTATCTTATTTATGTCCCTTTTGTTGCCGGATTCCTTTGCCATGGCTCCTGTCTTTCCCCTCCGCTGCTGACCCAGCACCAGAGTCCTTTCTTTTCACTCACGATGGCCAAGTCCAGTCTTCGCCGGAGAGGGGGGGACAGACATCAAGACAGACCAGCAAGGGTTTTCTTTCGTTTCCTTTCTGAATCAGCAGATGAGGTCTTCTGCAGCGGAAGTTACTTAGGACTCGATCGGGGAAATCGACCACGTGGTCGGAAAAGCAGAGGGAAAATGCGAAAGCGTCTTAAAAACGAGATTTTTCTCATTTACGTGGCTAAAAATAACTAAAAATTAGACTTGTTAATATTAACTAACAAAATTAATCTTTCTTGAGATTTTTTCGTTTAATTATTTTAAAATGCACATTATACCCCTTTCGCCTCTCTCCCTTTCTTCGCCTTTGTTTCCCGGAAAATAAAGAAATTGACTTTCGCTCTCTCTCTCCCCCCCCCTCCCCCTCCCCCCCTCCCCTCCCTGTTTTTTTCAATTAAAACTTCATTTTTATTAATTTAACAGTAACAGCGGACAAATTTGAATCATCTCGACAATTTCATTCAGTATTTACAGTGTGCTCAAGACAAGGGCCACTTCTCCTCCAGCGCATTTTTATTTTATGCCTTCGTACGCCCCCCCACTCGAAATTCATCCCCTTTTCCACAAAGTCCCAGTGCTGTTCACTCCCAAAGCAAAGACGAAACCCATTTGGAGAGTTCAGCAGCCGGCAGCCCCGGCAGCCCCTAAAGGTCCCCCAGAACCCACCCCTAAAGGTATGCCAAAGCAGCCCCCGTCATTAATCACCCATGGCGTAATTATATTTTATAAGGGCGTTCGGTTATTGGAGGGAGGCGTTCGAGATTAGCTCCTTTTGATGGTTCGCCCCCGCCCCCGCCCCCGCCCCCCCCCATTCAGCCTTTCTTTTCCTTTTCGTTAATTGAACTCGGCAAGATTTATTGTTCCTTCGTGCATGCCAAATCGCTGACTGTGCCGGGGGGCTCTCGTTCTGCTAATTCCCGCTAAAAGCGAACTATAATTTGGTTTAATTCGTTAAAGTGAACGTTAATTCGCGCCATTTACAGGTACGGCCTTTTTATGCAGTTGTTTAGCCAATCAGGGGTGGGCAATGTTTTGTTATGCTTGGCCGAGGGGCATTGAAATTTAAGAGGGGTTTGGACGCGGTTGGCAATGGCTGCGGCACTGCTGAGGGTTTTTGCTTCCCGAAATTCCTCTTCGATAACACTTAAATCCCGGTTTGAATGTTTCAAATCGAAATTGATATTTTCATTGTTTTTGCATTTCCCATTATTTTCGCTTCATCTCCGTCCCTTCCTTTCCCGCTCCCCTGTCCGTTCATCCCTCTCGATCGCTTCCCCGTATTTATTCATTCGTTTAATTTCTCTCGCACAGACTCTGTTTTCTTAAGCAGCCTCCGGATAAAAAATTAAATATTCATCGGTGGGGGCGGGGCACTCCCCCAAGTGAAGGAGACAATGGAAGAAAACTGTGTGGAAGGGTGGAGGGGTGGAGGGGTGGAGGGGAAGACAAACTGTTTCTCAGTAATTAAGACTTTTTCCTTTTAAAAAATTAATTTAATTTAAATTGTCTCATAAAATGAAAATTAATGACATTAACTTTGATTTATATTTTAAAGGCTCGTTTTAAGCGGTTTTTTCCACCCCCTCCTTTCGCCCCTTTCCTTACCCCTTCTGCAGATGGCCCCTCGCTTTGTCCTTCCGGAGGACAACGCAAATCGCGGACTCCACACGATCCCCCATTTTTATAAACACTCACCCCCAATTAATCACGGCCATTATTAAAATTAGAGTTTTTACCCTCTCCTGGGTTGCGCCCCCTCCGACGTTTCTTTGTTCCCTTTTCCCCTTTTTTGTTTTTATCTTCTCACAGTAATTTCAACTTTTTTTTAATATTTTAAAATAAAAGAGACTAAAATGGATGTGCATGACTTTCATAATGATAATGATATAATCCGGGAGCGCGGCCTCCCTCCCCCTCCCCCGAGGGGAGGTCGCACCCTCTTTAATTCCCGACTTTTCATTTCGTGGCTTTTTATCGCGTCCTATTGTTTCTAAATCGTCGGCCCGCGTTCGCCGTTCGCCGTTCGCCCGCCGAAGCCTCCCGGTCTGGAGGAAAGGATTTGGGCGAACGAATGGGGAGGAACGATCAGGTTTTTTGCTGAGTAAGCGAAGATTGCTCGGCCGTTATCAATGCCGAGCAGCCATATTAAGCAGTGGATGAGCGAATCCGATGACGGATCCCACCATTGTTGTCTCCCATCATCCCTCGACAATGCCTCCTCCCAACCGTTATTAATTATTATTTTGATTTGATTTGAATTGAAAAGCAGTCGGTGCGGCGTTCTCTTTCAGATACGGGTCTGGGGGAGAGCAACATGCTGTCGTCCGGGGGCGGAAGGAGCGTCGCCGGGGGGGGCGCCGCCCTGGGGGCGACGGTGGCGCAGGCGCCCCCCAGTGCGGGGCCTCGGGAGTGCGCGGGCTGCGGAAAGAGGATCACGGAGAGGTTCCTTCTCAAAGCCATCGACCTCTTCTGGCACGAGGACTGCCTTAAGTGCGGCTGCTGCGACTGTCGGCTGGGGGAGGTGGGCTCGACGCTGTACACGAAGGCCAACCTTATCCTCTGCAAAAGGGATTACTTGAGGTGGGGATCGGTTCTTGGAAGGAGCAGGAACTGGCGGGGCCTTTTAAACTAATTAAAAAACACTTTTCCACAGCCTCGCCATTTTCCTCCCTTGATTAGATTTTTTATTTCCAACGGGATTAGTTTAAAATATTCAGGGGAAGCTCCAGTTTAATCCATTTGCTGTACTTGTTCTTCCCCACACGCATTACCGTTATTATTGCTCCTCCTTCGTGGTTTCCAGATTGTTCGGCACCACTGGCTACTGCGCTGCCTGCAATAAAGTCATTCCGGCGTTCGAGATGGTGATGAGAGCCAAGAGTAATGTGTATCACTTGGAGTGCTTCGCTTGTCAGCAGTGCAACCACAGGTAAGCAGGGAGCCTCCCTTCCGCCCCTCGATCCACCGCCCTAATCGGCTGCTCTCGCCCTTACAGGTTCTGCGTCGGCGACAGATTTTACCTCTGCGAAAACAAAATTCTCTGTGAATACGACTACGAAGAAAGACTGGTGTTCGCCAACATGGCGTACAATCCTTCAAGCCTCGCACACATACGAAGGCAAGTCGGTAATCTGCAGGTAAATTTACGTTCTCCCTCCCCCCTTCCAACCCCTTCCCTAAGGGACTCCTCTGCCCATCGACTGCTAACAATGGGCCGCCACTGAGGGCTCACCTGCCCAACCCAAACCATCCCCAACCACCTCCCATTCCCGACACCCCCAACTCCACCCACATCTAACAACTCTTTTCTTTAGTCAGCAGGAAACAATCTAACACACAATTTCGGGCAAGAGCCACTACCGGCGGGTCAAACCGCGTTTAACGTCGCCCTCTACGGAAAACCACCCGCACCACCGCCTCCCCACAGCGGAGCAACACTCAGCAACAGCCTCCTCAACCCCCCTCACAGCATACGCGACGACGGGTCCAGCGGCTACGGCAGCCCGGATTCGGAGACCTTCGACCCCCAGTGATCCCGCAGGAAGGACTCCAGGGGGGCAGTGGCTCCCCTGGGCGCTCCTGCTGGTGGCTCGAGCCCTCCTCGACTGCTCCGCCTGGCCCACTGCGCCACCGCCCCTCCCATGCACACTGGCCGCCCCATCAGACGATGGCGGCAGGCCAACTGCCCCGCTCTCCCACTTGTTCAACAAGTGGCCAGCCACGGGCTCACGCCATGTTTGCTCAATTTCACTTCCCAGTGCGAATAAATGACATTGAAAGCATTCTGGGCGCACATTCCAGCCAAAGGAACTCACAGACGATTGGAAGGGAGATAGAAGTCGGAGTGGCGGTTGAGCCAAAGAGCTGTGATTGAGAGAGAAATCGTTGAGGAATATCTGGCGAGTGGGAGAGAGAGGAAAGGATACCGTCGAGCGTGTGTGAGAGAGAGAGAGAGAGAAAATTCCGTTTAATTTTTGAAAGGTTGTCGCCCTGCTGGCAAAGCGAATGTTCACAACGAACGAAAACGGGACTCGTGCAAATTTGATTTCCTTTCTTCGTCTTTCAAGGGAGGAAAGCGAGTGAAGTATTCATGGGGTGAATCGGGGGGTGCAAGGGTTTTAATTCTTAATGAGTGATTGCCTGCGAACAATCTTTCCTTTGGTTTTATTGCTTTAAATGCTCACTTTTTGTTGACAACTGTCAACTCCTTCGCGTTAACAGCGGGGATGAAATGGGGTTCGTCTGGCTTCTGACGAGTGCCCCAGAAAATCAGAGCACAGGGGGTGTTAAAGAAAGTAGAGATGAGGGGTTGTCGCAGTTAAGGGGCGGTGCAGTTTCCGTTGAGAGCAAACCGTTCGGGATGAACTTTGACGCTTCTGACAATTACAGTAAATCTTAAACTCTTTCTTTTTTACATTGGACTTTCATATGTAAATATGTTTATGTATAGTAAAGTATGTAATTAAAAATTAATTCATGTCTTTTTGTTAATAAAGATATTTTGAAAAGCTTGTTTCAATTTCGAGTGAATGCGCAACACCCGACCTCCATCACAAATGATGTATTAAAATCATCTGTTTCCCTTTTCTTAAATGAAAAGTGTCAGAAAGATGGCAAAATAACAAAAAACTGCCTCGAAGAGACTGAAAATCCAAATTTGTAAAAAATGTAGGCAGGCAACCTGCACGCGTCTCGCGCAAAGGGATTGCCTATACGGGGATTTCAGGAGAGAACTTTCGACCATAAGTGTAATAAGTAAAATTAAAAAAATAATTTCTGACGCAAGAGTATTAAAGAGTAAATACATGGGTGGCAAAGAAAAAGACCAATTTTTTTGTCCATAAAGCCGTGGGCCGTTATTACAATTTTTATACTGTATAACACCCCACGGTTTTGTGGACAAAAAAATTGGTCTTTTTCTTTGCCACCCATGTATTTACTCTTTAATACTCTTGCGTCAGAAATTATTTTTTTAATTTTTAGTGAAGTTGAAATAAAACCATTTTACTTCAAATAATTTTTTTAATTTTACTTATTTTTTACTTTTGAGTTTAAGTTTTATGTTATTTCTTTTACAAAAAATAAAACCGTTTAAAAACAAAACTAAAAAACTAAAAAGCACTCTGTGTGGAGTCCAATCTCCGGACAAAAACTGCCGAGGGTAGCAATCCCCAGAATGTTATTATTATTTTTATTTTTATTATTTTTATCTGAGTTATAAAGTGATAGCAGAATATATTTACAATGCGCTCTTTCATCGGCCTGAGATAAGGTTATCTCCTTTAAGGACTGCTAAGTTGAGCAATTAATTAGGCTTTTTGAATTTTGTTTTTTTATTTTTATTTGAGCATCAATTTAAAAAATAATTACATAAATTTGAATTCGCCACCAAAATGAAAGTGTTTGCAAAATTTGAAAGAAATCCGTTCGAGGGAAACGGGTCAAATATTGCTTAACAGGTTTGATTCTCGTCTTTGCAGACAGACAGACAGACAGACACGAAAACCAAGTTAAATAAAACCGTTTAATAATAAATACGTTGGTCCCTAAAATAAATAAGCTAAGCTTAATATTAACCAAAATGGAATAAGTAATACAAGGAGCTCAATTTTCAGATGAAAGGAGAAGAAAGATGCGAGCAAAGGAAAAAGGGTAAACTGTAATGGTATTGGATTGTATACAAATCGCTGAAATGTATTGTATTATGCGAGGAAGAAAATCATTTGGATTGATAAATGTCGATTTCTCGGCGGTTCCAGTGTTTATGTTGACTTACTTTTAATTTCATCTAATTAATTTACTCGTCCCAAATGAAGTTAATTTTTTTTTCTTTCTCTTTTCTTCTTTTCTTAGCCAATAAAGTCAAAATGAGTGCGCGAGGTTTTTCACTGAAAAGTTAATCTTTTTTTTCTATTGTAAAATCTAAAATATCTAAAATTAACACCAAATCTAAATAGAGTGAGAAACCTTTCTCTACTATTACGATTCGAACCCCATTTCTTCTGCTCCCAAATCCATATTCTTTCACACTCAGTTACGAACACTTCCGCGAAGGACGCAGTCTCGCATTTTATACATATACAATACTATGTGTAATTCCTTTAAATTATTTTCTTGGAGCGGTCTCTCCCAACAGGACTTCGCCCAGAATGGGAGGAAGGAAGAAGGCAGAACAACGCGGATGGCCCATGAAAAGAGGGCGGACAGGGCGGCGGCCCACCCGTTTCCTCCCCGCGCTTTGTGTCGCCTCTGTCACTTTGTTACCACTAAATAAACGAAATTGCTTTGGGCTGGTCCCTCCGACTCTGTTGTCCCATTGTGCTTTTGAATCGGCATCAACGCATCCTCAGCCCCGCCGGCGTTGCCCAACGGAATTGGCTCCCTCCGCCACGAATGCCCTCACGCGTGGCCTCGGCGCGGCTGACAATGGGCCGAATCATGCGGATCGCGGCCCAGCCAATGGCACGGAGGATTGCGCAAGCGATGCATGGGAACGCTCATTTGGGCAATCGGGAGCGAACCTGGACTGGCCGTGAGAAACACACCCTTAAGTCAGCTCAGTCCGCGACACCGCGTCTAACATGCAGTAGCCTTTTCGCCGATGAGTAACCGACTACTCGATCAGGTACCATCTTCTTGGTTGATCGCTCGCGGCCGGCCGTCGTTTCTCGCACTTTTTCTTCGGGCTGTCCCGACTTGGGGGAAGTGTGCCGTCTGCTGGGACCGGCTCAGGTTGGGGAATGTAAGAGTGTCTGTGAAATGGTAATTTTCGTGGCGGCGCCTGAGTGGAAATGGGAGTTGGAAAAAGGATTTCCGGCGATTGGTGTTACTTTGTTTTCTTTTAAAGGAAAAGAAAAGTGCATGAGATGAATTTTCGGGGCAGGAAATGTCCAGTGCACATTTGGCTGTGCCCGGAGTGTGGCAGGTCGAGATGACCGGCACTTTTGTGAGCTCTTGTGTGAGCGATGCCGTTACTTGTGCTGACCTTCAGCCGAACCGCTTCTTCTCCTTCAAGGGCGCAGCCAACTTTGGCTAATGGCTTCCATTAACAGCTGTCGGCCCTCCCTGGGACCGATCTCGCTCTTGTCTTTCATTTTGGCTTTTTCCTTTATTTTATAGTTAGTGGATTAACCCGTGAACACACCTTAAATCGAATATGCTCGTAATTGTGTAAACCACCCCTTTTTTCTTAATCTTTCTCTAAATCAAACTGTCACATAACCCTTAAGGCACAATGTGAACAGGTACTGAATCATGTTTTGTTTTGGCTTTATGGATTTGAAGACGTGAACTGTTTTGGGGGTAGGGGGAGGGAACAACTTAAACGAATGTTCCCCGAGCAAAAAGGGTTAATTCCATTTGAATCCACATTTACTCCCACATTTGAAAAATTTTTCATTTCCTTTGACTGAGAGGAGTTATGGAATCGAAAGCTACAAAACCTTTTCCCCTTCTTTCTTCTCTCCCGCCTCAAGTGGTCCTCGACAGGCCGCCACCTTCGACCTCCGACCCACCGCCGACTCGACACCTCAGCACCCGCATTGGCATAATTGAACACGGCGTTCGCTGTCACGAAGACCAGCTGCGACGGTTCCTGAATTCATTGCGACGCAGTTCATTGAACGTGGACGGGTGCGCGTGCCACGAGTGCCGAAGGTCGAGCCAAGGTCTTGTGGCCCGAGTGGCTCGGGCGGGGCCGGGCTCGAGCGCGGCTGGACACTTGACTTTTCGACAATGCTCAAGTGATTCACCAACGAAAAAATGGTAACAGCATCGGCACAAAAAACATGTTGCAAAACCGGTAGGCGGACCTTGAGCTTATCGTCTTTGGATGACATAATAATTGCCTCGACCACGCCGCACTCGATTCTTCTTCCCTTTGTCTCCTACGTCTCTAAAAAGAAGACTCCGCAAGAACCAAACACAATGTTTTATTTTTAAATAAATAAAGGGGGCCCCGGAAGGAAGTTAATCGCCGATGGGGTTCTTCTCGAGGTTGAGGTTGATGTTCACGTTGAAGGTGAACACGGGGCCGGACAGCTTCGCATAGTCGTTGCAGAGAGTCGTGTTGCACACCCGGCAAGTCTTTATCTGCACACTCGAGGGCGGCTTATAGTCCGAACAGTAGTTTTCCACCGAGCAAGTCCGGATCACCTCGGTGTGGCCATTCACTGAAAACAGGCCGGGAGTCAGAGAAAATACGGGAACGCAGCCGCAAGACGTTACCTATGCCGGAGACGTGAACGCAGACGGGCCACTCGGGGGGACAGGTCCACGTGTTCCACTTGTTCTTGTTCTTGTCGCAACGAACGAATCTCTGGCCCTGGTCGTGGTCCTCAAGGGTTCCCAGCAGCGGTAGGTTCGTGGTGAAGGAGTCGTAGCAGTGGTAGCATTCGAGGGCTTCGCCTTGGGGAGAACGCCGTTAGCCTCCTGGTTTTGAGTAATGGCCAAACAAGGAACTTACCGAGGGGAAGCGCAAGGCAAAGGGCAGCGATGCCGATGAGGAGACGTGAAAGCATGATGTTGGCAACACTCGTTCGAAGGTAGAAGTTATTGTTTGGGGAAGCTCGTACAGATCACTGGCGGTCCACTCGATTTAGTTCGAAGAAACGATAATGAAGCCATCGGATAAGACGAGAGATAATGAGAGTGGAGGAGTCATCCACAGGCGCGACGCATCTAAACCAAAGCGGAAATGTCTTCGGCGTCCCCTCGCCGTCCGCCCACCGACAGGTCGCCGACATTGGCTCGAAGCTAACAAAGGGGCCACTCCTCGGGGCCATCCCAGGGCCTCCCGTCTTTGTCACACCTCGCCAGTGCATCAGCCGAGCACGGGCTGGTGGCGGCGAGGACGGCTGGGTGCCGGCTCCTGGCCTTGGCGCCCTCTGCGCCCTCTCCGCCTCGGAGGGTGAGTGAGTTTGGAAAGTGCAGGACGGACGGACCTTCAGGAGGCCTAACGGAAGTCGACTCTCGAGCTTTCCGTTATCGAATTCTGATAAAGTTATCTGTTGAGTGAAATGAAAGGCGAGATGGTGAGATTTTAGCTTTGGGCGAGGGAAGGTCGAATTGGCGGCGGATGGCCACCATCGAAGGCCTCCTTGGGCACTGCAGGGTTTGGCCTTGCCTTTGGCTTGAGTATGAAGAGCCCGCAGGAAGGTGACGAAGTGTTGTTAGCAACACCAGCAAGGTTTCATTAGGAGTTGGGCTCGTTTCTTTTTCCCGAACGGCGAAAACGGCAAAGAGCAAAATAAACTGAAAGCGATTGAGAATTCGTTGTTTACTCTTCGAATGTAAAAAGCCCACGATTAGGGAATTTCAATGAAGTTTAGATAATCGGTAAAATATTAGCCATGTATTAAACTACTGTAAGCACATCCTGTTTGAGAAACTCGGCGGGGAAGAGAAAGGAGAGAAAGGTTCGCAATTGGGGTGGTGGGGAGGGATGAAAGGTTCAGCAAAGGCCACTCCTACGCTCGACGGCTCTTCAGGTCGTCCTCTGCGTTGGCCTCGCCTGCCCCGCTTTTCACTGATTTGTTTTTCTTTTTCTTCGACTTCTTTTCCATCTTGGTCTTCGAGAAAGTGATCATTTTGGAGATTTTCTCCGACCTGTTCTCGTAGTGGGGATCCACCCGCGGCCACGGCTGGCTGAACACCCCTTCGTCCCACAGGATCTCCCCGCTCTCGCACAGCCTCTGAGGAGCCTTCAGCAGGCCGGACCACAGCTCCGACGCGA
This sequence comes from Brueelia nebulosa, assembly GCA_028293925.1. NCBI lineage: Eukaryota > Metazoa > Arthropoda > Insecta > Psocodea > Philopteridae > Brueelia > Brueelia nebulosa. The sequence continues at coordinate 262,261 of JAQIBA010000026.1, forward strand.
AGTACGGCGCGAACGGAGCCAAAAGGATTATCTGCACGGCCAAAGCCCTCTCGAACTCCACGCTGTGAGCCATCACGTCCTCGCTGCACTTCCTCAGGCTGTTGGTCAGTCCCTGCAGCTTCATCAGCGACACCCCGACCTCGAAATTATTCTCCATCAACTGCGTCACCTTCTTCAAGTAATAGTTTCGGCTGTCGAAGATGAAGAACTCCTGCTTCTCGTACTCTTCGGTGGGCTCGGGCTTCTCCCCGGCGTTGGTCCGCACCTCGATGAACTTCCCCACGGTCAGCCAGAGTCTCCGCTGCCACCGGAACATGTCCTCGAACGCCTCCTCGTGCCATTCCACCTCCCCCCTCGAGGACGCGCACCTCAGCACCGCCAGTCGCGTCGTGTCCACCCCGTGCTCCCCGATCAGCTCCTTCGGCTGCACCGAGTTGTGCTTCGACTTGCTCATCTTCGCCCACTCCCGCACCAGAAGCTCCTTCGAGTCCCTCTCGTAGAACTGCCCCTCGACCTCCTCCACCGCCTCCTTCGGCACGTACCGCCCCGTTTTCGCCGACTGGTAGGTGATGCCCTTGACGATGCCCTGGCAGAGGAACCGGCCGAAGGGCTCCCGGTGAGGCACCAGCCCCACGGAGTGCAGGAAGTGGTTCATGAACCGCGCGTAGAAGAGGTGCAGCGTCGCGTGCTCTTTGCCCCCGATGTAGAGGTCGACAGGCAGCAAGCGGCGCACTTTGGCGACGTCGAAGGCAGCGTGGTCGTTGTCGGGGTCCAGGAAGCGGAGGAAGTACCAGGAGGAGTCGACGAAGGTGTCCATCGTGTCGGTCTCTCGGGTGGCGGGGCCCTTGCACTTGGGACAGGTGGTCGGGAGCCAGTCGAGCAACGCCTTCCGGAGGTTCTGCCCTTTCAGGTTGGAGGTCACCTTGGGGAAGCGGACGGGGAGATCCTCCTCCGGTACGGGCTGCTCGCCGCAGGCCGGGCAGTGAACGATGGGTATGGGGGTTCCCCAGTAGCGCTGGCGGGAGATGGCCCAGTCCTTGAGCTTGGAGCTGGAGGGGTGGCCCCCGATGCCCCGCTCCCGGGCCTCCGAGCAGATCTTCTCCCGCAGGCACGACAGCTCTTCCTCCCGAGCGAGATTCGGCTTGTCGAGGGAGTACTGCACCCCGACAGAGTCGGCGAACCGTCTGTCCTCTTCGTTCAACTCTGGCATTCCCAGATGGACTTCTGCGCCCTCCGCATAAGGAACGTCGTTGGTGAGGTACACCGGGAGGAGGTCGCCCGTGAAGGGGTTCTTCACTCTGAAAGGCAGCAAGCCCTCCTCGCAGCCGGACGCCCAAACGCTCTCCGGCTTGACCGCGACAAACTTGCCCTTGTCTATGCACTCGGGGTGGCGCATCCACACCGCCATCCGCCTCTTCCCCGCCGGGCGGCCCTCCTCCACCTCGAAATCGATGCTAGTCCCGTTCACCTCCCCTATCCAGTGGCGCTGAATGTCCACCACGTCGCCCCACCTCTCCAACAGAGGGTCGGCCAACCCTTCCGACAGACTCTTGGCGAACGCACTTGTTCGTATGAACCACTGCTTGAGCAGCTTCCTCTCCACCACCGCCCCCGATCGCCACGAGCGCCCGTCCTGGTCCACCTGCTCTTCCGCGAGAACCGTTTCGTCCACGGGGTCCCACCTCACGAACGCCTCCGCGCGGTAGGCCAGTCCGTTCGCCAACAGCTGCAGGAACAAGAACTGCGTCCACCTGTAGTAATCCGAGTCGCACGTGGCAAATTCCCTGTCCCAGTCGAAGCTGATGTTGAGCTCCTCCAGCGCCGCCTTCATATCGGCAATGTTCTTCTGCGTCCACGCGTCGGCGGGCTTTCCTCTCTCGAAGGCGGCGTTCTCCGCCGGGAGGCCGAAGGCGTCCCACCCGATGGGGTGCAGCACGTTGTGTCCCTTCATCCGGAAGTACCTGGCCAGGACGTCGCTGGTCCCGTAGACCCGGACGTGGCCCATGTGGAGGGCGCCAGAGGGGTAGGGGAACATGGCGAGGACGTAGAGTTTCTCCCGGGGGCTGTTCTCGTCGAACCTCTTCTCCGAGACCTTCTCCGAGACCTTCCCCCTCCAGTGGTCCTCGATGCGGTGCACGGTGGTCCTCGAGAGCTCTTCGTGCCACAAGTCGACGCCCGTCACCAGGCCGAGGATGCCTGTGCAAACAAGAAAACACTTGTTCTTTCAGATGAAAATTAAAGGGTCTGCCGGTAAAGGAACACTACTCGGCGCATGGATTGTACTCCTTCAGGTGAGTGTTTCAACCCCAGTCACGCCTTTTTCGATATTTCCGCCAAATTTCCACTTCTCTTCGATACAAAAAAATTTTAAGAGGGTCAAAATTTTGATTCCGATGCCCGAGTTCGTTCCGAGAACGAGAAACCATAAAAGCCTTCTGCCGGATTAAAGAGCGAAGAAGCTCCAGTTAAAGACCGAGGAAGAAGCTGGCCTTGTCTTAGCAACTGGTCAAGAATGTTTCGTAGTACGCCAACAATAAAGTTGTGGTCGGCGGCGTTTGTTGACCCCCTCGGGAGAGGAGGACTGAGAGCGAATGGTGGTGCCTTGCAGGGCCTGAGGGCACCGGGTGCAGCAGGTCATGGACGCCTCATGGACCCGCCCGCCAGGAACTCCATGTGGAGGGTCGGCTTCCCCAATCCCGTCAACTACAACGACAATGAACTCTTCTGCGGAGGATACGCAGGTGAGATTCTTGGCAGGTGAATCGGTGACGCAATTGGGAGGCGCCCGGGGCGAGCGATGCCGTGCGAAGGGGCCTTCGACCAGAAGGGCTTAAGTCCAAGGCGGTCTCCAGGGGAGCTCGAGGGGAGGTGAAGTAAGAGAAATGTTGTCACAGTGCAGTGGGAGCAGAATCAAGGGAGGTGCGGCGTGTGCGGAGATGCGTGGCACATGGAGGAGCCGAGGCCGCACGAAGCAGGCGGGCAGTACGCGAAGGGAATCATCGGGAGGCACTACAGCATAGGGCAGGAGATCGACGTCGAGGTGGAGCTCACGGCCAACCACTGGGGGAGGTTTGAGATGAGCCTGTGCCCGAACAACAACCCCAGATACGAAGCATCGCAGGAGTGCTTCGACAGGTGGGAGGCACAAGCGGTTATTTCGGCCGTTCAGAATGCCACATTCCGGGCACTCCCGTTCCAGGTATCCACTGTACATCGCGGGAACCAGAAGAGAGAAGCAGTTTCTCATCCCCCCGGACTCCCAGAAGAAGGCCATTTTCCGGTACAAGGTGAGACTGCCTCCTTTCATCACGTGCACTCAGTGCGTTCTTCAATGGACCTACTACACAGGTAATTGATTTCTTCCCGCAAAACCAATCACCGCTAACAAAAACCTTTCAACATGCTAATGAACGCCCGAAGACTGCAAACAAGTCAGAGTTCATTCCAACAAAAAATTTACTTTCGTCGGGTCGACTCTCCTCTCGAGGACGACACTCATCGAGCTCTTGAAAACCCCTCAACCTGCCCACCTCGGCCCCCAGACCATCCAAGAGGCCGATGACCACCACCAACACTTATCCACGCCTCACAAAAATCTCTTCAAGGCAACATGTGGGGCACATGCGCCAATGGCACCGAGGCCGTTGGCTGCGGCCGACCAGAAACGTTCAGGAACTGCGCCGACATCACCATTGTCACGAGCACGGCCGGCCTGCCTCCGCCCTTCGTGCAGCCGGACAACCCCTTCCTGCTCTACTTCCGGGACTACAGGACGCCGGGGGTGATTCACCCCTTGATTATCAGGTGAGCCTGGACCCGGACTCCTCTCGTCGGCCAGCATTACATCCTTGGTGCGGTTTCAGGTCGCAGGTCTGCGTGGCGACGCCACTGTACCAGCGAATTCCAGGGATAGATCAATGGTGTCAGACGAACTGCCTCCGCTATCCGCCGAACTGTCCCTCCCTCATCTGCCATTGCCCGTAAGTACCTTCGTCCGAAACATTTCCATCGAGAAACTCCGACTCGAACTGGAGAAAATAAGGCAACAGAAGGGGAACAAGGCGACTGACACGTTGCCACGAGCTGTCGAGGGCTTCAAACATTTCGCGTTCGACTGGTTGCAGGCAATCGTGCGACGCCATCGGCGAGATAGCAGGCCAAGAGGGAGCGGACGCTTACTGTCAGGACCAGTGCATCGTCTATCCGCCCCGATGTCCCGCCCACCGGTGCAGGTGCTTCTGAGCTCCACCGCCCTCAAAGCAAAGCCACAGCATCGCTCCCACACGACCAGTTCAACTAAAGTCAAAGTGTATTCGAGAAGGAAAATAAATGATAAATTATCATGTAAAATTTTCTTTACTGAGTCACCACAATAACAACATACATAAATATATCCAATTTTTCTGTACAGTATAATAACATTCTCATTACAGAAACAGGTACTAGAGCAAATGAAAAGCCAACTAACGCATCTTCCGCTTTTTTGCATAGAAAGAGAAAAGGCAGCAAGCAAAGACTGAAAGGAAATAATAGGAAATGAACCCCGGTCAGTGGGCGTTCTCCAAAGCCCCGTCCTCCAGCTGGAAAGCCTTCTTGTAGTAGACGAGGTCCGGGCGCGGACCGGAAGTGATCAGGTGGGGGTTCGGGAGGGCATCGTGGTGGCACACGGAGGTGTAGCCCTGGTCGTAGAGGTGGCAGTAGGGCAGGGAGAGGAGTCTAATGATCTTCCAGACGTCCCTGTAGGTCCACCTGGAAAGGGGGTTGTAAACGGGGAGTCCGTGGAGGTACTCGAGGATGGACTTGGCGTCGGGGTCGGTTTGTCTGGTTCCCTTGATCAGGGAGATCCTGGGCTCACAGGTGACGAAACTTCTGAAGTTGGTTTCGCTCAACCTGAGGAGGCGAAAGGGTGGGCTTTTGGTGGCGCTCTCCACAAACGAGGTGACTTTTGGGTTTTTTTCCACGTAAATCGCACTGAGCGGGACAGTCAGATTGGGGAACAGTTCTTCATACAAAGCAGACAATATATAGAGTAAAAGTGTGGAGTTCTTTCCACCATCAAAGTACAGGAAAACGTCCTCTGGGTTTCTGCCTTTGAGAAAACTTTTCAAATCGCTCAGAGTTTCAAGTAAAAAAGTATCTTTTTGCTGACTGATTTTATAACATTTATTCACATAAGGATTTTCATCATAAACAGTGAAAAACTCCTTTGGTATGATGTGCTTCAGGTACTGAAAAGCTTCCTCCACTTGGGACTCCTCAAGAGACTCCATTGAGATCTTTACATCATAGTAACTGTGGAAGAACTTGGGATAAGAGCCAAACGCCACTTTGGGATATTTGGCAACAGCACTGTTGAGTGCCCCAACAATCTTGCCCTCATTCTCTGTCAGGTACAGCTCTCTTGAGTAAAACCTGGTCTTGGATTCAAAGAGCTGGCTCTGAGTGAGGTTGAAAAGCCTCTCACACAGGTGGGGGACCCCAGGGAACATGAACACATTCCTGACAGACACATTTGGGTACAACGTCCTTTTCCCTGTGGCCGGATCCAGTCCATAAGTCAGTTTGGCCTGAGTTGGGACACATGCCATTTTGAGTGCAGGATGGCTTGTGTCATTGGTCTTGAAGAAGTCCAGGACCAGCCTGGAGAGTTCAGGATGGTAGAACAAGCTGTCATTGAAAGCCTTAGCAACTGCTTGATAAGTGACATCGTCATGGGTGGGACCCACACCACCAGTGGTGAGCACAAAGTCAAAGTCCTCTGAGAATTGTCTCACTTTTGCAGAAATAATGTCAACATCATCAGATACCTTAGATACTGCCAACACTTTTATCCCAATCTCATAGAGCTTTTTACAAAGGAAATAGGAGTTTGTGTCCAGCACTTGTCCTTTTAAAACTTCATCCCCTGTAACTAAAAATTAAATTTTTTAATGACAGATACTAAATGATGGTTATTTTTTAATTAAGTCTCAAAATTGTGCATTTGAAACAATTCCCAGTGGGATGTCACAACAAAATTGTCCTTTTACATCAATTAACATTATTCTTGTGTTAATCAATTTATGTTAAGTATATTTATTTATAAAATGATATCTTCACAGTAATTCTAGTGTCAACCAACTGTCCTTAACTCATTTATAAATTTATTTAGTACTGTGCTCTTGAATCCACTGATATTTCTATAAATTAACTTCATGAAAAGCTTTCAATCACCTAAAAATAAAAATTATATAATTAACGATATTTTATTTGAACTTATTGCGAAAAGTTGTACCCAGCAAAATTCACAAAAATTTCAGTCCAGAGAAAGGTTAACTTACCTGACAAAATTTTACCCACAATAACATCTCACCCAATATATTAATTAGGAGTCAACCAAGTCAAAAACAGGAGAAAATCTAGCACTCAAAGCTAAGTGTAAAATAAAACTTTTCAATTTGATATTTCGTGATGAAAACTTTTTATTTGATATAAAATGAAAAAATAATAAAATTACCAATAATTCCACCGGTAAAGGATTCACATTTTCTTAAGAGCAAGTCATCCTTTCGGTTATGGCTCAAGCACCGCCAACACGCCTTCAATTTTCCATTTCTAAACGCGAACATAACTCTTTATCAAAACATTAAAGTTCTTATTAACCAAATCCAAATAGAAAATCCGACATGATACGAATATGTTGGCAGCCCTTGAAGGACCGAAGGGGTGCCAACGCCGCAGCGGGGTCGCTGGCCTAACGGAAATTTTTCAACTTAGATATTTGTTAAACTTCGTGGTTTTATGTCTTATGCTTCTGAAGATGACAGAAAGTGTCAATTTTTTCGCCAGTATTTCTGAAGATAACACTTTGATATGTAATATAATGTTTCGAGGGTTTCCGCCTTTAGGCATACAATCATAATTACAGTGGACACCCATTACTCGTCGCCGTCATATATCGTCGGCACCCCGGAGTAAAAAACCAACTTGCTCTGCAATTATCTTAGTCATATTCTTTACTTTACTAAAAGTGTGGAAACTAAAATTTTTTTATAAACTATTGGAAATAATAACCGAATAGAAGACTAAAGCGCAGCAGCTGAGGACCAAAGAGACAATCAAAGTTGTTGCATTGTTTTTTGCTGCACTCAACTACCGCCGCCTTTCTAGGAAAGGAATTTATCATTTTCAATTAATGCTTATGAAAAAATTCAATTCCTAAGTGGTGGGTTTTTACGGAACGAATTAACTATTAGTTATTGGTAGCCTCTGTATTCAGAAATACCAAAATTCATTCTTTTCCCCCTCTTTTTCATCCTAAAAGTGCAGCGGCAGTTTCTAAGAGGTTCTTACATTTCTCGTTGCATTTTGATTCCTGTTTTTCTCCATTTTTTTCTCCCATTTCTTCCCTCTTCTTTCATTCCCCTCCCAACAGATTTCTTCCTTTCCATTTCTATTCAACAAGACATTCTTTCAGCAGCGCTTTGTTTCTTTTCCTAGGAAGTGCTTTACCAACTGTATTATTAATCTTCTACCTCTATGATCTAATTTATGTTCCAAATGAAAGCATTTAAAGGACCATTTTGGAAAAATTTTCTGTGAAAAGTTACTTTAGATGAGGTCTAATCATCTTGACAATACACATTAAAAAACATTTTCAAATGAAATTCTCATTTCAATGGATTCTTTGAAAATAAAAATAATAACATGACGTTACTTACCAGGCTTTTGGCAAGAAAATATTATTCCAGACATTTGGAAGCAAATACAAAAGGGTATTTGAGTAAATTTTACAATGCAAAAGGTTCTTCCGATTCATTATTCATAAATAAAAAGAAATTAAAAGGTGTGGATTCTTCCCAAAACATTATTTATTAACAAAGTAGACTATAACAAAGCAGTATGACTTTTGTACATTCACATATTAGGAACACAGGCAGTAATTGGGTGGGCAGAAGTTGTTACTCAATCTCATAAATTTATTTTAACATAATTAGTAACCTTTTTATTCACTTTCATCTTGTTTCACTGTGAACAGACCAACCTCACACTACTTTTTCACTCAACTAATATTATGGCTTTATGAGCTCAATGGCTTCAATCAGACACTCAATTTGTAATGGGGAATGCAGGATAAACTAAGTGAAACTGCAGAGTGTCAATGCCACACTGAATATTTATAATTCTCAAGTGTTGTGTATAACTCGAGATTCTTCTCCATGTTAGCACTGTTAAATAATTGAACTGGCTCACGGCTTCCTCAAAGGTTCCCCAACCACAGAGAGGAATCCCTCTAGCCAAAAGACCGATGGAATGCCCTCACGGGTTCTGCTTGTTCGACCTCAACCTCGCCAGGCCAGATCTCTCCTCTTCTTCGTCACTCGTGTAGGCAGACATTCCCGCAGTGACTGCACCCCTGGTGGACGTCGCCTGCATGAGCTCCTGGTCCGGGCCGGTTCTGTTCTCGTAGAGGAGGATGTTCAGCGTCTCCTCGTAAATCCTCGCTTCGGGGAAGTCCACCTGCAATCAAGAGTCAGCAGTTGCGGGCACATCCATGGCGGCCTGTTAAGCGTGCAAGTACCTTCGTGTGCTTTTTGTCGGTCGCGTAGACGATCGAAGTGCAGCACACTTCGGCGACTTTCTTCCCGTGGCCGTAGAAACTCCAGCAGCAAATCTCGGTGGAGCCGATCACGTCTTTGATGAAAAGCACTCTTCCACTGAACCTCAGTGACAGCCTGTCAAAGAGCTCAATGTTCTTGAGAAGATTGTCGTCTGAAGTGGTTGTGTAGGAATATTTGTTGTTGTGCCTATTGATGAGCAGTTTGACAACAGGCTGAAACACAGGCAGACACAGACTCTGCACAACAGCACAAACTCAGGAAAGCAGAATAATTTTTTATTGGAGATTTTGTTCTGAGGAAAATTGGCTCTTTTCAATTGATCAAAGATCAATTAGTGAAATTTCACATCATATTTTGCCACTGCCAACAGTTATCAATCATTAAATTCTGCTTAAGGTGCATTTTCATGAGGTCAATCAAACACCCCAAACACATTTATTCATCCTAAAAGAATAAGTCTGATATATTCTTTGCTAGAAAAAATTTTTATCAATCCGTGTAAACACTACTTAAATATTCAAATTAAAACTAATTAAGTAATTATTTAAAAATTTCAATTTTAGGTGCTCCTTCTATGTTTAGCTTATGTGAGTCAAATTTCATCCCCAATTTCATTTATTCAAATGCCTTTGGGGAGTTAATGATGTTTCAATTGGTAATTATATTTGTGGAAAATTAATGGATTTTTCTGAAGGTTTCTACACATTGGAATGATGAAAACATCAGTGAGGGATGAAATAAAATAATGAGTTGAATGTTAAAAACTTGTCACACCATCAGAAGGGAACTCTATTTAAATTAGGACATATCATCAAGACTGCACTTCTCCTAATGACTGAATCTCATAAGAAACAATTGGAACAACAATTAAAAAGTTTCCATAATGGTCAGAGCAGAGCTGAAAGAACTTACCTTAACAGAATTGGTGATGAGTAGCTGCTCTTCTTTGTGAGAGGTGATCAGTGGCACCCTGCAAATGGGCTCAGCTTCCCTTCCCTTTTGTGCCAGAACCTTTTCACAGAACTCAGCCAAGTCAGCTATGCAATAATATTTGGCTTCAGCCAGGAGCTCTGCAATGGCCCTCGTCCCTTCGGGCAGAGGCGTGCTGCCATCGCGGAGGAAGTTCAGTATGGTTCCAAAGTGCTTGCCACAGCGATCTATCAGAATCCAGCCTGGCAAAAGATTAACCGTTTGAGTAAGAGAAGAGGTTTCATTATTAAAAGCAAGGAGAAGTTGTTGATTTAACCTTCAGAATCGGTGAGAACCTCCATTCGACCGCTAAACATTGCTCTGAGCATTGTGTCATGTTTGGTCAAAGTTCCTATGGTGGTGTAGTGAAGAGAGCCTCCGATGTTCAACTTGACGTACTGCGACGGATTTCCTTTTATAACAGTTTTATGATCACCAGACATCGTAACAACAAGCATTTATATTACTTCATTTTGAAACGTTTTCATTTTCGATTAGAAATCACCAATGGCGAAGTTCGAAAGTGACCCAACGCGTCGAAAGAGAGGCAAAAGGCTCGACAGTGAACTGCTTAAATCGTTTTCTTTAAGCAGACCACGCTAACGAAAATTACATGAAATAAAAGCGAATAAAAAATAAAACACCATTGCACAACACTCAGTAGGAATAAATTAACGAGTGGCCACACTCTGTTTGGCAACTGTGTAATTTTAACAGTGTTGCCAGTTGTCGCGCTTATTTCAAATTTCGCGCCTTTTTAAATTTATGTGCTTTAGTTGATGCTGCTCTTCATATGAAAGGGAATTTGATGTAAATTTATTTAAATTCTTTAAACAATTTAAACAAACGCATCACCTTAAGAAATTTTGTCAAAAATAAAGCGAGAGTAAAAGGTGAGGAAGAGCAACTCGTATTTAAATTCATTTAAAATGACAATTTTAAGATTTGGGAAAAAAATTGTTTGCATATTAAAAATTAAACTCTTTGTTTGGTCGATAGAATTTAAATGTTGGAAAAAAGAATCGATAAGACAATAATTAAATATTAAATATTCAAAACTGTATATTTTATGTCGGTATGGAATACTTATTTATTTACACATCTTTCCTCATTGAATCTCTCATTTTAATAAAAAATAATTATTTCAGCTGCTTTCGCACATTTTCATTAGACTGAACTATTGTAGTTTTTAGCCTCAAACACAACCAGATTCAGTTCATGATTCATTTGAGTCAGTTCCATCTAGACAGGAGAGAAAATGAATTCCTTTGGCTCACTGGGACTGGGCGTCGAACTCAAGGAACTCAGAGTCTCCTCCTTCACGTTCACTTTCCCCAAATCCTTCTTCTCTTTGCTCTTCTCCTTCCCGTGCTTATGGTGCCTGTGCTTGTGCTTGTGCTTCTTCTTGTCCTTCTTCTTCTTCTTCAACTTCTCGTGAGCCAACCCCTGCATCGATTTACCCCCGTAGCCCGCCTTCCCCTCGCCCTGCTCCCTCTTCGAGAACATCCCCGGCTCGAAACCCGTCGGCCCGAACTGCGTCCCCGAAATCCCCGGCAGCGACGCCGAGTTGTCCGAGTAGATCTCCTTCTTCAGGGCCTCTCCCGTGGTCAGCGTCTCGCCCACAGTCACCGCGTCCGCCATGAGCTCCTGCCGAGAGAGAAGGCGTTAGGGCGACTCTCGCGTGGTCAGCGTCGGGGGACCGTACCTTGATTTTCACTTTGCTTTCGTCCTCGTCGGCAGCTTCTATTTCCACGGTGACGATGCCCAGGTTGTGCTCGTCGGTGGCGCTCGTGGTCACCGTAGGCTCTCTTTCCTTGGGAGACAGCGGAGAAGAGGCTTTTCTCTTAACTCCCGCCAGGTGTGCCACATCGGCGACTGCTTCTGAAACTCAGCAAAATTTGAAGGAGTTTTCCGCGAGGGAAGCCTAAAAAAACACAGTGTGCACACCTGCATTGCTCTTCGCCTCCTGCTTCGCTTCGAGCTTTTCCAGCTTGGGTTTGAGCAGTCCGGAGAGTTCGGGCGTGGGGGTGCAGTTGGGCCTCCGCGTCCCGTAGAGGGTGAAGTACAGATCCACGAAATCGCATCTCAGCCTCGAGTCATAGGACATCTGGGAACTGAAAGAGACACAAGGTGAGCGGAGGTTAGGTTAGGTAGGATCAAGGAGTGCCACGGCTCACTTGATTATGTTCCAGAGCTTCTCGACAAGCTCTTCCCTGTCGAGCACGTGGTGGTGGGCTCTCAGGAAAGGCGGGTTCTCGATGAGGAGGAGCAACAAGTTGTGCTTCAGATACGGATCGGGGTCCGTCTCCGCCATGTTGAGCAGGAACTCGAGGTCTGACCACTTGCCGTCCACCTTCGTGTAGTCCACCAGAGCTTCCAGTGCGGCGATTCTCACATCTGGAAAAGGAAACAGTCGATGCCTCGATTGCCTCTCTCCGAGCGGACGTCACGGTACCTATGAACTGTCCGTAGGCGGCGTAGCTGCGGAACAAGGCGGGGTGGTTGGGAAGGTGGCCGAACTTCTGGAGCTTTCGGATCGCTTTCAAGCAGGCGACGGTGACCGTGTACTTGTAGCAAGGCAGGAGCTTCTCCAGGTTAAGGCACCTCGTGATTTCTTCGAGAATGAGGCGGGCGTCCGAGGAGAGGTTGTCGGCCGTGATGGCGCTCCTGAGGACGGAAGAGAGAATGAAGAGAGAGACTGGAGGGGGAGGGAGGGAGGGAGGGAGACCAACCCTTGGTGGACGACGGAGATGACGGGAGTGACGGAAGCGGCGAGGGCTTCGATGAGGCTGGCTCTGTAATAGTTGTCCGAGAAGTGATTTTTGCTGTTGTCATTGTACTTGAAGAGATCGAGGAGGAAGCGAATAACTTCTGGGGGGCAAATCCCGTGGACGTTTCTGATCCCCGCCATGGCGATTGGGATGGTCTGGAAAATAATTACTCGGGCATTTCCACAGCAAAGTGAGTGAAACTGAGTTGGAGACAAAACGGTTATCTCTACCTTTTGCAAGTAGTAGTGCTGGAAATTCTGAAAGTTGTTTTGCTTCATGATGTGCGGGCAGGAAAAGGAGCCGAAGAGTTTCCTGAAGATGGTCAACATGGCCGGAGGTCCCGCCCAGTTGGCGATCATCGCGTTCGCCACTTTGGTCAGGCAGTGGGCGGCCTTGCACCGAACCTGGGGGCAAATCTGAGAGTCATTCCCCCAGCGAAGGCGCCCGGGGAGGCGCCCGCGGAGGCGCCCGCGGAGGCGATGACTGACCTTGTAGTAGGTGCCCTCGTTCTCGATGGTGTCGGTGAGGGCGAGCCTCGTGGCGGGGGTCGGGTACTTCTCCAGGTTGTCGATGGCCTCTATCTGGGCGATGACGTCCCGCTCATGGCGCAGCTGGTACTGCCACTGGTAGTCGGGCTGCTCGATGTGCGTCGACCTGAGTAGGGTTATTTCGGGGTCCAGTCTGATCCAGAGCACGGGAGAGTCGCTGCAAAAGCGCAAAGCTCAACAACGCTCAGTGGTCTTTTGTGTGCTCCTTCAAAATCGGACCACTCACTCCATGGCACTCAGGTCCATGTCGACTTCCTCGCCGGTGCAGAGAGGAATTTTCTTCTTCTTGTTTCTCCTGCTTTTCGAGTGGCAGGTGATGTCCGCCCTGGAAGTGCCCTCCACCTGCAGGGTGTGCTTGAAGGTCCCGTCCAGCTCCTGAATCGTCACCAGCAAGGGCCCCATGTACTTCCTTATTCCCCGCTGATTGGTCGAGTCCTGCCGAATCTCGAGCTCGACAGTGTTTCTGAAAGTGTCTCCTTCGCTTTATCCCGATCTTCGGTCGAACAGCGAAGGGCGTTCCGCTGTGGGGAGCGATACCTTTTCCTGTTGAAGACGAAATTGAGACTGAACTTGGCGTGTCCTCCAGTCCTGACCCATTGGTCGATGAACACGGACATGTCCTTCCCCGTGACGGTGAATATCGCCTTGTGGAAGACGTTGGTGCTGATGAGCAAATGGCTCCAGAGTCCGCTGCCGATCTTCTGCTGGGAAGCGTTCGATGCCAGCGACAGCTGCTTGTTGAACACCTGTTGGCGAGAGAAGAAGCGAAGCAGAAGAAAAGCTAAGAGAATGAAGGAGAAAAGGGGAGAAAAGAGCATAAAGGACGAAGAAGAACGCACCTGCAGCAGAAGTTCCTGGCCTATCCGATGCTCCAGCATCCGAATCACCAGATGAGCTTTCTTCTTGAGAACTTCCAGGTACCTCGGCGACAAAGTGTGGAGACTTCTTATCGGGAAGTAAAAATTTGAGTTTTCCGAGGACCTCGAGGAACCGACAGGGGCGGGCTGGGAACTCGGCACTTGACTGGGGTCCAATATGATCCCCCCGAACTCCTCCTCGTACTTGACCACGTCCGCGAGGTCCTGCAACGGCGCCAACCGCGTGAGAACCCCACTCGAACTCGACCACCCCCTCCCTTACCCTGTGAATCTTCTCCCGGTACTCGTTGTTCCCGAAGCACTTCTTCGAGTAGAGGCCGCACAGGTAAGTGGCTATGCCTTTGGGCAGCCAGTTGTCCGACCAGTTCTGCATGGAGATGAAGCAGCCGAAGAACTGCTCGGCTATCGCCTGGGCCATCGCCTTCCTGGTCACCACCGTCTGGTCTATGATGGCGGGGGGGTGCAGCAGGTTCGTCGAGAGGATGCTCATCGTGGCGTAGGAGGACACGTCCTGGTATGCCTGAAAGCCAGTCTTCAGTCGCTCAACCGTCTTCGGCTGAACTCTATCCGTGACTGACCTCATCCACGAAGACCTGTTTGTAGCAGGTGTAGGGGTACCTCGTGGCCAGGGTCTCTTCGTAGAACTCGAACGCCTCGTGCATGTACCTGGCAGTGTTCTTGAGGAGAGTGAGGAGCTGAGGGAGGCAGAAGTGGGTGACTTCGTGCATGTAGGGGTCGACAAATATCTCGAAGGGTCTGAAACAGAAAGGTGGGATGCAGCAGGTACGGGGAGGGGTGGAGCGGTTGACTCACCCGACGGCGAGGCATATGTTGGGCGCACAGGTGGGGGTGGTGAGGAGGTAGTGGAAGGTTTTCCTCCTCATGTCGGGGGTGTAGACCACCTCGATGAGGTCCCCGTTGGACACGGCGGTCATGAATTCGTCGACGGTGAACTCGAGCTTCCACGTGCAGGGCTCTGCGTAGCTGTCCACGCAGGGGAACCAGAGTCTGGACGAATTTTCATGGCCTGAAGAGAACATGTGAGCCCCTTTCTGAAAGAGTCAAGAGACGTTTATTCCTTAATGCAATCAAACAATTTAGATTGTCAATTTCGAACGTAATACACACATTTTTTCATTCATTCAACCCCATGACTTTCCCTAACAGTTTACAACCCCCACAATTTATCATCTGATGCAATTGATGCAATCACCAAGTCTTTATACAGTAAACTCAGTGAGCCCTTCTTTCATTACCTTTTAACTTTTATCCCACTCCCCCTATTAACTGTAGTTGATGGTCAAACCACCAAAGCTCACTCACCTCAGCCAAAGAACCTTCACACTCAGGTATGACGAACTGAAGACCACCCTGAGGCTGTTCAATTGAGAATTCAATCCCTATGCGAAGTCCTCTTCCCTCTCCAATGAGATGACTGGCATCTGGGGGAATGCTGATGATGAGCTCACCTGCATTGCAGTCAGGGTCAGTTCTGATGGCAGCAGCAAGGTGGGCAGTTGAGTAGAACTCGAGGGAACGCCTTGAAAGAACACAGCCACTGAGTGAGCATTCATTGGGTCCATGAGCTGAGTAAGCACTTACTGTTTGATGTCTCCTTGGCAAACATCCAGGAAAGGATCAAAGTACTGGAAGGGTGCTTCAAAGGTGTCATTCAAACACACTTGGTACACTCTGCACTGCTTGGCATTTAGTTTTATGTGGCGGAGATTGTCTTTTAGAGGGACAATTGTCAGCTCAACAAAGCCCTGAAAGTGGAAGTAAGCACTGAGAAGTGCTTAGAGAGAAAGAAAGAGAAACTGCTCGAGATCAAAATGTACTCACAATGACACTTTTTGTCTGAAAGCTTATGCCTGTGAGGCTAACAATTTGATGGGCTGTAAAAAGAAAATATCTCTTTAAGTTTTATTGATTTAAATTCATTTTTTACTGAGTAATTCCGTTTGTATTCGCAGCCACAGATTTTCAAAAACTGCCAAAAAATAACCTCGTTAACGTTCCAGTAACAAATTAGATTACAAAGTGAATGAAACAACTTTTTGAATATACAGTGAACACGTCAAACGGAACGATAGAACACAAGGAATGGAACAACTGGAAAAGGTAAAAACTCATCGGCTGTTAATGGAATTTCTGATACTTATAATTTAAACGGCCTCGAGTTGTCCGCTGTTCTCTCTTTTTTCATGGCAAAAACTTAAAAATGCTTGAGGCGAACAGCCGGTCGTCGCGATCTCAGTTTAAAGTGAATTTGTAAACAAAGTGATGTCGTGGGAGGAGCCGTTTCGTGGCAGCAGAACATTTCCTACTCACCGCCATTGGGCCACATTCTATTTGGCAACCGCGGCTTCAATAGTCGGCGCTGTCATTTTGGCGTTGATTTCAAAAGACGTTATAATGAGAAATTAACTTCAATTTGTCATTAATGGTAGTTTGTAAAAGCGTTTTATTAGTGAGTAAAAAGTAGAAGGTAACAAAAATAGTTTATAATGCGTGTTGATTAAATAAAAAGTGAATAACGCGAACAAATTTCCAAAGATAATCGTAGTACTCGTTATAACTTTAGCAATGAAACACGTAAAGGCAGCATGGAATACATTGTCTTGAATTAAATTGTATTTGCGACGTTCGCTCATTTTCATATGTTCGATTTGAACCCATCAACAGCTTTAACTCACCTGAATCGGGATTGATCCCGGTTTCCATGTCAACACTGCAGGTGCAAACAAATATGTCTGCAGAAAGCTTGAAAAAGTTGGGTTTGTTCTTCGATGACTCGCAGCGAATCAGAGTCTGGGAACCTGAGGCGGTCCAAAGGACCGTCGACTTGAGGGATGAATCAAAGGATTTTGTCAGCAGTAAGCATCCTGTCTGTTTCTTTACAAAAATCCTCTCTGACTAATTAATTCTGCAGAACTCTCGGAGTTTCATAACATTTCAAACGAGTTCATAAAGGCGATTCAGGGCATGGCGAAACAGGTCGAAAAGGAGAAAATCAAGGCTTTGGGTTCTTCAAATGTGCTTCAGTCCATGACCAAACAGAGGGAGAGTCAGCAGCAGCAATACCAGGTGAGTGCTCATTCCAGCAGAAAGCAATCAGGTGAAAGCCAACCACTGGCTCAAGAGTGGCCAACTTAGTTTCTTTTTTACTTTTTAATACTTTTTAATAAATGGCACCGTTGTGCAGTGAAAACAGTCTTTGCTGACGTCGGGTTTTTATCTTTTTCTGGGCAAGCAGTCGCTCATCCTGGAGAAGACGGCCGAGCTGGAGAGGCTCCGAGTGCAGCACCAGTCGCTGCTGAAGGTGCAGTCGGAGCAGCAGGAGCTCATCCATCACATCCAGCTGCGTTAGGGGGAGGGAAGAAGAAGCGGAACAAGTACCGTCATATATTATAATTCGCCCCATGAACATTTTCAAATTAACTTAGTTCGCAGCAATTGGCGCTGCGAATGAAAATCTAAAACTAATACTTATTACAATATATTTACACAGTAATTTAAAATGGAGAGAACGCTCTGCTTGTGTTCCTCGGTGAGTGTTTGCGCCACCGGTACTCGCACGAGGCGAACAACCCTTAGCATCCAACCCTCTTCTTAAGCGAAACAAAACTTACATCACCCGTGACGGCATGTTTAAACACGAAAACAAATGGCGGCGCGGAGGAAGGGCTTCGGGAGGGAAGGACGGCCGCGAACCATCCCTGCACAACCAATAACATACACAAAACAAAATCCAGGGAAACAACAAAACCCCAAAACTTCCTTTCACATAAACATTCGCCAAAACAATTCTACCCTCACTTGTTTGGGGGGACAAGTGAGTCCCGCCACTACCCCCATCGTGGCCACTGTCCGAAGACAATCGTCAGCACTTTTCCTGCCCCGAGGGTTGCTAATCCACGAAGGGGATGAAGTCACCCGCAAGTTTTCGTTGCATCTCTTGGGGGATCGTTGCTGAGGGTTCTTCGCTCTATTGGGGGACAAAGGAATGAGGGCAAGTTGGCATTCACTTGACGGCGGGGTGACTCTGCTGTTGATTTCGATTAGAAGCCATCCAAGAGTTGAAAACATCCCTGCAATTCAAGCCACCCTTTAGCCTCTCAGCGCCCAGAGCGCCCCTCGCCCCTCCCACTCACCTGCAGTGACCCACCACGCATTCATTCGAACAGTACTCGTCCTCCCACTCGGAACTGGCTATGGCTCGGTTGGTGCATCCCTGCCGGATGCAGTGGTTCCCGGTCACCGCCCCCTCCACCCCCAAGCTCATTGCACCCGCTCCGTTCACGTCCTCCCCGTTGGAGGGGTTCAGGTTGACGCTCCCCTGCTGGATGGCGGCGGGAGGGCTGATCTGCAACCAAGCCCCGCATTTATTCACGGCAAAGCAAAGCAAGCTTTCCCCCGAAGACTCACCTGCTGCATGTAGGGCGAGGTTTGATTCTGGAGGTGAGGTTGGGGCGCCATGTGTCCCATGGGCGAGCCGAGCGGGGAGCCCAGGACGGCCTGAAAGAGAGGAAGGCGCGGTGAGGGGGCCCTGGGGGACGAGGCGGTGCCTCGGGGTGGGGGTCGGCTACCTGCTGGGCGGAAGCTCCGTTCTGGATGCGGTCGTTCATCATGTTGGTGAGCAGGGGCGACTTCTTGGCCATGGTGGTGATCTGCTGCTGCTGCGGCGGCTGCATGTGCTGCTGCTGGGGGATGTGAGGGGGGTTGGGCGGGGAGGGCATGCCCGCCGGGGGGGAGTAGCCGCTGTAGCCCCCGCCGTAGCCGCCGTACTGGCCGTACATCCCCTCTCCTTCGCTCGCACCCTGCGGAGCCAATCGCGTTTACAACGAAAATGGAAAATTATTCAAATGAAATTTAATGTTGACCAGTGTTATTATCGGTAACTATTCCGCGCCATTAAACGGCAAACGTTACATTTGGGGAGGGTGCGCAGCGACTGCCACTCTCACCCATTTCAAAGTTATGTGAGTGGTGAGATTTCTCTCCCCCATTACCTTTGACACGATGCTGGCCCTGTATATGGCTAAAGCTTTTAAGTAGTCCTTCTTTGCCGCTTCCGTTTTCTTCTTGTAGACCTGAAAACCAAAGGAAAAAGCCCTCAAAGGTTGTCACAGTTTGGTGCGATCTTAAGAGAAACAAAACGCCGCATTCATTATTTTTCCTCTTTCGCTTCTCCTTTTTCGCTTTCCCCCAAAGAAAAGAAGTTTGATCGGCGATTTTCCGCAAAGCGGCGCTCCCCGTGACACCTACGTTCTTCGAGTCCGCGTCCAACGCGTCCCACATGGACGCGACTATCTTGGAGACCTCCCCGAAGCTGGCGTTGGGGTTCTGCCCCTTGATGGCCGCCTGCGTGTCCCGGAAGAACAGGGCGTACGCGGACACGGGCCTGCAAGACAAAGGCACACAGTCAGGCACAGGCACGGGACCGTTGCGCAAACTCCCTAAATTAAACGTTTCCTCCTTTGACAGCTCTTACGTTTCAAATTAATTTCTTTAATTAAAAAAATAATGAGAAAGAAATGAAAGCGAAGCTGAGCGGGGGGAGGAGCCCCGGCGGCCCCCGGCGGCCCCCTGCCTCTCCCCCTTCCTCAGGCCCTGTGGCCCGCCGTGGCAGTCATTTTGAGCCGGCAGTGAGGCAAGCGTTGCAGGGAAAATCCATATTCATTTGGGGGCGGGAGGGGGAAAGGGGCCCCATAAACTTCCTCTGTTTGACAGACTCTAAAGGATAAAATTACAAGAGCGATTCATGTAAATGGTTCTTTTCTATTGTTCTCTGAATTATGATGTATTATTCAGAGTTTTCTGCCTTCTATTTTAGCAATTTTTTTATTGCCAAATAAAAACACAAAATAAAAAAAGAAGGAAGAAAAGGGAAAAGGACGGGGGGAGGGGAAACGAAATCCATTATCATAAATTTTGTTATTTTGAATTTCGCTAGAAAAATGAGAAAAATCTCGGGCTTCCCGCGAATTTTGGGGCTTCTTCTGCTGCAGGCTTTTTTCAGAGTTCCGATGATTGGCCCTTTTGAGGGGTCTTCGTAATTCTAGAAATTAAAAGGGGGAGGGCGAATGGGGGAAACGAGGAAAGGAAAAAAGAGAAAATAAAGGTGAAAAGGGTAAAAAGAGAGAAAAGAGCTCTTTCCCGCCTGCAAACAACTGAGACGGCCATTGAGCAGAGCTTAGACAACAGCAAGGACTCACTTCTGTGGCTCATTGGGGTCCCTCTTTTTCTTCTTCTTTTGAACTTTTGCCTTTTTCTGAGCTTTTCCTCCGCCATCCAGAGGTTCCGGCGACGGCCGCTTCATCGCCGCCATCTGCAACACAGAACAGTCTGAGATTCACCCCTTGCACGCGAAGTAATTCTCCAGAGGGACGGGGTGGATGAGGGGGGCGATATGTTAACATAACTCAACTAAAATAAACCGACAAAGAAAACAAAATGGAGAAGTCAGAATGTAATTTTTGGGAAAGTTTCATAAATTAGGTTGGAATTAGTTTGTGTTAGTGAGGAGGGGTGAAGGCTCACCATGGCGGGGTGCGGAGTGCTGTCGTCGCTGTCTTCCGAGGTGGTGGTTGTCTCGTGGCCCATTGGAGGACTGCTGCCCGTTGATGTCCTTAAGTACACATTTTGTTGCTGTTGTTGGAGCATTATTTGTTGTTGTTGCTGCTGCTGCTGCGGCTGCTGCTGGGGCAACATCATCATTTGATTGCTTTGAGTCATGTAAGTCGTTTGGGCGTTGTACTGCTGATACTGCTGTTGCTGCTGCTGCGACTGATAGTCGTTCAATCCCATGCTCTGCTGGGGTTGAAGCTGCTGATACGTCAAAACGTTTGAATTCGGACTGCTCTGTGGAGGCTGTGGCTGCTGCTGCTGCTGCTGCGGATTAATAGGGGGAATGTCGAACTCTTCGTCGCCAAAACTCGGCGTGTGAAAAGTCTGAAAGAATATAACGAATGACAACTGTTTGTCTCCCACATCGCCCCGTCGGACAGAGTTAACGGTTGTTGCAACCCCGTGGCAGCGGGGAGGTTTAACAGAAAGAATCCTTGGGGTTCTGTCTTCTGCTAAGAACGCGAACGCCAGCGGAAGCGGAGGCTTTAGCCGGAAGCTGTCGTCTGCAAAGAGGTCTTGCACTCCAAGAATCCCAATTATTCATTGTTATTCTTGTTTAATGAATGTTTTTAATTAAATTCTTGCAAAGATTTATGTCTCGCGCTCGCGACGTTCCATTCAAACTCCGATAAAGCAGAAAAAGGCTTCTGACGACGAACCCCTCGTTATTGCTTATTCTTTCGGGCGGGGCGGGGGTTGCGCCGAGGCAACAGCACCGCCGAGTACTCCCATAATAAATAAGCAAGTCTCTGGCCGTCCATGAGCAAAGAGTGTGATTACAATTTATAAAAATAATAATAATTTAATGTTTTCTTTATTGCCCTCTGTTTTGTTTACGGCCATTATTCGTAATTTTCTTTTCAATGGACAGTTAATTACAACGTAGAAAACCTTAATAACAGGTTACAAATAATAACTACGTGAATCGTTGAGAATTTCTTCAATGCCCTAAATGATGCAGATTCTTCCCCCCGTAAATGATCTTTCCCAGCCTTCGCTCCCTCCCCGGAGCCTTCTGCTGCCACGACCCGCCCCCATCCCCACAATCCTCCTACCTGGTCGCCCATGCTGTAGCCGTTCACGTGGGAAAGGCTCGCCGGAACACTCAGCTCCAAGTTTTCGTTTCTCTGCAACCAAACACCAATTGATTAGTATCCCGCAGAGATATCTGCCTTCTCTCTGGCAACTCTGCCAGCGGAAAAAGAGAGAAGGACGGCCTCGTGCCTTCTTATTGGTCATTCCTTTGGTTGTTCCGAGTGTTGTTCCCGAGCCAAAGGCAGAACTCAGATTTTGGGCACCGGTCCTTTCCTGAGCGGAACACACACTGCCATCTTGAATCCGCCTCATTCGCCCCCCCCCTCAGCCCCTCAAAACTTAAAACAAAGAAACCAACCCTCTGAGTTTGCGCC
Source organism: Brueelia nebulosa (assembly GCA_028293925.1). Taxonomy (NCBI): domain Eukaryota; kingdom Metazoa; phylum Arthropoda; class Insecta; order Psocodea; family Philopteridae; genus Brueelia; species Brueelia nebulosa. Next base: position 284,066 of record JAQIBA010000026.1, read on the forward strand.
GATTTTCAACAAAAATTTACATGGCAAAATATTTGACAAGTTCCCCGCTCGCGAATTAGGAAATATTTTCAGACAAAGTTTTAATAGAAATTTGATTTTGTGCGCGTTTCCATGAATATTTAATCAGTTTATATCAACATGTCGAAAAATCTGTGGCAAAATGCCTTGACGAACCCTGTCTTCTCTTTCCCGCTCTCCCCAAGGGCACCACGTTCAGCCAAAATTCACACAAAAATCAAATACAACGATGCATTTATTAAAATTACAAATAAACTCCTGACAACAATTACAATTGTAATCTATTGTTCCATTTTCTCGTTTTATTTTTATTTCTGGAAGACGTTTCATTAAGGGGCTCAAAACCAAGAACGCTTTTGTACTCTTCTGTCCCTGGCCACTGCTGAGTGGAGGTCTTCCTTCGCAAGAGGGCGGAAGGGGCCACTCACTTCCCCATCTCCCTGGCACAACCGTGTCCTCGCATTCGAAGAACTGGAAAGGGTGCCGTTTCGCAGCCCTCCGCCGAACATCCTCGCATTAATGGCTGCAAGGGACAATCACTTGAATGTTTTCGCACGTCGGCGTTACAGTTATGTTAATCTGAAGAGCAGATGACGCTTGCGATTTGGGATTGACTGGGCAGTGGTTCTTGCAGGTGGGAGTTCGGTTTCGAGCTTCTTGCTAACGGTCCCGACGTGGAAGGAGCACAACAATGCGTCAATTACGAGCAAACGTCATTATAAATTCATAACAATTCCTCAATATTATACGTGACAAACATGAAATGATTTTAAATAATTTTTTTTTCATTAGTCCAATAAATTTCTTTTTATAGTAATCACCAATCACAATGGCAGAATGGAATTTAAATAATAGCTTTCAACGTTTTTTTCGAAATAAAACTTAATTGGCTCGAGGTGAGGAGGACGAGGCTGCATTGTCTGCGCCGTCTTCGGCCCATGACGCACACGCCCTTTGGCGCTTGCCACCTTCTGCCCCGACGCCCCGCCTTCCCGCGCCCGGCTCACTCTCACAACGCAACAACTCGCAAACGCTCTCTCTCCCGATACGTGGAACCAATTGCTCCTTCGTGACTCGTACACCCGCTCACCAAGAAACCGCCCCGGCGAGGGCCCCCCGCCGCCCCCCGCTCACGAGTCCTCAGGTACACGCCACATCTGGTTCCCACAGGTGGCTCAATATCGATTATTATAAATCTTTTCTTCCTTTTTCTTCCTTCATACGTTTTCCATTTTAATAAAAAGGCAATGAGTCATAACTTTTGGACGGGCCGGGGTGGGGGCTGGGGAGGAAAGTGAAATTTTGACTCATGCAGGGGTGGGTGGAATGCATCGGAGAGGTTTTATCTGCAAAATGGAATACCAATAGGAAATTTAATAAATAAAAATTCCTAAAGGAAATACCCCGAAAGAATTTCTGTAATAATGACAATAATGATATTTTAATATGTTCTAATTCAATTTTATCAAATAATTGACTTGAGAAATTAATTTGGAATTTTTCAACTTATTTCTGGAATCCGATGGAAAATGCTTTCGCCCCCCTCCCCCCCCCCCGCATTTCTGCTCTCCCCTCTCCCTTTCCCTCCTCCGCTAACCCCTCCATGTTATTTATTCATTTTGTTTGGCGAGTTATGGAACTGCCGCTCACGGAGAGCTAAAGAGGTCGCAGAAGGCAGTGTGCGTTGGCCAAAAGCGAAATAAAAGTTGGGAGTGCGGCGGAAGAGATGAAAACAATTTTTCTTTCGCTGTGAATACACTTTAAAGCCAAAGTCAAACACAGCAGACAAAACATTAAATCACAGATTATTAAATAACATGTCTTTGTGCGCTTAATTAATTCAAAATTCGACATTAATTCACTCAATTCAAAACATAAATCGTAATCATTTCTAATTCAAAACGAACAATATTTCCCTTTTCATTTAGGATGCTAATTTCATTCCGGGTTTTTTTCTCCCCGAATTTTCTTCAACCCTCCCTTCCCCTCCCCAACACAATCTTCTCTTCGCCCCCGCAACGTCCCACAGCCCAACACGCCAATCCTTTCCCAGGTATTCGCACCTTTGCCCCGAAGTGCTCACCGACGGGGGCCCCAACAGCGCCCAATTACATGACGACGTCGGACGCCACAACCGCAGCGAAGAGTCAGCAAAAACATGGCTTCGCATCCGCTTCCGGGTTGTCAGCTCGAAATTGAGTGAAGGCGAATGCAAAGGGGATGGTTTGCTAAGGTCGCGGGGGAAAAGCAAGGAAGGAAGGTTGGGGGGATGAAATTCATATTAAATTTTTAAAGCCTTCCACAATTTAAACTTCCAAACGCATTAAAAAAGGATATTAAAAGAAATAAATGCCGCGCATGGGAAGTAATAAATATACAAAATGTACAAATGACATTATCTAAAAACATTTTTATTTATTTATAGGGCAAATGCAATGGACTTTCCGCTTCGCGTTCATTTTTCTACGATGCCCAGAAAGATTCAGGAAAGTACAAAGGAAGGCCCTTCGCCCTTCTTCGCCCTTCTTCTTTGATCATCAATTGCGCCCAATCTGTCTTCATTTTAAGGCCTTTTAGCAATTGCAACTTCGCCCTCACATATGGTATGTGTGCGGGTGTTCGTCCCCGACAGGGGAGAACGCAGGGATGAAGGGGAGGGGTAAAGTCAAGTGTCGCCGGAGAAGTTAATCAATTAAGTAAATAATTTAAAATTAATTGAGGAATTTATTTTATTGGGAGTAATAATAATTTAAAATTGTAATGATTTGTGTTTTTCGAAAGGATTTAAATTGTTGAGTTTTCTTATTTTCCGCGTGATTTATGTTGTTGCTATTTATTAACTCCATCCTCGTTTATTCCCATAAATTAATTTCACGCTTTTATTAAAACACGCATTTATTTATTTACTTTCCAGTTTTAAACTTTACAATTTATTACTTTCAAACTTCTCAAATGTGAATGGAGAGAGACTCTTCAAGGCCCGGATTAAACGTCTTGTGCCTTCGATTGATTTCCACTCGGCCACCCCTCCACCCCCTTCGTCCCCTTCGCCCCCTTCGCCCCCAGCCGCAAGACTGGGAAAACAACCCAAGAAACTGTAAATGAGGAGGATGAATGGACCTCTACACTGTGTAAACACGGATAAACAGGACAAACAGACAATGCGGATGAATGGCGAGTAAATGGCGAGTAAATGGCAGCAGGTGTCGAGGGTGCGCACTGAGCAAATTCGATGTCACGGTTATGTCATGGTCGTCGGAGTTGGTCATGCAACAGTTACGGAGTCACCGGGGCGCGACGAAGGCGTCGAGGACGGTTTGCTGGGCACCGCGCCTATGCACGGCCTTCCCCGAAAGGTCGCACCTGCCCGAAAGGTCTCCACAACCTGAGTTTTCCTCCTCCCCCGATTAATCCAAGATTGAGAGAGCCCCATAAAGTTGCGGCACATCTGCACCCGAAGATAACATATGGTGTGTGGATGCCGAACACCTTTGGAGGCTGTTTTCACGTGGCCGACGAAGGAGTTCCTTTCTTCCTTTGGCCACAAAGGAATAATTCGGTCCAGTCCAACCTCGGCTGAACAACCAATTCTCGACAAAGAATCTTAAAAAATTATTTATGGTAAATGTGGTTATTTATAGGAAAATCATAAAAGCAAAGCAACAAAAAGAGAGAGAGAGAGAGAGAGAGAGGCGAATGCAAATATCAGAAAATGAATTGATTTATGCGATCTGTTCCAGATTTTATGTATTTTTCTACAAAACACCTGATGCAGATTAATAAAATTTATAGCCCTGTTACAAACATAATTAATAAGGTGCGGTTTAAATATTATAAATATATTATGTTTTTATTGGTGAAACATTCCAACGAGAGAAAAGAAATTCCCTCAATCACAAACAATTAAAATACCCGCGAGCGAACCATTTCCACCCGTCATCAACGCAACCGACTCCGCCATCTTAAATTCCTTTCTTTTTTCCCCAAAGCCTTCCCGGACACCGACGCCTTTCCCTCGACCTTTCGCCGCACCACAGCAACACAGACAACCTTCTCTCCCCTCACCTTTTGCCCGAAAAGAGAAACAACTTTGGAGAGGTTCAAAGATTTGCGGGGAAATGCCGGAGGGCAACAGGGACGAAGGCAGCGCCTGGGATGATTTGGAGAGGGAAAAGGAACCAAAAAGGGATTCGGAGCGAGAGAGAGAGGGGGGGAGGGGCTGATTAAGAATTTAAATAAGTGAATAAGGAATGGAAAACATAAGATGACAAAAGAAAATTTAACTGGAAATGGGGAATTTGCGAGTGCAGAGGAAGGGGAGGACGAGGGGAGCAGTAATGAAAACAAGAAAACTTCCTCTCTCTCATATTAACTTTTGTTTGTTTCCGTTATATTATTAACGATTCCTCTTTTTTCTCCTCTTGCCGCCATCTTAATAAATTCTTCAAATGCAAACACATGTTACTGAAAATGGAGTTTTTTCCACTTCAGTTTTGAGTCCCGCATCACAGCTTCTCTTTTCCCTGTTCGCCAACTCGCTTCTTCTGCCCCTCGGAGGCTCCAAAAGAGAACACTCGGACGCTCGAAGCTCATTAATCATAATAAGTAGGTCGATAATAACGAACTGGTCAATAATTTTCTGTGAAATGCTTGGCTGCCCTCTCATTCCGCTGTTCTGGGGGCAGCCCTCATCCAGGATGACCAGCCAACCGAGGCAGCAGCCCTTCGGGAGGGAGGACACGTTCACAAAGCAATCACGGGAGCCGTGGCTCGCCCCGTCCACTTACACATGTTCGATGGGATATTAAACGTTCTCGTGATGAGGTGCATCGTACTCTTTATAATGAAGGCCACAGCGGGGATCGGGTTATCGGCGGAAATCTTGTCAAGAGGGGACGGCATGTATTGGTTCAATTATCTCCTCCCCCGGCCTCCCCCGATGGCGCAGCCCCTAACACACGCCCCGGATGCCCGCACAACGTGCGCAGCGGAGAGTACCGTTCGACGATGAGTTTCAAAATGCCTGAGTCTTTCTTCTTCTACTCTTCGTCTTCTTCTTCTTCTCTTTTACATTTCATTAGCAACAAAAGTCTCAAGATCATCGACCTCATTTATTACAAAACTTCATCTCGCGCGTTTCTTTCTCTTTCCTCGAATGGGTGCCACGACGACGTCCGTTTGTGCATTATGGCGCTCACAGCTGGTTTGGCCCTTCTTCGGGGTGAGAGGTAACCCTCTCGATCCGGAGGTACAGAGAGAGGACGGAAACAGTTAGATAGCTCCTGCTTATCCTGAATTAGTTGAATACATAAAAGAAACGCGCTTATGTATTTAAGTTAATTAGTTAAACATTGTTTCACCATCCCAGTTTAATCTTGTACGCATTGTTTGAATTATGTTTTTGTTTATTTTACAGCGTAAGGGTTCTTTTGTTTTCTCCCTCTTACTTATAATATTTTCATCCCTTTACTTTATTATTTTCATTCTCCAATTATTTTTCCACCGGCTCAAAGAGGAAACGAAACACCCAGAACACTCAAGGCGAACAAAACGCCCGCGGCATTCGGGGAATGAGTCAGTATGAGCCCTCACCCTGGCCAGCAGGGGCAGCAGGAGGACAGGGTGAGGAAGTACTGTACTTCGGAGCACAGTACCTCACTGAGGTGAGGCGGAATCGCAATCCCGAACAGCAGAGAGTTTAAGCAGAATAACACGTGGGCGGAAACACGGCCGATTTGTCAGCAAAAAGAAGCAGATAAAGACAGAAATCCGTTTAAGCAAATGAGAATAGTGTCAATGATGATCTTATTAAAGCAACGTTATAATTAGCCTAATAATTATTTAATTACCGTTTATTTGTTCCTATAATTTTTGTTTTTTAATAGTCAATATTATAATTAAAAACTATAAACAGTTAGGCGATTAGGGGATGGGCATTCGTTTGGTGGGCAGAAGAAAGCAGAAGAACTGCAAGCTCCACTCTGTAGAAAATTAATTTTTCCCCCGAAGAACTGACTGGGAAGAGCAGAATGCACATTAATTTAATCCGGAATTTTCGTCTGTTTAACTTTTAGAAAATACATTAAATTTAAAACTTTAATACTCATTAAGAATTCTCAAAGTGCAAAACTTCCTTTTACGCCTGACATAAATGTCGGACACTTATTTTTTATTACGTCAGTTTGGAGAAGTTTTATTGTGCCTGGATTAAGCCGAAACTACTGCGCAGTTTCACACCCCCCTCGCGAATTGCCGCCCCCTCACCCGCGCCTGCACCCCTTCAACCCTCCTCCCACCCCGCCCGATCGGACGTCTCAATTACCACCAATGATCACTTCTTAAGTGCCCCCCTTTATTTATTTATTACTTTCCACTTCTCTGCAACTTTTCAAAGAGAACAAAAACCAAAAAACTTTTTTAATTAAAACAAAACTAATTTGCGAGACTCCAACTATTTTATTTTACTCGTTGCCCTGCCGCCTTCAAAAGCTCCACTCAGGTGACCACCAAATGAAATGAGTTGTGTTTCCCCCTTCTTTTAAGCTCGGTTTCCCCGCAGCGGAGGACAGAGGAGGGCAGTGAGGGAGGGGCGAAGGGTTGGCGAGGAAGGGAAGCAGAGTAATGGACAAATAAAGATTTGAAATCGTTTCGGGGAGCGCTTCAATAGGTTACTAATTAGGAGGTGAATAAATAATTAGAGAAGCGATAGCGAAAATAATTACATCGATTAACTTATGCTTAAATAAAACATCGGGATTTTCTTTGATTAATCCGCTTAGTTGAAAGTAATCCGCTTTGGATGGACGACCAATGCAACGTCAAAACCCAAATGATTGTTTCATTAATATCGTATTGCATTAATTGATCACCTCCCCGATCAATTTACTCTATTAATTATTATATCCTGCAATTAGCCATTCCTCGCTTTGGCAGGCCCATGCCCCGCCCTGTGCACCCACGACTTCCCATCGTCCGCCCGGTCGAACAAACAGTTGTGGACGGAAGGGAAACAAATCTTGAGGTGCTACCTGAAGCTACTTTTCCAAGTGAGAAAATCTCAGTTTCCCCAATTGCCAAATCTCTGCTGATCGTGACTAAAGCACCAATTCCATTATTTTAACGTGTTACAGTAACTGTATTTACGGATTAACGCTCATTTGTTATAAACGATAAACGTTGTGTTGTAATTTAGGCCTACTTATTTATGACAAAGGCTCTAAAGATAAGAAGCAATGAAAGAGTATGAAAAGTGGAAATAAATATTAAAAGAATTAAAAGTATAATAAAGGAGTGAAACAGTATGTAAAACAGTACACAAACAGTTTCCTCGACTTCAATGCGAGCGTCATGAAAGTTATTTATTTATTATACTAATGCATGTTATGCTGTATTAAGTTACAGTATGTTTCATGGTTTTCCGGAGAAATGTACATCTCCAAGCAAAAGTTGATTCACAGCAATTAACCAGCAAGGTAACGCCAAGTAAATGAAAATTAACATTAAGCACGATTGTGCAGGAACTGATGTAAGTGGGAGGGAGGACAAAGTTTCATTATCCAAGTGCAACGAGCCCTTGTCATGTCCCAAACTTCCATTTATCACATCCTGTACAACCCAGACTGAAACGAACACCCAAATTCTACTGGAGAGCTAGTCTCCGCATCTCATCTTTATGGTGCATTCAATTAAATTTCCTTAAAAATAATTATCTAATGACGGTACGGATTTCGACTGGGCGCGTGAGAGCGGCAATCCCGTTAGTGCCACAGTTACTGGCATTGCAACCATCCTCGCCCAGTGACACCACAAAGGCCCACCGCCGGCAGCAGTTACCTTGTACAAATACTGGTCGAACATCCGACAAACGTCCACGTCAGATCCCACATTGTATGTCGCCTCCATGCTCGCGAGACGAGAACGATTCTGCACCGAGTACGAGGTCCTCACTTGGTCGCGGCAACACCCATCAACACCCCTGAGCACACCAACCACAACACAATACCCTGATCACTCCCTGCCCGCTTAGGTCTCCAGGTACGCGAACGAGCACTCGAGCTGTCGCCGACGCCACCCTATCGCACCCCCATGCAACATCTTCACAAAGCCTTCGTCCGCGAGGGAAAACTTCCGAGAAGACAGAACTCCACTCGAGAAAGCGGCCAACGAGCCCCGAACACGCCGAACTGCTAAATACAGCTCGACTCGAGCCAGAGAGAACTCGGCTCCTCCCTCTCCCCCCAAGGCAGCCCCCTTGTCCCCCTTGTCCCCTTACCCCTTATCCCCCGACACAAGTCAGCCTCTCGCCAAGATAAAAAGACGGCCGAGGGAAAGCTCCCGCCCAATGGCAGCATCCTTCTTAGTGGGCCGCGCACCGCGCGAGGGAATTGTAAGAAGACGGGCTTTGGGCGGAGAAGTGGCGTGGAGGTTGTTCAAATTAGAGGTCGGTATGGGGCAGGGTAAGAAGAGGTCGGGGCTGGTAGCGTCCTTGCGGGCGCTGGGGTCAACTAAGGGTTCGCCGTTGAAAGCAAAGCCACATTCGAATAGATTCCTCGTCTTATTACAACTGCACAGCTTTCGAATTCTTCTACATCAATATCGGAACTCGTAATTATACAAATTGATAATGAAAATATTAATATCCCGGCGAAATCTGGTGTATTTTAGTTTTGTGAATGTTTTGATCCGTTGGCCGGGGGATGTCGGTTTTTGGAGGCGAGAACCTTCCGAGACCTTCGGGCACCTGGGCAGTTGGAGCAACCGAATGGGGAATGTGTTCCTGTACTCCCCCAGAGCAGCCACGCCTCCCCCGGGACCTGTTCCTTCCCCGAATGGAAGAAACTCCCTTTGCACGAGCGAAAACCAAAAGCGAACAATTAATTTATTCAATGTACAAAATGTGTTTAGCTGTGAATAATGAATATTTTTCAGAGGATCGTATGTTTTAATATGAACTTCTTTCAGTCTGTCATCTTTCTTCTTGACAATCTCCCATTAGCTTATTTTTCTCCCCTCTTCTCCCCTCCCCTCCCCTCCTCCCCTCCAACACGTTCTTTCTCGACTACAAAACATTCAATTTCGACGTGAAGTTAGACTGAAATGGATTTTCTATCAACGCTCCGAGAATTGAGACATAGCCGCTTCTTTCCCTCGGCGACCTTTCTTTTCCTTCTTTCTCTTGCTTGCATTTTCAATTTTGGAATTGTGAAGTCTCTCTAGGGCGAACTGCAATAGGGGAGCCTCCTGCAGGATCTGGCTTCTTTTTCGAGAGGGTGCCCGAAAGGGAAAAGTGTTCTGCCACTGCGGGGGACGAAGTCACACTAACACATTATGAAATCATGCTCAAAAGTAATTCCGAATGATATACACAGAAAGCCTATTCGAAATTCGAAACGAGCCATTTAGAAACAATTTGCGAATGGACAGGTTCCCATGCTGAGCTTTCGCCCGGAGGAACAAAGCTTTCGACGCGGAGGAAATCTTTACTTATTCATGTACGTGTATAGAATTATAATACACTGGATGGAGGCTGGAGAAAATGGAATGGAGAATTTTGTTTACATGTTTCGCATACGTTTATTTAAGCCTATTTTCTTGTGGAGGAGGGGAGGGAGTGAAGGGAGATGGGGTTGGGGTGGTTATGGCGAATGAGGATGATTGTTTTACATGTTTTGCATGAAATTTCTTTGCCTAGCAATTCAATCAGAAAAATAAATAAAAACGCGAAAGGGAACACTCATTGCGATGGCGTCACATGTGTTGTAACAATAAGTCGTGAAATAATTTCGGTGAAATATGAGCACAATAATTATTTTAAACTGCTCCGAGCTAAAAGCTCCGACATCGAGGCAACAAAGAGTTGTAAGGCCAGGCTAAGCAGCAGTCAGCAGGGCCAAAAGAAGAAAACAAGTCAGAAATCATGCCGACCTGTGAGATCTGTCCATCAATCGAGGCGCCTTCGTCTGGAGCAGATGAGGACGCAACAGATGACCAACGCTGCTGTATAAGTAAGGCAACAGCAGCATCGGATGACAAGTCAGCTGAAAACGCCGGTCTCTCTCTCTCCCTTTTCTTTCCTCCCCTCCTAATTTTTACCCGAGACAGAGGTAGCACGTGAAGAAAATATTCGAAAAATGAGATTTCAAGTCTTTCAAACTGCATGCGTGCCAATTTGTAACAAAATTAAATTAAATTTGAGCAAAGAAATGGAAGCAAAGGAGGGGTTTTCGCGTTTCCTCCCCCATCACCACTTTCCCCTTATGGAAGACCAGACGAAGGAAAACCTCTCTCCGTCGCCTTTTCTAAGCAAAAGCCAGCAAAAGGCGCCCAGACAGGCGGTTACGGTGCGTGCGAGGAGGGAAAGGAGGGGATTCGGTCAGATTTTTTGGGAGAGAGACAGTTAATGAGGTTGGCCGGGCATCAGAAGGGAGGTTTGGGGGTGCGCGTCGACCGTCACCTGTTAGAGTCCACGTGATAGCGGGCATTCTTTTACTGAGAGGACATTTTCGCGGGCAAATGCTCAGTTTTTCTCAGGGGTCGAGGTGAGAAAAGTAAAAAATAAAAACTAAGGCATTAAGGTCGTGCCTTCTGCTTTGCTTAACTTCGACCTAATAACGACATAATCGAGAGTTGAAGACCGCAGCCGGGAGAAGTTAAATAAGGATTTCTCAGAATGAGCAAAAAATGAGAACTGTTGATAAGATGATGATTTAGAAGCCCTGGGGATATCGATTTTTCCCATTCCTCACACACTCACACACTCGCACCCCTCACTCACCCCTTTCTCATGCCGCTCTTCTCCGCGCCGCGCCTCCCCCGCCTCCCCCGCCCCGCCCAAACCCTCTCAAGGTACGCCCGTGCCACCGGCGCCCGAGCCAACCATTCAAACCTTCACACGCTCAGAGACTTTCTTTTATTTTCCCTTTCTCTAACCTAAATTTAAAATGTATTCAAACAAAACGAGACTTGCGCGCTGAGCCCGCCATCTTGGAAAATGCCACGTCACTGCAACTTAGTTCGCAGCTATTCAATCCCCGCAGCAAAAGCTTATCCACTCCAACAGCATCAACAAAATGCTGCTACATCCACTTGTTATCGCAAACAATATTAAAATTCGATATTCGCATTTGCGCTCGCTACTTTTTCCGTTTGAGCGGGGAATCCCGAAATGAAAACGCTTCTCTGTGCTCACCGCCCTCCCTGAACGGCAAACGGGCCTGGATCCTGGGGGATGCGCGGGGAGGGGCTTGGCTTAGGCAACATTCGCCGTGAATTGCCTTCGAGTTGAAATGCGCCAGAGGCGACAAACACTAATTAAAAAATAAATAAAATAAAGGTCGCTACACCTCCGCTCACTTTCTAAACCTGTGCCATTACAGAATTACATTAATCTCACTACTCCGATTAATTTACGGCTGCCGAACTTAATTAATTAATTTCTGCCACCTCAAAATCATTAGTTTAATTTAATTGCAATTGAGATTCGGAGTTGGGGCTCTTTTGTGCAGGAACCCGCACATCTTTGGCCCACAGCAAAAAAATTTCTATTATCTCCCTGAAATGGAAGCAAAAGAAGAGCATTCCTTACTCCAGCAGGAGAGAATATTATTAATTACACTAGCGGACATTCAACCACTTCACAGGATTTTTAATGCGAACAATTGGCCAAAACGTTATTTGCACTCTTCCAAACTCTCTCCTTAAAAATGTTCTTTTTGCGTTTTTTATCTTTAATAACATTCCTCTCGAGTTCATTTAAAAATAACGGGATTTAATATTTCATATTCATTCCTAACCCCCGGCAATATTAATTTGCCTTTACTTTATTTTTCTTTCTCTAATTTATTTTTGATTTTTATTTACATTTTTCTTTACGATAATGTTCACGATAATAAAAACCCTCCCCCCGTGAGCCAGTTCTGTACGGGCACCCACGATGCGATCTGCACTTCGGGGCCTTCGGGGAGGTTCCGCCCCCCACGTCACCCCCCATACTTTATGGCCACCTCACTTCCCTTTACAGGTGGACGTCTGTATTAATATAAACCGTATAATGTTAATATTATATAACTTTTCTTCCTGCCCTAATACAACAAGTCCATGAGGAGAAACTTATTTTTATCTTTTGGTGGAGGTTCACTTTTTGCTATTGCACTTTTGTCGGTTGACTACAAGATCTTTTCTGTACTCTGTGTGTTTCTTTTCCGCTGCTTTTTGGGATCTGTTAAGGTCAGCCTTGATGTTGCTCTCATGTGAGGCCAGTGCCTTGATGAAGTTCGCACTGTTAGTGTTTCATCTCTTTGCACAGAGATGTCAACATGGCCGGAGTTTTTATTTGTACTATCGAACCATTTCAGCCATTTCAGTGCTTCACTTCTCAATTTTATGACCTGTATTGTCCTGATCTTCAGTGACGCCACCTTGTGTAAATTGTATTGTTTCCGAAGTGTTGTTCAGGTTCACGACAGAACAAACACATTCTGCTCTTGTTGGGATGTTATTTCCGAGGGAGCACAATTCACCCTATAAAATCCTACATCAATAATAATCAATCATCATCATCTTCATCATGATGGCGATGACGACGACGACGACGACGACGACTGTGATGATGAGGACGATAAGAATGCGGAGTTCATAGAAAACTCGAGGGATAAAGATTTTCTTCAGACTGAAGAAAACTTTTTAAAAGAAAATGGAAAGAACAAAATTGTAGAGTCGCGAGAAAAGAAAAATGCGGAGCCCAAAGTATTCACATGTGTTCCTCATTCTTTTTAGAGGTTTTAAGCGGGAAACTCGAGAAGAGGGCGAGGGGCGAGGGGCGAGGGGCGGGGGCGGAAAAGCGCAGATATATGTATTAAAATTACTTTGTGAATTTATGTAGGAAAAACCGAAAAAGGTTATGATGAAGTAACATGCTTCTTTTATATCACGATATTAAATTTCCATATTAAAAAAAGAAGAAGAAAAAGAAAAAACTTTTAAATCAACATGTACGGCTGCAAAAAATAAAAAGATTATTTCAATTTTTCTATTAAGAGATGCGTTATAGTGAAGGGTGATGGAGAGGGGCGGACATTTGTAGTTTCGCCGGGGGATGATCAGTGAATGACAGAATGAACAAAGAGAAAATTGGAGAAAAAACGCAGACAGAAAATGAGTGCCGGTTGATGAGGTGAAGATTTGCTTTCTGAGGAATGGCAAGAGCGGCTGTTAAACGTAAAAGAAGAATTTAAGTGGAAAAGCCTCGTACATTAACATTCGCATCCTTTCACAAATTAATGAGAGTGTCATTCACGGAATGAGTTACCATTCGGACGTCTGTTCGAGCTTAATTCCCGCACTTATTTCAATTCCATTCAATAAAGGAAAATGGTGTATCGATGTTATGGCATTTCATTCGGAGCTTTAATCGATTTTAGTTTCCACCAATTCGCCATCACCCCCTCAGAACCCGAAGTGTTCACCTGCCCACGATGGCCCCCATGCAAAACAATAATATCGGCACGAAAATAACTCTTCCAACTTCATGACGATACATATAAGAGACGGGGGAAAGGAATGGCTAAATGAAAGATTCTGGGTCATGCAGTTCATTTATTAAGGGGCAAGAGGAAAGGGAGGGGGTTGGGGAGAGAAATTATGCAAAAGTCTGTCTTTCATTTGGCGGAGAAGGAAAATCCGTAGAATTGTACCAACCATAAAATCTGTAGAAAGAAAAATTGTTTCGCAGATGTCTCGAAATGTTTGTTACTTGAATCGTTTTTAATCAAAAAGTTTAGCATTTTAAATTGTTGAGAAAATTTTCAAAATCTCGTGAAAAAGAGAAAAGTTTCCCCGTAAATGTTTTTATTAAATTCCGGAATTGTTTCCCGCCTCCCCTTTATTATGCACGCCCACCGGAAAGACCAGCTAGGCCCACATGGTAGGCCCACATGGTAGGCCCACAGGTGGCCCTCCACTCACTGCAAACCAGTCGCCCCTCGGGAACCCCCGGCCAACCTCAGCCCACGGCTGAACATTGCTGAGAGAAGCTCACCTGAATTCAAATCCTTCGTGGGGTTCAGTACCTGGAACAATAAGGAAAAGCGTTTGCAATTGTTGTAGTGTTTTCATTAAATACACCAGAAATGGATATTTCTGAGGACAATACAAAAGGCTGTGATTTGATTTGGCAGAAAGAAAAAAAGAGAAAAGCCATTTTGAATTCACTCGAAAGGTTGTAAACATTGTCATTTGAGATTTATCAATAGTTTTCGTCACTTTAAAAAATCCCCAACTCCGGTTTTCAGTTAATATTAATTTTGGCGAAAATTCGAAAACATAATTTCAAAAGTAATAATATAAGCAATTTACATTATTTGCATGCAAATGATGTATTAAGTTTAATGAATACATTCTCTCTCCCTCTCGAGGGTTGACAGCGTTCTCGTTAAGAAACAGTTTCTCCGAAATTTATCAAAAGTTTCCCAAAGGGCCCTTTACCTTCCCCTCCCTCTCCAAGTGACACACTCTACAATTTGCAATACGAAATCACTCATGCAAAACACCAAAAACCTCCCCCACGCAATCATTTATTCTCACGCCTTTCCTCATTTTTCCATCATTTTCACACTTTCCCGTGCGCCCGGCATTTCCTTCTCCCCCAGAACGCACCGCCCTCAAAAGGAACGCCCGCCAAATGAACGCCGGGATAAAGAAAAGGGTCGTCCTTGAACTTGAAACAAGGGCAGAGGAAAGGATTTCTCGTTGACCGACGACGGGTGAAGGCCGTGTTTACAAATAGACGAACGCGCTCGGGGAGGCGGAGGGTGACAGATCCGGAGATGAAACACGGAAAAGGCTCCAGACGCCCGACTCCAGTCAAGTATCCGTGTCCCGAAGCATCCAACCCCCGGTTTCGCTCAGAAGTTCAGCCCCAAGAAAAGCCGCCCCAATCGATAGCCGACCGCCCCCGACGAAGGCGCCCCTTCGCGGCTGAGTTTTTGGAAAACTCGGAGCGGCTCGCGACAATGAAAGCCGACGTGAGAGGGAATCGGAGATTCGTGACCTCGGGGGTTATCCACCCCCGAGGGTCAAGGTCGGCCGATCGTGAATGAACATCCCTGACGACCTCGAGAAACTTTTTATCTTTCATCTCTTTCTTGGCCGTTGCGTGCATCTGGCAGCCTTTTCATTGAAAGGCTTTCCCCGGATTCCCGGTTGCCGTTTGTGCTGAGGGAAGAGTGCACACCGAGGGGAGGAAGCAGAGATAAACTGGTGAACGCCTTAGAAATTTCCCAATAATTTTACATAAACTGGCAATAGAATATTGTTAATTAAATGATAGAGTTTATAAAAGCAGTGAATAAAAGAGCGGCTCTGAGTGTCCCTATATAAAAAATTCTTCTAATAATTTTACTGTTAATTTCTTTTTGTGGTTCAATCGTTAAAAATCGAAGTAATAACATTATAATTATTACACATAAAAGTGACTTAATAAGATTTTACAGACAAAGGAATAAAATATTTGGCTGTAGTTTTGCACTATTTTCAGGTTTAAACAGATAAAACTTGATAAGTTAGATTTAAACAAGGTGAAATTTCCACAATCATACTACAATTGGTTCTTTATTTAAACTTATTGGTGGTTCATTGAAGGAGTTGCTTCTTATTGAGAATGGTCAAGAAAAAAGCTAAGACAATTATGGATATTTCGAATTGCACAAAAAATGACAATGAAAGCTATTTGCGACCCGAAAACAAAACGCTATAAGATCGAATAACAGGTGAAACTCATTTATCAATCTGTGCTTTTAAACCACCCTTCGGTCCTAAAAATTATGATAACATCAAGACAAAATGGATGCAAAGTCAAATCGGACAATTACAAATAAAAGACGGGGAACGGCGGAGTTCTCCCCCACGTGGAAAGTTACAAAGCAAATGACTGTACTTCCCCTCTTGGAATTTCTTTGTCTCCCCCAAAACACAGTGCACGCTTATTATTCCCGAGAGGGCGACTTAAGGTCACCGCCGACATCGAGTCACATTTTATTATAAACCCTTTAATAAAAATATTCACTTTCACGGGGGAATCCCTAAGAAGAACAAAACTACACCTTGCCACGACTGCTCCTCACTCGCGCCAAAGAGCGACAGCTTCAGACTAAACAAAAACTACACTCGCCCAAGAGACCCAAAAGAAACCAAACACGTGCTCACTAGCGAATCTAGCTGCAATGGCAACTGAAGGTTCAGGGAAAGAGTGGCAACCCTTGGGTCCTTGGGCCTCCTTCGGGGGAGGGTGGCCTGGGGCAAGCAGGGGGAGCAGGGGCAGCAGGGGCAGCAGGGGAGGGCGCGGGCCGGAGAGCAGAGAGGCATCGCCTGTGGGGAAGGCCTGGCTCCGGCCCTGGCAGGCGCTCGCAAGAATAGAAAAACGCAATAAGTCGGTCGGAAAGGAAAGAAGATATCAGGTAGCGGGGAAAGAATCCCAACAGGTGGCCGAGTAAATGAGGAGGTTGTCCTGCATAAGGCAAGCATGAGCGCGGGCGTTCTCGAGTGCCTCTACAACACCTGACGCCGTACCTGCAGGAGTATTGGCCCATATGGCGCAGATCTGCACCCATGGGTAACCGCATAAAAAACGGTGAGAATCCCCGGAAGGGTTCGCCCTTCAATCACGGCTGGGTTTGAGTGTTGTCAGGGGCGATTCCTGGGCGAGGGGTTGTTGGGGCGAGAGGGGGACGAGAGGGGGACGAGAGGGGGCGAAAATGGGAGATGAATTGTTAAAGAGGAGGGTGATGAAGGAAAAAATGGGCCAGGATCGGAATTAAAGAACACTCTCGGGGGAGTTCGCAATGAAAACATATTTTATTCGAATCCATCTCCTTTCTTATTGATTACTTAATTTTGTGTGTGGAGAGACTTGGGAGAATGTAAACTTTAGTTTCGCAACCAATTGAGTTGTCATGGTGATCTCGATAAAGCATTCCGACACCCCTCCCTTCCACTTCATCCCCAACTTTTTTTCATTCCTGGAAAAACACAACCAAAAAAATTTAATTTCAAAATGTCAACACTAATGAAAATTTATTTTTTTCTCCCATAATATGAGCACATGTGTTTCTCTTTTCCTTTTTTATCTTTTTCTTTCATCATTTTTGGATTTCGTTTCAAATACACAAACCGTTCCGACTTCTCTCTGCACTCCAACCTTCCATCCGAAGCAACAGCGGCCTCCTTTGAACCCGGGGCACAACCTCTGCCACAACAGGTTCAAAGGAAACAAGTCTCGCATCTCCTCTGCTGAGGCCAAGTTTTCTAATAAGGGAAACTTCTCCCTTTCTCCCCTTCCCCAGACGAATTTCCCTATTTCATTTTCTTATTGAAACTTTCTCTTTGAAAAAAGGACTGCGCTCGGATGGAAGCGCTCATTATGGCGAACGAATATTAATGTTCAAAATGTGAGCTCAAAATGTGAGCGTTGTCTCAGTCTGCAAACTGTCATTTAGTTGCGCATTGATATTGTAAAGTGTACCTATCAGAAGCCTTTTCCACCCTTTTTCATATCATACAACTTCATCTTCGCATCAGAGAGTCGTGAATTGATATGAAAATATTGAAAACGAGGAGAAGAAAAGATGGAGACAACTTTATTGTTTGCTTTTTGTCTTTTAGTAGCACTTGCTACTACCAAATATAAAGAGAAACGCACAGTAATCATAAATATACAGTATCAACGTATATACTGTAGAGAGAGAGAGAGAGAGAGAGAGAGAGAGAGAGAGAGAGAGAGAGAGAGAGAGAGAGAGAGAGAGAGAGAGAGAGAGAGAGAGAGAGAGAGAGAGAGAGAGAGCGAGAGAGAGAGAGAGAGAGAGAGAGAGAGAGAGTGTGGCCGGGCCTGCATCTGTGGGCACCCAAGTGCCCTCTCGAAGAGTAAAAGACATGACTGCGTGCTGCTGGGGGGAGCACCTAATTGGAAACGAGAGAAGTTGCAATAATTAAAGGGATAATTAGTGCGCATTAAGGGAAATAAATGGGCTCCGTCACCGCCTGATTAGTGGGGGAAAAGCAAGCATGGAGGGAACAGTTATCGGGAGGAAAAGAAAAGCGAAGGCTCGGAGGATGCTTATGAAGGTGAGGAGAGGAAACCGAGAAGAAAACACGGGGAAACGCCTAAAGAGAAAGAAACCTTATCAATGCTCAAGCAGTAAATCAACTGTTTCAAACTAAATTAAATGCGAGTCGAAAACAAAGACGGCGCCCATCAAAAACTTCACTGTATTACATAAACCTCCCCTCACCCCTCCTGTATCAAACTCTCCCTTTTTCTCCCACGCATGAATTTAACTTTCTCCGAATATTCCGAAGAGAACACTTTCGGTTGAAAGACGTACGACGTACGACGTTCCCCATCAAGTGCCACTCATTTTTCCACGCATTTCCCTCCCAAACGACGACAGCCAACTCGCCCCTCATCACCCCCGCGCCCCCACCCTCCCGCCAAGTGAACCAATTAACAGCGGATCGACTCCATCGTGACTGGACCGACCTGGTTTACTCCCCCGCGCGGCCACAGGTGAGGGTGACTGTCCTTGCGCAAGAGACGAAGGTGACGTGCCTGCCCGCTCCAGATTACGCAATCCTGTTTCTGGTTTCTTCCAGCCGAGCTCCCCGAGGCTTATCGCCCCGGATCGCGGCCAACACC
This sequence comes from Brueelia nebulosa, assembly GCA_028293925.1. Classification (NCBI taxonomy): domain Eukaryota; kingdom Metazoa; phylum Arthropoda; class Insecta; order Psocodea; family Philopteridae; genus Brueelia; species Brueelia nebulosa. The sequence goes on from JAQIBA010000026.1 coordinate 302,769, forward strand.
CACAGACGCAATCGCACTCTCAGGCTGGAGTCATCTCTGGTCCACGGCCCTGGCGAGGGGCGACCGGAGAGACGACTGCTGACTCGGTGGCCTTTGCTAACCGCTAGAAAAACTCCTTGAGTGTCCACTCATGTTTGCTCATGTTTGTGTGGTCTCTCCCCACCCCTTGGCAGAATAAAACAATGTATTGCTGCACAAATACAATGTTGGGCAGCTGCGGCTCATTCGCAGGGGTTTGGCGACACCTCACAGTGTGAGCCGGTTGTCTTGCCAGGTATGGCTGACGGAGGAAGGACTTGCTAAAATACGGTTTACACTGAGAGAAAAAGGCGGCGGATCAAACTCTTATCGCATCGGGAGAAATCAAGTTCAGATATTAAATTGATACGATCGTTTGATTTACAACCATAAAAACATGAATTACGATTGTACGATACATTAACGAGTCTGCGATTCCAATCAAAACGAAATCCACTTTTACTTTTCGAGAACCACCACCGCGATCGCCTTCTCTCCCCTTTGGCCAACGAAGCCCATCCCCCAACAGCGGAACCACGCCAAAGCCTGAAGGACAGCAGTCGCTTTGGTCGGAAGAAACTCAGTTTAACGTTAGGAAACTTTTGTTTTCTCGGTAAACACTAATAAGGGTTTTATTAAAGTAAAACAACCTCTTTTTTCACATAAAATCTTGGAAAATAAACAAGTATGAAATTATCAAGATGTAAATAACAATTTTTAACAACTAAAAAGGGAGGTTGTTTCCCAAAAAGGCCGGATTTTACATGAAAGACACGGTTTTCTTTCCAAAGTCGCTTTGTCCTCAATGGTCCCCATGTGCTTAGGGGTCGATTTGACCCCCTGCCCTTATACTTTTTCACGTGTTTCGCTTTCTTTCTGAGCCAACGCACCACTGTTTTCTCTGGTTCAGACGGTCAAACGACTGCTTAAAAAACTGAGTGAGATTTTTGGGCAATCTTGCTGAACTTTGAAAAATAAAGGAAAAAAGGGAAAGTGAGAATAAAACAGAAATCCAAAATATGACGCCTTTTAAGCCTTCCATTCGACCCTCAGCTAAATTCATTCCAAACTTAATTCCCATTGACCCTTTCTCTGTTCTTCCACATTATTCCAATTCATTAACAGTAATGTATTATATATAAATATATTATCGCCTTTTGGCATTTACAGTATAAGCAGTTACAAATTCTTATTAATAATTTCTTGCAATGAAATTAGGAAATAAGGCAGAGATCTTCTTCTTCTTCTGCCCCTTTTCCTCTTCTTCTTCTGCCCCTTTTCTTCTTCTTCTTCTGCCCCTTTTCCTCTTCTTCTTCTGTCCCTTTTCCTCTTCTTCTTCTGCCCCTTTTCCTCTTCTTCTTCTGCCCCTTTTCCTCTTCTTCTTCTGCCCCTTTTCCTCTTCTTCTTCTGCCCCTTTTCCTCTTCTTCTTCTGCCCCTTTTCCTCTTCTTCTTCTGCCCCTTTTCCTCTTCTTCTTCTGCCCCTTTTCCTCTTCTTCTTCTGCCCCTTTTCCTCTTCTTCTTCTGCCCCTTTTCCTCTTCTTCTTCTGCCCCTTTTCCTCTTCTTCTTCTGCCCCTTTTCCTCTTCTTCTTCTGCCCCTTTTCCTCTTCTTCTTCTGCCCCTTTTCCTCTTCTTCTTCTGCCCCTTTTCCTCTTCTTCTTCTGCCCCTTTTCCTCTTCTTCTTCTGCCCCTTTTCCTCTTCTTCTTCTGCCCCTTTTCCTCTTCTTCTTCTGCCCCTTTTCCTCTTCTTCTTCTGCCCCTTTTCTTCTTCTTCTTCTGCCCCTTTTCTTCTTCTTCTTCTGCCCCTTTTCCTCTTCTTCTTCTGCCCCTTTTCTTCTTCTTCTTCTGCCCCTTTTCTTCTTCTTCTTCTGCCTCTTCCCTGAGTTTCCCGAAGGCTTTTGAATTGGTTTTGCTGTTAATGTTTATCCGTTGTCTTTGATTGTCTTTGTGTCTTTTTTCTATTTCCCCTAAAAGGTTTCATTTTAATGTTATCTCCCCTCAAAAGTATGTTTTCCTTTCGTCTTTCCACCTCTTTCTATCACCCTTAAGCTTTCTTTTAATATCTCATTACGGTCGCTCCTCTCTTTATCTTTTTGCTCAAAATTAACTTTTTTAAAAGTTGTTTTTGTTTCTTCTAAAATTATGTAGTTTTGTGTCATCCAATGAACCAAACGACCCATCTTAAGTATTATATTTCCTCTTAATGGCTTCCAATTCATTACTTCACTCAATACAAAATAAGAACAGCTTTTTCTGTTCGAACAACCGGGACAAGTGCCTGGAGTTGTACCTTCTCACGCGCGGAATAATGCCAATGGGAGAATTCATTTCGGCCAGTTGGAATTTAATTTGCAAGTAATGAAGTAAATACTAGCTTGAAAGTAATCTAAATAATTATTCGAGTAGAACAAACATTTCGGTCGCAGAGCACCACCGCACTTTAAACAAACAAACCATTAATACCGTAAAGAGTTCCGTTTTAGCAGCCCCTGTCGTCAACTCTAGGCTCCCCCAGCAATGGCCGACTTTCAACCCCCGCTCGGCTTCAAAAGATTCCGCCTCCCTCGCCCCGGGGGGAAGCGGCCAAGGCAAACCCATCTCGAGGAGAGGGAGGCGGTCACAAAAGGGGAAGGGAAGGAAACTGTGCACTGGAAAGTGCCCCTTTCTTCGTACAGTGGCAATGGAGGGGGTTGATGTCGGCCCCGGGCGAGTTCCTTGGGGAGGCGAGGGTGAAGGCCCAAGGGTGGAGGGTAATTGTCTTCGTACGTGAAAGGCACAATTTAATAGAATTTTAATTTGGGGTTGTTCTGCATTTAGCCAAATTAAATTGTGAAAGGTACACGAAATCTTATGTCTTCTTTGGTAGCGAATTAAAAGCTCATTCAGGAAATACCTGAAAATGTGACCGCTGAAAGTGCATTTAAAAAAATGTTTGTTTTCATATTAAATATATTTTTATAGCATAGAGATAATTCGTATAAAATATGTAATATTGAGTTGGGGAAATGAAAATAAAAAATGTTGGTTGAAAAATGATGGATCTGCAACTCATATATTCATTTTCTTTTTTCTGAAGCGCTCTTCCCTTTCTCCCTTTCTCCCTCTCCCTTCCCTCTCATCCACCCCCGCCCCCTCACCCCTTCACTTTAATTTTTCAAATATTTGATTTCATTTTCTCATTTGTTTACTTATTTATATTCTCTTCTATTTTCAAAATGAGTTTGCTCAATGTTTAATCATATTTTTAAAAGGCGGCTTCACATATCCAACAACATAAAAGCTGCCTTCTCCGGCTCACCGCCCTCCCGAGACACCCTCTCGGGTTGTCCAACCGGTCCACAGGTAACGGAGGCGGAGGACGTTTATTGGGAAAAAGTGGGAAAAGCCAAATGAAAAAGGGGGAAAAGCGACGCAGATAGAAGCTGGGAAATTTTTTGTTTTGTTTTGAATGTTTATCTTCCCCGGAAAGAAGCGGTGAAGATGATTCTCATTGAAATTCATCGAGTGGCCCAAGTTTATATTTTCCCAATCCGCCCTTATCATTATCCTGTAACCACCCTCTAATTCAATTTTTTCACATGCCGTTTTTATCTTTTATTTATGGCTTTCAAATTTATTTTTTTATTAACTGGATTCCAGGCAGCGAGCAGTTTCCACTTTCCACGCGGATCGATAATTTCCAATTAGGCGCACACCCGTGTGCACATACACGCGTGCACCTTTTTTACTTCAATTTTATTTATTTTCATTTCATTTTTACATCTTCTTATATTTTTATATGTTATGTATATTTATATTGTTGACCTTTTTGGGCTTTACGATCAAATTTAGCGCGGGTTCGGTGTACTTATATTGTAACATACTTGTAAACAATTAAACTATAAATAAATAAAACTCAATTTCCTACTAAACCTAATCTTTACCACATCTTTGCCACAGTCCACTAAGCCTTTTTATTTAGAAACGGCGACTGAGAAGAACAGCTTATAAATAAAATGAAACGCAGCCAAACTGAATTAGAACATTAGGAATTAAATAAGTGGAGATTTTGATGCTGAAGAAATAGAAAAATAGCAGAAAACTAATGAGAACAAATAAATAACAAAATAAAAAATAATTCATAAACATAGAAAAGACAAACAAAATAATCGAAAAAGGAAATATATATGAATATATAAGTATATACTTCTTATATCTGATATTATAAAAGTATATTTGTATATATTCTACAAATTTTATTTAGAGAACCAAAAAGACATCCAGTACTCTAATGTATCTAATATTAAAAATATACATATATGCACATACTTACACATAAATACACATAAACGATTATATTTTTATGTGCATAAATATACACATAAATAAACATGCATAATAGCAGGTAAATAAATCAATGACGTATTTATCAATCACTTATTTTTATTTAAGCGCATATTTATTTTTTGTTTGTGTTCATTGTGTTCATATTTATAACGCATTACTTAATTACCTATCGGAGTTATTTGGACCGTTGTGATAGTTTATTGTAATATTTGAAAGAGTTACGATATGAAAATAAGTAAAAAAGCTTTTCTTTCAAATAAACGAGCACGAAAAAATAATGAGTTTCGTCGTTATCCTTTTGGGGTTTGCAAAAGAACATAAAATGACATAAATGCTCACCAATTCCATCTGACATATGAATATAATAAATAAATAGATATGGAGTACAGCCAATAAACACACATATTATACATAGAGTATATTCACTGTGAGGGGAATGAAAAAGTTGTCTCATTAGGTGAGGGAAGTACGAATGGCGATGTTGGGCGGAGGGAGAAGACATTGCTCGAAACGAGCCTTCGTTAAATCTTAGTTTTAATTAAAGAATAAATTATTGGTCACTTAAACCATGTTGCCGGGTCATTGCTTCGACCCTTTAATTGGTGTAAATATCTTGACCAAGGGAGAACTCATAAATAAATATTAACAGAAAGTAATGATGAAATGAGAGGCGAGAGGAAGAGAAACCGGAGCGAGAGAAGCCCGCGTTATAAACCATTTTAAATATTCCTCTATGCAAATACAGGTGATCCCCTCCACCCCCGCCCCGCCCCGCCCCGCCCGCCGCCCTCCATCTCCATCTCCCCGAAAAGGAAAAAAACAGCTCAAAAAATGAATAATAAAAAATGTTAACCCCACCCCTTACGAATTTTTCGAGATTGCAGCTCTCGAGGCAAAAGCCTCCCTTCCCTAAGCTAACCCTCGGCACCCCTCGCACTCTAACGTGTCTAATAAAAATGTATAAGCTTCATTTTTGAATACATACCGCAATATGTAAAAATATTTCATTTTTTCCCCTGTTTAAGACTTTGGAATTTTTACAATTTTTATTCCTGATTTTCCCGATCTGGAATTTTTATTACGTCTTTTTCAAGGGAAGCACGAGGGGGCACGAGGGGGCACGAGGGGGCACGAGGGGTCAAACTCCCGCCAACCGCCCGGTTGTCACCCTGAAAGAGACAGAAAGACCCTCCGGCCACCCCCGAAAGCGCTCGCCGGAGAGGGTTGTTTGGGGACAGGAATTGCAGTTGGGAACGAGGCTAAACTAAGCAAAAAGGGGAGCGTTTGCTCAAGGAAAAATGGCTGGATTCAGTTTTAAAATGCGAAAAAAGAGAAAAATGAAATCATCCTTTAAAGCTTTTATATGATTATTCTTATAAAGAAAAAACTAATCTCACAGATGGAGAATATAAACATACAAGAATAAATATATTACTCGAGGGGAAAAATACTTTTCCAGCTTTGACTTTTTACTTTTTCCTTTTATTAACCGAGCAGGACTGTACTCCTGCTCCCCCAGGCTCTTACCACAAGAGAGCTCCCGAATTAGGCAGTGCTCGTACGGGAAGGAAAAAGGGAAATTACAGTATCCGAAGAGGTTTTCGGAAGGGGGAAGAAGGCCAAATATTGCCGACATTTCTCCCTGAAAAAGTTCTTTTTGTGTAAAGTAAAGGAGTAAAAAGCGATTAAGCCATACACAGAAGAAAAATTGCGACTTACTATAATAACTTAATATTAAAATTTGAACGTAAAACTTTACAAGTTCAACAATTTTTACTTGAAATTTTCTTTTCTGCGGCCTCTGGGGAACTTTGAAAAAAAATTACGTGAGTTTTATCCCCCGCCTTCTCCTCCAAAGGCTCAACTTCATCCCCCCCCTGCCCCCTGCCCCTCTCCTCCAACTCCCTCCCGGGGGAGGGTCCGCAGGAACAACCCCGAAAGAGGAACAACTTGTAGTTGAAGCGGTGAAAAGTAGTTAATTTTCGGATAGTTAAAAGATCGATAGTCGTGTCCTGATGAAAGACGATCGCGGAAGGCGGTGGTGCTCGCGTTTGTGTCGGCGGGGGTGATTATCATGTGAAACAAGATGGGGGTGGGAAGAGTGTGTGTTTTAGTTTAAATTTAAAGAGAACAAGTATGGAGGAAAGGAAAAAAAGCAAAAATTGGATCGATACGTCATTTGGACCGTTACCATGGCAGCGTATAAAAACCCACCCTCATCCCTTAAAAAAAGAAAAAAGTTAAATGAACCTTTTTTAACTTCAATTTTATTTATATACTTGTATATTAAAAAGGAAATGCTCCGAGTCTAACTGATCGATTCCCCGAACATCGCCCCCCTTCCGCCCCATCGCCTGAGGGGAGGTCCGGGTTCTGTGGGGCGCCTTCTTTCGGGGCCCCGCAGGTGCGGCCAGGGATGTCCTGTCACAGAAGACAAAGGAATGTGGCCACGTCGCGCGCCTCCAAAAACTAAATTTAATCACAAAAGAAATACATTATTTTTATTCAATTTCCTCTTTTTAATATTTTTATTTCGTTTATCTTTATTGCTTTCCCCAGTTTTTCTCCGACCACGTACATCAAAATTCACTTTTTATTAAATTTTCCAAAACTTTTTACGTTTTGCTACATAATGATTTTTCTTCAATTTAAATTGTCATCGCCGCAGGTGTTTTCTTTTTGGCAGACGATGTCAGAACAAAGCCATCCGCTAACAGTCCTCCTCTTCCTCCAAATAATATTAGTTCGCCTCCCAAAACGAACAAAGCCTTTCCGGGTGTAAAAAGTACAACAGAAAAAGATAAAGAGTCAATTTGTTCCACTTGGCTGCTCAATTATTGATGTTTTCAGAAAAGTAGTCAAATTTCAATTGTTAGTCGAGTAAAAAATATATTAGAATCCGTAACTGTTACAAGTGAAACAGAGGAAAGGTTAGCACAGATAACGGGAGGCGCCACCTCAAGAGAAGTATCCGAAAACATAATTAAAAATACATGAGAAATAATGAAAGGGAAGGAAAAAATGAAATTGAAGTGAGAGAGAGAGAGAGAAAATCTCCTCTTGGAAAAAAGAAAAAACGATAATGTTGAATTTATGATAAAATCTTTTTTAATAAATTTTATTTTGTTGGAAAATTTAAAATGAATTATTCATTTTTGAAAATAATTAAAAACTTTCTTTTGTAAGTGTCGTCGTTTCATTTTGCGATGATGCGGATTCAATTAATTACTTTACAACTTTATATTTAAATAATAATCACGATGAGAACACCATCACGACGACCGTCATGAATAAATACGGCCGTTAAATGCCAGCAGGAGCCCTTTCGGGGCCCTCTCGGGGCCCTCCGTCGCGGGGCCCCCAAACCACCCCCGAAACCCCTCTCCTTTCGACCCTTTTTGTGCAAACGACTACTTTTTCAGCAGAGACACAACAGATCTCAAATAAATTATATTGTTAGAGAATTTATGGCTGTGTTTTCCGGGTGAGAGGACTTTTTTTCAATAAAGCTGACAATATATAATTTTTTTATTCAGAAACAATTTATTTTAAGCGATATATTTAAGCCTTTTCTTAGAGAGGGAAAAGTAAAAGAAATTATTTGGCGTCGCCTCCTCTGACCGCAACAGAAAACGTCTCATTCTGCTTCTTAGTATTCCACCAAATGAGGACTCATAGTGTAGGGGGAGAGAAAAAGATCTTTTTCTGGCTGCAGCAAACAGCAGCGGGAAATAACCCAAAGTAACTAAATAATAACTACTGCTTCACTTTGCGCTTAGTTGGGTCAAATTACTACATTTAATAATACATTATAAGTAGTAATAGAATTATTAGTATATTTTTTGTAAATAATTTTATAAACTCCAATTTTGTCTGAGCTAGTTTCACTATAAAACTTAGCGTTTTGCTGAAAATGGTGAAAAACTCTGTCTTTTTAGATCGGATCGATGTTATATTGTGTAATTATACTCTGAATTTCAGCTTATTAGCAATTAAAGTAGTTTCACCCCTAATCACCTAAGCAACGTGAAATAAACTGTAGTCAAACATAAATACAATCTCGAGAAAGCACTTGTTAGCCCTTGACTGGCCGAACGGGAGCAAATGTTCAATGGGAGAAGAGGTTTTCGATGCAGAAATGGGGCAGAGCCATTAGGAGAGACATAAAGGGTTGAGGATGGGTTCGAATTCCGATTCGGGGAGAGAACAATGACTGGAAACGTCCCTGTTTAAAATATTAAATTCCAAAGTTCACTAACAAGAATATATAATGGACTATAAATTTAAAAAAGAAAATATATTGGTCTGGTTGGAACAAAATGAAATCTTTGCTTATTTTCTCTGCGCTTGACGTGAATTGATGTTTTTCATTTTAAAAATGAATTTTTTTCTCATTGATAACGACTTTTTACTTTACTCTTCTGTAACCAGATGTTTTGATTTATTCATATACGATTCTTTTCCCATTTCATTTCCACTATAAACATCCAGAGCGTGAATAAATGGGCACAGAACCTCCATTACTCGATGTCCTCTTAACTGGCAGAAAAGGAAAGAAAACCCCTCATATTGGCCAATTTCTTTCAACCTTAATCCTGTTAATTATTTCGACTAATTAAAATTGCCCCAGTTTGCCTTTGCCTTTAAAACCTTATTATTCCCTTTAAAAGCCCCAACATTTAATTCAAAACAATAGTTTCCATTTCCATATAATTATTCCATATATAATATGGCGGAATTGATAAAAAAATTATTTTACGAGGCCCCGGGGCACGAAGGAGGTGTAACGTTCTCAAATTTATGTTATATTTTAATTAACGGTTTTATTTAAAGTTCAACTTTTATCGGACATTAGTCGATCCTTTATTTAACCTTTCGTTACTGATTTCATTTGAGATACTCTTAACAATTTTATTATTTTTAACTAATATTGTGTGCTCTCCAATTAATAACCACTATCTCGAGCCTTTAATCGAAGGCCACCCATAAAAGGCCAAAGACGACGTTTTCCATTTCATTTCAAATTCACACAATTTCCCATCACTGCTTAAATCCCGTTATCTGCTTTTCCCAATCAATAATTTGCTTTTAATGCAATTTACAATACAAATATTCTATTCCTCAATGATGGAGACCATTTTCAATTACTGTCATCCATGCTCTTTTCTTTCTCCCCCCCCCTCCCCCCTCCCCTCTCTCTCTCCCCCCTCTCTCTCACCCCCTCTCTCTCACCCCCTCTCTGAATTCCTCACTAATTGTATTGTTGTTGTCATCCCTGGGTAGGGACACAGTTAACCAGATAATCTTCTCTTTAGGCTGTCAAAGTGCTCTCGTCTCGTCTGTGTATTTCATCGTTGAAGCAGAGAAAGGCTGATTAAGCAAAACAAGACATTAGCGAGACGCCATAAATAAAGAATATTTCTTATTTCCAATAAAGCAACTAATTTGCCAAAGAAGGGAGGAATTGTGAATTGTTGGGGGCCCTCTGTTGGCTGCACTGAAAGGCAGCTTTGAGAAGATGGCTTTGTGGGGTGGCCTTTGGTCAGATCCAAATGTGAAAGTGATCCTTCAGAATGTCAACTCTTAATCAAAGAGAATTCTTTTCTGTTGGCACTGGGCTATCAACCAGCCATATTTAAACTTGTTCAGTGTTTATTTATCTATGAATTGCAGAGATTTTCCTGTGAGTGGAAGTGAGAGGAAGAGCACATGGGCAATTTCCATAATGATGGGACACAAAATCTCACAAGACGAACTGATCAATGAGAAAACCAGGCTGGAGTGAAGATGCACAGAAGAAGTTTACTTTGTGGAAATGCATTTGCTGTACCATTTTGAACTTTAATCATATTTGAGTTTATTGTATCAGTCATTCTAAGAGATGCATTTAAAGCTAAAAGGCTTTTCTGAAATGGAATACCTGAGAAATATTTTAATTTCATCAGTTGAGCTTTTGATTATGACATTATGCTCCCTCATAAATTAATCACTGCAATAAAAATAAATAAATGTACATTTTATGGATATTTCATTACAATGTAATGTAAAAAAATCTACAATGCTTCTTTGATAACCAAAAATTTTAAAAATCTTTATTAATGCATCAAACTCTGAAGAGAGTTTTTGCAATATTAGACCAAATAAGAGGATTAATTTCTCATAATAAAACAAATTAAATTAGAGTAAATGTTTACTTGCAACAGAGTTAGGTTAGGCTGAGCTGTGGAATTTTAAGGATTTCATTCCGCAGTCCAAAATTTCACAAATCAGAATAATTTCGTTTTTAAACAATTTTGTAAAACTTACATTCAAGTTGAAATCACTTTCGCATTGAAACTCATCAAATAAAATTTATAAGATTGTTTACGAGAAGACCAACACGCACCGTGTTCAAAAATTCAATCAACAGGTCCACTCGAAGCAACGCCGAAGTTTTAATTCTCAATTATAATACAAAAAATTAAAAAAGTATTTTTAAAGTAAAACGGTTTTGTTTCAAGTGCACTAAAAAGTAAAAAATATAATTTCTGACGCAAGAGTATTAAAGAGTAAATACATGGGTGGCAAAGAAAAAGACCAATTTTTTATCCATAAAACCGTGGGCCGTTACACAGTACAAAAATTGAACGTGTAATATCATTCATGTATTTATTAATACTCTTGCGTCAGAAATTACTTTTTTTACTTTTTAGTGCACTTGAAATAAAACTATTTTTTTAATTTTTTTAATTTTTTACTTTTTAGTTTTATGTTAAAAAGAAAAAAACATAAGACTAAAAAGCACTCTGTGTGGAGTCCAATCTCCGGACAAAAACTGCTGAGGTTAGCAATCCCCAGAATGTTATTATTATTTTTATTTTTATTATTTTTATCTGAGTTGTAAAGTGATAGCAGAATATATTTACAATGCGCTCTTTCATCGGCCTGAGATAAGGTTATCTCCTTTAAGGACTCCTAAGTTGAGCAATTAATTAGGCTTTTTGAATTTTGTTTTTTTATTTTTATTTGAGCATCAATTTAAAAAATAATTACATAAATTTGAATTCGCCACCAAAATGAAAGTGTTTGCAAAATTTGAAAGAAATCCGTTCGAGGGAAACGGGTCAAATATTGCTTAACAGGTTTGATTCTCGTCTTTGCAGACAGACAGACAGACAGACACGAAAACCAAGTTAAATAAAACTCTTTAATAAATAGAATTACTTCGTTGCATAATCTGAAAAATATTTGACTCTTATAACATTTTTTCGTGCCTTGAGAATTATAAGCAAAAAATTTAATTGAGTAAAAAACCAGCTTTCAAGTATAGAGAGATTGTGCTGCCATCTTTCCCTTGTTCCTCCAATTAATTCACAAAAAACGTTTTTCCTTTCACGTACAGATGGCTTTTGCTAATATTCGGGGCCATCAAACCTTGGCCGCATCCTGCATTAAAGCCCAGAAGAATCAACATTTTAAAAAGCTTACAGTTATTTCATGGAAAGTGTTATCATATTTTGTGCTAAACTAAATTATCACATCGACTGTAACGACAATAAGTTTGAATTTTGGGGCCCTGAAACTGACACTTCCAATCCTGCAGCAGACTCCTGTGCAGTTGCTGCCGGTGCAGCTTCTTTCGACCTCTCCGACGACCCCAACGCGCAGTACCCGGGTGCTTCCGCCTTCTCCCGCAACCCCTCTTTCAGTGCTACCTCACGTCACCCTGAGGCCATAGCTGGTCAACCTGGCGACCTTAGCTCTAAATCGGGGCCGGGTTCTTTGGCGGGTTCTTTGGCGGGTTCTTTGGCGGGTTCTTTGGCAGTGTTATGAAAAGTAAATGTATCAGGGGGCGTAGCTCAGATGGTAGAGCGCTCGCTTAGCATGCGAGAGGTACCGGGATCGATACCCGGCGCCTCCAGTTTTCATTTTTTTTCCTAGGGAGAAATAAAATCTAAGGAGAGCAAGAGGAGAGAGCAGACTAACTTTACGAGGAAGACGATAAGATACAAAACCCTCAAATGCTCCCAAATTATTTTTTGCCTCCTGAGAAAGATAAACTGTAAAAGTTCAAATCATAATGCAATGAAGGTGGTAACTTGGAGAGGTTTTCGAGCACTCATTCCCCCGTCCCCGAAAGAAAGACCATCTCCTTCTGCGGACAGAAATGGCCCAATTCGCCCAATTGAGCGGGAGATTTTGAAAAGAAGGAAAAGGGCGGGAGAGTTTGAGTAGCGACTGCGGATATCGATCGGAGAGGGTCGGGGGAGAGGAGGGGAGAGGAGGGAGCCAAGAACGCTGTTGGAAAGCTCTTCAGTTCCATGGAAAACGCGTTCGGCTCGGGTGCTCTGGGCTGAGAGGGCTGCGGCCATCTTACTGGTTTTCTGCCCTGGTACTGCAGGTACTCGATCATTATTGTTCTTTTTGTATTTGCATTCGAGCGACTTTCGTCTGAGCATTTAAGAGTTTCTATTTGAGTCCAAACAAAAGCCTTTAGTGATTTATTTGTGCACAGATGATTGCTTAGAAAAGTCTCCGCTGCAATTAAATTTTCGAGGTTAAACGCGGCAGGCGTTTGGTTATCATTGAGCACGAGAAAGCCCTTCCAGGAAATGTGCTTTTCTGGTGAAGAGTGTGTCTGCAGCAGGAGAACATCATTTCCTGGGTCCAGAAGCTTATTGTGGCGTGAGAGAGCTCACTTTGAAAAGAGAACAATCAAATCGGAGCTTTGCACTGCAAATGGATCCCCTCATTTCATTTCTTGGGCCAGTTTCGAACGAAGGTGTCGCGAGCGCAGAAACCGAGGAGGCATGAAAGCAAAATGCTTCAAATGTATGTCAGCAGTGGCAGTGGAACGGATTCACCTAATAACAGTTTTACGTGCCGACTCCTCCCCACTTTCCCACCTTTGCATGCGGACGTTAAGTTTTCTCGCTTTTAAGAGTTTTCCACTAAAGCATTGTTACCCTCAATGACACAGCCCTGGCCGCTCAATGCATGCGATTTAACAAAGCGTTTAACCCTACAAAGCACCAAACTCAGCATTACTTATCGTCGATCGCTTGGCCTAAACTCATGTTTGAGGTGAAGCAGTGCAGAGGGGAACAGAGAGCAACGCATGGGGTTATAAGCATCAAGCAGTCTCTACAGATCAGAAATGTTTCTAAAAATCAATCAGATTTCTGCAATCTGTCCTTATTTTGTTTTTTAAGTTCTGCACCATGAGCAGAAAGAAAGAGTCGTGGCCAGGGGGCGGTGGAGGCTTTGTACAGTTCAATGGGATTATTAAGCAATTGGCGCCAGAGGTTTTCGCTGGAAGAGCTGTGTGATTTTAGAGCAGAGAAACCCTTTCCAGCCGGGGAGAGGCTGCTGTTGGGACAGCCCCCGAGCCTCCCATGGCCCCGTTGCCGGTTTCACGTGAACTTAGTCCTGCTGAAGGTCGCCTGGGTCGATGCCAACGACCTTGACTTAATAAAGCTTTCTCTAGAACTCTCACCAACCGCCACCGGCAAGGGCTGCCTCCCCCGACACCGTCACCGCCGACCTCCGCCTCCTGTCCCAGACCTTCGACCCCCTCTGCCGAGGAGGGTACTCGTCCCCCCCCCCCCCCACCAAAGAGTGCAATGCAAAGAGGAAATACACAGAACCAAGAGAAGAGTCAAACCCCTGAGTGCAACTCCAATTAAAGAAACCCTTTAATGTGGTTTTTGTATTAAAACGGTCCGAAACGAACGCCTGTTATTAATTATTTTATTGCGATACTGCTGACGAGGTGATACCTTGACTTAATAAACAAAAGCACAGCGAGAACAATCCTTTATTCAGCGCTTCTCTAGAAGTTGAAGTTTTGTCGTTGTTAATTCCAAAATTAATTAAAAAAATCTGGGCGATTTACTAATTTTGAAGGTCGTTGAAAGCAGCCTTGAGTTTGCTAAAAAACCAATCTTTCTCTCGCTTATTTTAGGGCAGCCATCCCCTAGCAACAACTTTCACCCCTGCCTTTCTTCGCCCCTCTCTTCCCTTCCCCTTTCGACTCGCCCTCCACTTTCAACCGTTTCTTTTCGTTTCAGAGCGAACATCTCCATCGGAATGTGAAGACAATGCTTCAGGTACGCGCATCTGTCCCATCTCCCCTGCTCGGGGCTGGAGGCGGGCGGGGGAGATGGCCGATTCTGCACAAATCTCATTGAAGGATATGTTCTCTCTTACAGACAGAAGAGCGCAAGGAAACACATACATATCACTACATAAGACTTAGGTATCGCATACATATCAATTGCAATGAATGGAATGGAAGAGGAGCGGTGTGAGCAGGGAAAAGGGGCGCGATGCAACCGAAGGGAGGAGAAAGTTGATAAGAAAGAGCCGAGGGTGCTAATGAGGACGGAGAAGCCATTATGAGGTTGGGGGAAGGAGATCCGAGCGAATGTCTCTTCACTTTGGGGCTGAGTCGTCCGAAAATCGCAATTTTTCTGCTGGTGGTGGCTTTCGGCTCCCTTTTCTTCACTTTTAACGTCCTCTACGACAGCGCCGTGTGCAGCATGGAGAGAAGCGCCTCCTCCGCGCTCCTCGACGGGCAGCCCTTCGGCGAGAGCACCGGTGCCTACAGGAATCGCGTCCACTTCCCCCGGACCAGCAGACGCCTGCCGCAAGCCCTCATCATAGGGGTGAGGAAGTGCGGGACGAGAGCCCTGCTGGAGATGCTGTTCCTGCACCCGGGGGTGCAGAAGGCGGCGGGGGAAGTGCACTTCTTCGACAGGGACGACAACTACAAGAGAGGCCTCGAGTGGTACAGGAGGAAGATGCCTCACTCCTTCAGGGGGCAAATCACAATCGAGAAGAGCCCCAGCTACTTCATCACGCCAGAGGTACTGTCATTGCTGTTATATCGGAAATCAATGTGAGGGGAACTTGTGGGGGTGTTTGCTGCAGGTCCCCGAAAGGGTTCGGGCCATGAACTCGAGCGTGAAGCTCCTCCTCATAGTGAGGGAGCCCGTGACCAGGGCCATTTCCGACTACGCCCAGCTGAGGAGCCACTCGGCGACGGCGTCCTCCGCCGTCCCCTCGCAGGCCCTCAGGCACAAGTCCTTCGAGGAGCTGGCCATCCGGGCGGACGGCTCGGTGAACCTGTCCTACAGGCCGGTGGCGACCAGCATTTACCACAGGTTCCTGCACCGGTGGCTGGACGTGTTCGCGCGGAACCAGATCTGGGTGGTGAACGGGGACAAGCTGATAAAGGATCCGGTGCCTGAGCTGCGGAAGATCGAGTACTTTCTGGGGCTGGAGCCGAAGATCAGTCGGGAGAACTTCTTCTTTAACTACACGAAGGGGTTCTACTGCCTGCGGAACGAGACGGCGGAGAAATGCCTGAAGGAGACGAAGGGGCGAAAGCACCCCAAAGTGGACGCGATAGTGGTCACCAAACTAAGGCAGTTTTTCAGCGAACATAACCAGAAATTCTACGAGTTGGTGGGCGAAGATTTCGGCTGGCCTGACCAGTAACGCACTGTTAAACTTTAATTAGAGTGGCACTCTGCATTCGGTACATATCAAAGGGAACTCCATATCATATATAAGCGCTCAATGCGGGATTTATTAAAGCCCTTTTGCAATAAGAAGCGAAACCAGTGGCAACCCCCGCAGCCAAAGGTTTCGCATTAAAGTCATTATGTTGGAAATTAGAAGGCTGAGCTTAGGGCCAATTTCAAAGCAGTTGGACTTCTTTAATTGTTCAGTCTGCCCTTGTGAAGCTGTGCATTGCACCCTTTCTCTGGCCAGGGGTGAAACTGTGAAATGGGGTGAAACGGAGAGGCAATGGGGACCCACCTAACTGCATGGCTCTCATTGAAGGGTTGTATTAAAAACATGTTGGCATTGTTCATCCCTTCAGCCTGGAGGGAGGATGTTGCAAACTGTCTGCATGGCTCTGAGATCAGCCTGGGATTTTCAAAATGGCAAATAAAATTGCACTAATGACTGAACAAATTTTTAATTAATTGGCTCTTATAAAAGGTTAAACCTTGTTAAAACAAATTTTTTACTGATATTAAAATATTCATTGCTGTAAACTTTTAACAAGTTATCATTAAAGTAAACATATCATTGTGATTAATTAGACTTTTTATAATTTTTTCCATTAATATAAAGTAATTATTGTTCTTGAATAAAATCTTATTGAAAATCTTTCCTTTACTCAAATATTTCTTTTTGAAATGCCTCAAACAGCTGACAGACTGAATAATTTAACATAATTTTCTTTAAAGTTTTGATAATTGAAACAGGAGAAGAAGAAAGGAGACATTACAAGTTATAACTTAGAGTGTTTGGCAAAGACAAAGACAAATGAAAGGGAAAAGTGGACTCCCAATTAAAATGCAAAGTTATGTAAGTGATACGTCCAAAAACTGATTGAAACCCCAATTGGAAAATGTGTCTGAGAGAAAAAGTATAAATATGACTACCCGGGTATGAATGTATTCATGGGGATATACATCAGTGTATTATTCAAGTAATTTTTGAGGTGACTGACTTCAATATATTACATTAGAATTTTTGCTCAAATAAGTAAAATCTTTAACTGCAATTTTATGAAAAAAAAATTTTTAATCCTTTACATTTACATAATCATTCAGACTCATAATCGACAGATACTGAAGCAATTTCCTCTAAACCTTAAATCACTTAATACTTCGGAAATGATTGTTTAAAATTCTTTTTCAGGGCCCTAAAAGATGTTAACCGTCAATGTCAAAAGTTGGTTACGTTTTCGCGTCGTCTGCTTCTGTATTTTCTCTTAGGGAAAATGATAAATAGATTCTGTTTAATCTCACCGCAGAGTACGTATTTATTTATAATTTGCATTGGTTGAATTTTGTACATTTCTAGAATTGCACAGTTGAGTGATGTATTAAATGGATAAGATTAGTCCGTGTCCCCGGACGTAAAGGCGTCCAGGCCAAAGAAATCCCTTTTCAAGTAATTAGCAATTAGAGGAAAAATTAGTGGTCGTTACATTATTTTTGTATTTTTAATATGACAAATGATATATGAATGTGCAGACCAATCAAAAACTTGATCTGTTTGCTGAGATACTGCTTATAAATGAGATTAAATTCTTTATTTTCATTTTACAGTGCATAGATGTGAAATAGTGTGCAAAGCATCTGCAAGACATTTTAGCCAGGAAGTAAAAACACTAAAGAATCTTGATCCAGCATTACTGAGAAGAGGAACAGGTGGTAGATTAAGTTTTAATGGAAATGTAGTCACTATTTTTGGAGCAACTGGCTTTTTTGGCACATATTTGTGCACTCGTTTGGCAAAACAGGGGGCCCAGATCATCATCCCCTACAGATGTGATAGCGATGACTACTCCTTGAAGAAGCTGAAACTATGTGGGGACTTGGGCCAGGTCTTGTTCCAGCCCTTTGACCTCAGAGATCCTCTTTCCATCAGAAAGGCAATTAAGTACTCCAATGTTGTGGTCAATCTCATTGGAAGAGATTTTGAGACCAGCAATTTTAACTACTACCAAGTCCATGAGAAAGGAGCCAGGGAAATAGCAAGGGCTTGCAGGGAGTTGAATATTGAAAGACTCATTCACTTTTCATCCCTTAACCTCACTGAAAATCCCCAGAGATATTACTTAAAGAAAATTGACTTTTTACCATCAAAGCTGAAGGGAGAAAAAGCAGTTTGTGAGGAGTACCCTTCTGCCACAGTCTTCAGACCAAGTAATATGATTGGCTTTGTAGACAGATTTTTATGGTATGTTTGAACAAGGCCAGAGTAGACTAGGGTGGCAGAGTGGGCTCACAGGGACAGGTGCTAAAGTCAGTTTTGCTTTCAGGCCACTCTTTTGCAGGAGGAGGAAAACTGTGCAAGCTATACCATTGTATGCCAAAGGGGAGAAAACCATAAAACAACCAGTCTATGCTGGTGATGTGGCTCAGGGGGTGATAAATGCCATAAATGACTATGAGACCAGGGGGAATGTCTACCAGGCTGTGGGGTAAGAGTCAGCCTTGACCACCTCTGGCTCCAACACTGGAATCATGTCACATTGTTGCTCTTTGTTTCAGACCTGAGAGATATTACTTGAAAGACATAGCCAATTTTGGCTCTAACATATTGCAAAAGCACTTGAAAAGTGATTCTTTTATCAGTGACATAAAATATGATTTATATTATCTTGCTAAAGCATTATGGTTCAGACATGTCCTTGAAGTGTTCATCAGTCACCCTGCCAGAAGTGTAGCACTTGAGTACATTGAGAGGGTAAGTTGACTGCTGCTTACAGCAAAAAACAACAAAACTCTCACTCACTGACTGTGTTTCAGGAGAGCGTAACCGACGAAGTGGATCCGAATTTACCCACATTAACCGATTTGGGCGTGGCACTCACCAAGTTCGAAGATGTGGCCCCGGTTCTCATATTCAAGACTTTCAAGGCATTTCCCACAGCATCCAGAGAATATGATGACATCCTGCCTGTTGAAAGTTTATCACTGCATGCTGTTAACAAGTTCTCCTTCAAAAACACCAACTAAATTTTGTGTTTCAAGTTAATTAAAAAAAAATTAACGGAAAGAGCTATTTATTAGAATCTGCAAAATATTTACAATAAATGTACATTTGTCGAGACACTCATAGCATATACGTATTTGTTTCCTCTATAGCATATTTTCTATACTAAAAACCTTTCCAAAACTTTACCAAAATTTACGTTTTGCTCGCACCAAAATCTTAACATATTCGATTTTTCACGGCTTTTAAAGGCCAGCTAAAAACATAGTCGCTTTCTTCAGATTTGGTTCCCTGTGGAATCCCCAAGGCTGCCTTAAGACATTTCTCAGACGCCACCAACACAGGTCGAGAGAGAATGTTTGAAAACATAGGAAAACCAAGTTTGAGTCGAATCTCATCTGTTTTCGAAGATTCTCTTTCGATCTGTGTTGGTGGCACAGAGATCCGAGAGATCCGAGAACCTTCGGACTGGGGACTTTTTTGAGAATTTGGCCAAAATGGAAAGTTCAAATCCTTATGCCACCAACACAGATCGAAAGAGCGTGTCTAAAAACATTGTAAAACTAAGTTCTAGTCGAATCGGATCGGTGGAAAATACTTTACCGGGGTTTAAAGTGAAAAATGGAGGCCCTGAAAAGTTTCAAAATAGTTACTTTTACTTATAAAAATGAGTGAAGGCTGAGCTTCTGAGGGGTATTTTTATCCCTTTATATTATTTAGAAGAGATAAATGTGCATTTCGTTTCAATCTGTATGATTTGGATTTTTTGCAGATTTTTTAGTACAGAAAAAAGTTTGCGATAAGTTTAAGAAAGTTGGATTTACTGATAAAAGGTGACAATGTTTAAGTTAAGCACAAAATAGACTAATTTATATATATTAAGTGTACTCATTTTTGTGTAATTTACTCATGAAATTGCTAAGCTGAACCAAATGAGTGAGAGGAATAAAACATTTGTCTGTTGAAACGGAAAATGAATAATAATGTTAAAGTAAATCAGTAACGCATATTTTTTTTATTATTAATAAATGAAATAAATAAAGCCGTGTAAATAATTCGGGTTAAGTTGGTAATTATTTCCGATGAAGAGCAGCCGACTGATCTGTTATAAGTAACCCTCAAGTAGCCTGGATAAAATTGGAGGACAAATTGTGGATTTTGCATTCACTAGTGATGCGCCGAATATTCGACAGGTACTCGATATTCGCCACGTGTATAAGTTTACTATAGAGCAGATTGAATTTTTTAATTAGTTTTTATACTTCCACGAGTGGGGTTGCAGCGCGATGCATTTATATATTTAAATAAATAAATATAAATAAATTAACAACCATAAGGAAATAAATGACATGATAAATAGTTTTAATAATTCAACAACATAAATTAATGACAAATTAAATAATACATAAATTAAAGTTTGACTTAACTTCAAAATCGGAAGTTACTAATGACTCGTCATTCGATTCGTCTCTTGGAATCGCTTTGACCAACAATTACAGGAAAAGATCACAAGCCCATTTGTTCAAGACGGACGGACATTGATCTCGAATTAAACTCAAATTAATTAAATTAATAATGAAAATTAATCTTTGAAAAATAATTTTATTTGTCACCGATTAATAAATAACCATTTTCGGCGCGATCGATTTCCGCCACTGATAACGGTAATAATTAGTAATTTCTGCTTCTGAGGGGACGGTTCCAATGACGGAAGGGATGAAATTAATGCTGACTTCAGGCGACGTTCCCTTTGCCCCTGCTGAGGAACCACACCTTCATCGGCTCCGATTTCCCCTTCATCGCGACGGGTCCCCTGTACTCGAACTGGAACTGAGGGTCCACATTGTCCGAACGACAGAGATACCTGCAAGAGGAACGAAATGTGAAAGGGCTTCGCTTCCCCAGGCAAAACCAGGTGACGTCCAACGGGAAACCCCAAAAATCGCCCTAATTAAATTATCTCAACTGTGTGCGTTCGGAAGACTTTCAGTCGTCGAAAAACGAACCGCAAAATGGCCGCCGATCTCTCCTATTTCGACAATATTTTCACGCGTTTAGTCCGGGATGGGCTGTTCTCCCGCAGCAGAAGACGCGCTCTCGTCGACCATATCAAGAGGACAATACACGTGCTCGCATCCCCCGAGGGCACCCCCGAAGACGTCCTCTGCCAACAAGCTGTCGCCGCCATCGTTCGCCACCACAGGACAGCCCTCGCGCAGAACGCCTTCGTCTGCCGCCTCGGCCAGGAACACAACCTCTTATACGTGGCGATCAAACTCTGCTTCGATTACCGACTCACGACAGAGATCGTCGGCAAGCTCCTGCAGGAGATATTTGCCTGCGAAAGGACGTTCGAGAGGATCCTCGCGGGCGCGATCTATGGGGTGACAGCGGCTCATTTTATATCCGGTTGGAAGAGCGACTTCCGGGATGAGAAAGAGAACGCGTCTGCTGTCGAGTATTTCCTGCGGGAGGCCGCGGGGCGGAGGCTGGTGTTCGAGGTGCGGACGGCGTCGGGGGTGGAGATGCGCAAGTTCGCGGACGTGCCCATCAGCCCGTGCAACAGGGCGCCGCTCGTGGCCGCGCTGCAGGTGCTCAACTGCGACATCGTCCTGTTGCTGCTGAGGTTCGACGCGAGCTTGTCCTTCCGGTGGTGGGAGGTTTACCCCCGGGTGGGGGAAAAAGAGGCGGAGTGCGTGCGGTTGGTGCTTCGGGCGGCGTTCCTTCCTGAACGCGATGCTGTCGTTCCTCCGCGGCTGCAGCACCTCTGCAGGTTGAAAATACGAAATGCGTTGCGATCGAACTCGATGCTGCCGTTGGGGATAGCTCGGTTGGGACTCCCCGGACGTCTGCGCGACTATTTGGATCTGCTGTTGGACTGATGAAGTCGTTCCTCTCGTGCACTTGAGAATTATGATATTCCGAAACATACTTGTAAGCATCCTCCGAGACGTTTATTTTCCCCGGAGCTCCCGTCGTCTCCGTGCGGCTCGTCAGGTTGACGGTGTTCCCAAAAAGACAGTATCTCGGCATTCGGTGCCCGATCACTCCTGTCACGACCTCCCCGGAGTGGATGCCGATTGTGATTTTCTGTCGGAGAAACACCAATCAGATGTGAAAAGATGATGGCTCGAGCTGAGGGAGATCGCACTCACCACCGGCTCTCCATCGAAGACGACTTCCTTCCCTAAGTCCATCATGTCCAGGGCGAGCCTGGCCATGCACCTCGCGTGAGTGCTGCAGGGCTGCGGAAGGCCGCTCACCGCCATGTACTTATCGCCCACGGTCTCCACCTGCGAGGAAGCGGACATGACAGAGCGCCACAGGGACGCAGCACACTCGCGTTACCTTGTACACGTTCGGGTTCTTCTTCGGGTCGGTGAGGACGTCGAAGGCCGTGTACAGCTGATTGAGCATCTGCACGACTTTCATCGCACTGCCGGCGTCGGTGTTGGCCGCGCAGTAGTCGCTGAAGCCGACTATGCCCGAGAAGAGGAGAGTGACGCTGTCGTAGCGTTTGGCCGGGACGGGACGTCGATGACGGAGCTCGTTGGCGACGCTGATGGGGAGCACCGAGTAGAGCAACCTGCGGGAAGGACACCTGAGTGGGCACTCCTCGGGGGACACCACCTACGCACCTGTCGGTTTTCTGCTTCTCCCCGTCGAGAATCCTGTACGTCTGCTGCAGTTTGTCGGTGAGGAGCTCGAGATTCCTCGTCAGTTTGTAATCGGCTTCGAACTGCTCGGACATGAGGACTAAATCGCGTGTGGCGTCGTGGAGCGGAATGTCGCTGATGTACAGTCCTCTCCTGCGGCAGTCACTCAGGTCAACACAACAGCAAGAGAAGAAACACAACAGCAGAGGTGCTCGTACCTGGTGAGGTCGTCCAAGTTCACGACGCTTGGATAGCAGAGAAATATGACGGCGTCCGTTTCCGGGATATACAGCATCTGACCCTGAAAGCAGACCGGGATTAGTCGAAAGCGGTGACGACAGGACAACAGCAACGTACTTTGAGCCTCAGCGAGGAGTACTCCGGCTCCACGTCGACTTTCATCACGCCGGGCTTGGTCCTGAGGACGTAGACGGTGTTGATGTGGGAGAGGACGTTCTCGAAGGTCAGCTCCAAATGGGGGCGCACCTGAAACGCGAGAGGAGCGTGATGAAGGGGGCGGAGAGGAGAGAGTGGGCAGTGCTGCCAACCGTGTCGAGGATGTCCGTGATCTTGCACTGGCCGTCGAGGACGCAGGGCATGATTCTGGCGACGGTGGACCCCGTCTGCAGGATGGTCATGCCCCTGTTGAACATTATGTGGAACGGGAACACTCTGCAGAACGTCGCGGGACTCACTTTCGGCTCTGGAAAGGGACACATTCCGTCTGAGGTGTTCACACCGCATCGTCTCTCCCCTACCTTGGGACTGCGTTTCCGTTTCCGCTGACACCGTGTCGGAAACGATCCCCGGGCCGGACTGTTCGGTGATGAGAAACTGAACGTGGTCCGATTCCTCCTTCGACTTTATGATCTCGACTTCAACTTCCGTTCCGTGAAGTTTACTGGCGACTGTCTGCAACAGAAAGTCTACCCTGAGTAAAGGGTTTGGCCTACGAAGAAAGAAGAAAGAGGGCGCTAAGATTGGAAGGAAGAATAATGAGTAGGAGAGCGTAATTCTGAAAGACGAAAAGGAGGAAAGAAGGCAAAAGAAGAAAAGGTGAAAAGAAAGTGCAATGAGAAGTAGGGGAAGCGGGACTCCCCTAAGGAAAGAGAAGAGGCGAAAGTTTTCAAATTTGAATTTTGCAATGTTTCTCATTTATATTCATAACACTAAAATAGCTGGGACAGTTAAAATGGCCGTCGCATTCTATTTTCCTTCTTATTTACCTTTTTAACTTGGATGTATTTTCACTCTGTAAATAATGCAAGTGTACTTCAAACATGTGAATGTTCCTTTTTAATTTCATTGTATTGTTACAATTGCTTTTCCTTTTTATGCTTAATTCTCTCGCTTTTTCTTTTGTCCAGCTTTTCCTTTTTCCTACTTTCTTTTCTTCTGCTGTCCTCTTTTCCCTCAACATACCTTAACAATGCCGATGACTATGTACTCGAGCCCCGGACGGTCCGAATAGTAGTGCAGAACCAAGGCCCCGTCTTCTGGTCTGGCGGTGCACCGGAAGGACGGCGCCTTCATGCCTGGGTACAGTGTCCCCAAGTGGTCGTGAAGGGCGTCCAAGTTCTGCAAAAGCCCCACCCTTCATCACATCCAGTAATTGTCTGGCTCGTGCGGGCACATTGGGGATTCGGGGGAAAGGGAAAGAAGTGAGCCCTGTCTGTGAGTACCTGAAGGAAGTCTCGAGGGGTCGCTCCGAGAACCTGAAGGATTTTGTCGTAGCCAGAGTCCTGGCAAAACTCGAAAAACATTTTCCCAAAGAGTTCGAGGATTGTATTGGCCGGGATTTCTGAAAATACAACACTGACTCATTCTTCTGTTTTTCTTTTCGAAAAAGCTAAAAATACCAATTGTTTCGATTTCATAACAGTGATTTTAGTTTACAGTATTTAAATGCAATTAACAATTTTTTAAAATTAATTTTTTTTAATCTTAATTTTTATCTTTTTTGGGTATCCAATGAAAAATCTTCATTTTTATCTAATAAAACTAATTTTTTTAAATAACGTTTTTTTTTAATTTACAGTTTTTCATAATTGAAAATTTTATTATTATTTAATTAACAATTTCTTATTATAACAACACTACAAAAAATTAATTATTTTCAATAAAACTATATTTAATTTTTTTATGACTTTAATATTACACAAAACTATATTATATATAGATAACATTTATATTATTTTATAACCTCTTTTATGAATTTTTACTTAAATTAAAACTTTTTCAAATTAATTGTTATTTGATTTAACTAAAAATAACAATAACAACCGACCCCTGGAGATATTGTATTAAAGTTTTTGTTTGAGGAAATAAACATAGAAAAACCGTTTTTAAACGGTTTTATTATCTCGCTAAGCCAAACACGCGAAAACAAAATCGTCCTTATTATTATATATTAATACTTACGCAATTTTTTAACGGCGGCGCCGATCAAATTATAGGTTATTTCATCCTCATAGATTTGCCTCACCAAAAACTGTCCCTCCATTTGAATCTCTGCATCTTTCCTGCAGTACAAAAAAAATAACACGCGAATCCATTTGACTAAGTGTCGGCAGCATTTATAAGCAGTTGTCGACAGCATTCACTTACTTGATCTCCTCCCATGTTTCTTCCCCGAATGTTGTGATGACGAGGAGCTCCAACGCATGATTGACAAACCCGTACTGAAAACCATTCCCGAATTAGAAAAACTGAGAAAACAACGGGGGAATGCGACAGGAAAGGAAGCTTTAGTGGCTAAAGAGCGGCGACAGCGTACAAAATAAATTTGCTCATTTTGCTCCTTTTTGTGACGAGGTTTCGAGCGCTGATGCAGTTGCAGATGAGAGATAATTTAATTAACAACAGAATACTGTCGGAGTTCACGACTCCGCCCATCAGCACTCAAACTTTCCGACAGCACGACAGCACTTCTCCCAAGAGCGTACGCGTTGGCTGCGTGCTCGTGCGAACCATTCCCCGAAACAAAGAGACAAAACCCGCACAAAATGGCAAACTTTTCAATTGAGAACCCAAAAACGGACTCACCATGTTCTCTCTGTGGGCCAACAGCAGTGACGAACTCGATATTTATTTCATTTCCACATGGAAGAAGAGCGGCGAGGAGCAAAGAGCGCTGTTCGCTGGCCTTCAGACCCCCAACTGCCCCCGAATTGGAATTGTCTGCTGTCGTGGGAGTTTCCATCGATCGGGGGAGCTTCCTTCGCCTCGCGACAGATGTCCGCTTTTCCCGCTTTTCCCGCTTTTCCCGCTTTTCCCGCTTTTCCCGCTTTCTCCTCGCCTCTTCCTGTCTTTCTCTCCTTGCGAGAATACCAATTTCGGTTATTGTGTCACGGGGGATTGATTGCACGCCTGCAATTCGAAACTGATATTAATTTTTATGTGCAATTCATGCACTGAGCTGTCGGGGGCGGTGGCCCCTCAATTCTCCCCTGCACGAAAGCTTTAGAAACCTGACTCAGATATTTGCCAACTTTTTTGTTTTTAATTATTATACTTCACTTTCTGCATTGTTATCAGTTTCAACAATAAATTGATTGTGTTCACTATTTTTTAATATTTTAATAACCCAAACGGACTCTCCAAAGCTGTTTATTTATGGTTTTTGTTCATTTTCTCTGTTTGGAAATGCTGTTTTGTTTGTTTCTACTGTTTATTTCTGCTGTTTTGGCTTTATACTACTTAGGAGTAACCGGTTTTAAGTTAACAGTTATCGTGGCAGCGTTTTTTCCGTAATTTTTTTCAGTTGTAAATTTTGTAGTTTTCTAAGAAAGCCACGCATGTATTCGGTTTAATTCTTTTGGTTTGTCGTCACGCATTGTAAAGGAAACTTACATAGAGAATCTAATAGGGTTTATGACACTTTGGAAAGGAACTAAAAATGGCAGAACTATAAACAAATGTAAAAAATAATTTTCTACTTAAAAATGGAAAATAGAAACTTTTAAAAAATAACAAAAACCGTTTAAAAAGAAACCAATTTTGGGGAGAAATTAAATAATATAAGTTCATCTTGTCCGTCTGCGTGACAAAAACGGTTCGTCCTGATTGGGTTAATCTTCTTCCCTTTTATTCAACGTCTGACGAACTGCCCGAAGCCGAGAGAAAATGAAAAACCCCCGAAAGCTTCGGGACAGGAGCTGCGTGATCGGGGAGATGGCACAAAGGAGGGAAACACCGCAGCGCCCGCAGCGCTAAATTTCTTCATTATTTACAACTCGGGCTTTTTCTGGTCACATCCCGAAAATAAAAAGCGGACGTGTGCGATAATGTCGGCCTGATTTCAACGAAAGGAGGCATTTCGAGAAAAATCCAGGTCCTCACCTTTCTCATCATCTCCGTTTGCTGTCGTCCGCTGTTGTCCCTCGCTCGTCGACACGCGCCGGGAATAAAAATCACTCGCGCTTCGATTCCCGTTGCTCGAACGCCCTCTTCGAAAGCTCTCACCTCGAACATAAACCACCGAGTTATCGCCCACCGACGCCCTCGGGGCTGAACAAACTCAGTGAAGACAACTTGAGGAGGCAGTAAACAAGAAGAAATACGACGAATCGATGAAATTTTCGGGGCTGGTCCGTCCCCCGGGGCGGAGGGATTCAGAGAAGAAAGAAAATAAAATTTACCCCGGGGGTGAATGTAGAACGCAGAAATTGTGTCCCGTTCGAAGAGGAGCAAATTATGGGTTCGAATAGACTCCCCCCTAATTTTGGAGTGTATTCGGAGACTGGAATTACTGAATTTGTACAAAAAATGGCGATAAGGTATGAAAATGAAAGCAGATTGGGGTTGCTGAGCACTCAGAGTGTTCAGACAAGCATAAAAAAGAAACATGGGGGGTTGAGAAGGGGAGGCGAACCTTTATAATGAAGTTCGCAAATGAATTTTAATTTAGTTTAAATAAAAGTCTATTAGGATATATTTAATGAGGGCGGATTAAATCTAATCGAATTGGTAGATTCATTAGCTTTTCAGTTTTTTGAGTATTAAAAATTTTTTTTTCAGGGGAGGAAATTACATTTCTTTAAAAAAGCATACTCCCAAGTATATATTTTATAAAAAAGCAAATAGTCATTTAGAAAAAATAATTACTATACAGCATTGTTCAGCATTCTCCAGCGATCTTCAGCATTATGAAGAATATAACCATGAGCAACGTGGACGCAATCAGCACTTGAGGAAATACCTAAATTGGTAAATTTTGCCACTTTGCCCACTATACTCAAAGTGGTCTGCACGAGAAGAAACAACTTTGTCAAGTTATTTGGTTTTCTTTTGCTAATTTTATAAAAAAACAGATTTATATATTTGTATTGTATGATTGTTATTTAGTTATTAGTAATTCATTTTTGTTTATCTATAATTATTGCTTTTATCAAATGGCCAACTGTTCAATTTTGGAGTTGAAATGTAAAATTTCTGTACTGTTAACCCAATGGTGACCTTTAGATGTATAATATCAATTAGGGAGTTTCTTGACTGTTTATGACTGTCGCATAAGAGTAACTATAAATTGGTGAAGTTCAAGGGGAGGTGTCGGTCCCCCAGGGTCCGCCCCAAGTCAGCAGAGGGTTGGTGGGAAAAGGGGGAGAGGGAGGGCGGAGGGGGGTTTGGCAAAAGTTTTTCGAAAGCTCCGCGCTGGAATTCTCTGTTGGAACCGACCCGAATATCTTTTTTTTGTCCCAATAAAACTTTCTTTAATCAGATTCATGTTAAAGACAAATGAAATGGATTAAAAAGCTTTCGAGGAGAGGGAGAAATGGTTTCGAAGTTCGGGGGCGGATTCTGTCCCGAAGTTGGGAAAAGTTGGGGAGGTTCTTAAAACGTTAAATTCTGAAAGGAGCAAGCGCTGAAAGAACTGCTGACTTCGCCTTAAACAAGACAGCCCCCACTACAGCAGACTTCAGCAAAACGGCAAATTTTAATCTCTGACGGAATTCTCGAAAGTTCTGAAGCGAAAACAAATGAATGAAATTTGTTATGGGCCATTCAGAGTAATTTTAAATATCAAAAAATCAATGATTGCTGACGCATCCGTCACCGTTTCGAAACGACACCACAAACGTCGGTGGTTTTTATGAAAAAAAAACAGTGAAAGTCTCCGAAAGGAAACCAACTAACTTCCGAAACAAAAAAGATTGGGGAAAAGAATGATAACCTTTTATAATTAACCCAATTGCAGTTTGAGAGAAAGGAAAAGATCCGAAAGAAAAATGAAAATATTTTTCTTTTTGAGTTTCCCCTCCGCCTTTGTTGCGCTTTTTCCATGAATTTTTCAATATCAATTTTTATTTAAAAAAAACCCAAATTGAATTTTTCAATTTTCCTGATGAGGCTCGAGCACGAAAGAAATGATCAGCGACGACGGGAAGTGTTCGTCGCATGTTAAACAAATTCGTGGAAATATGTAAATAATAAAGTGTGAAAAAAAATACCGAAAAGGACAGAAAAAAGAAATACATTTTCAATAAAATATTGTTAATATGAGAAAAAAAGTTTATGGGAGATATTCTTATAAAAAGAGAAGAAACAGAAAAGACAACTGAAGACAATAAATTATTAATAAATTAGTTTTATGATATAACTGAATTTTTCCTTTGTTTTTTTGGTCCCCTCATTCCTTAGGCTCGCGCTTTAATTTACTATAAAAACTCATAAATAACGTTGAATATAACTGAATAAATCTTGTTTAGATATAAAATCCCAGACGATGTCCGTACGTCCGTCCGCGACTTTGACTCAACTCGGAATTTTCCAGAAATCATCGGAAACTGATTTATAACTGATAATAATTTTTTATTTTTCAAAATAAAATTAAATTATTATCTTATAATAAAATTATTATTTAAAATTTTTTTTCATATAATATTTAATTATAATAATTTTTTGTCTAATTAATTACATTTTAAATTAAAAAAATTAAAAAAATGTGAAAATTTCATTTGTAAAACAAAGGGATAAAAGAACAGAAAAACGTAATAATAAACTTAAAAACAAACGAAAAAAGAGCAAAAGAAGAAGAAAGAAAAAAAAGAGTAAATGAAAAAGAATACGATAAAATAAATAAAAAAAAAGAAGGAATAAAACAGTGAATTTATTTGAAATTTTTAATGAACAATTGGGCACTGTTGTTTCGATATAATCGGGCGGAATTGACGCACTATTTTTTTCTTATAATTAATTTTATAACAACACATTGATTGAAGAAAGTCTAAAAAAAATTTAATAAAACCAGAGCAGAAGACTTTCTGATGAACATCTTTCAGGCTCAACCTAAGGTCCATTAGGAGTTTCTCTTTCCAAAATTCAAGAGGAAAAATCAACCGCCAAAGTGAGAGTTTACGGCTGTTTTTCAATGGTTTTAGAGCTTAAGAAATCATTTCCCATTTTTTACTTCGTTTAAATAAAATCGTTTCTTCCTTCGTTTTCTCCTTCAACAGCACTTGGCGTGGCCGGATCCGCCACTGATTGTCCCCCGGAATGAATTAATAATTTTATGTGGTCCCTCCTAGGAGAAAAGGGTTGGGGGCAAAGCGGGGGATGTGAAGCGACCCGTTTAAGGAAACGACCGCGGGAATGGCTGATGAATGAATGAAAACTCAACTCATGTTTTCTCGTAAAGGAATGCTGTTTTAGTTTTTCCTGTTTTTGCTGAGGTTTTCCAGTCAGGTTCGAGGGGCGCAGAAAATTCTGGGAAGGAGACTTCGATCCGGATTTCCCCACTATGTCTTCGGGCGGATCCTCTGAATGCCGTTCTCTCCCCTTCGCCCCAACGGTTTGGCACAGCATCGCTGTCAACAACGTCAACATATTTATTTATTGCTGTTGGTTCCGGGAGTTCCTTTTGTGTTGCGCAGTTCTCTTCTCTCGGGACAGGATGTTGTTTTCTTTAGAGTGACTCTTGAATATGCCTTCCAAATTACAGTCCCGCCTCCCGAGTCGACTTCTGTCTCGCAATTTGACCCAAAAAGGCGCATGTCATTAAAAATGTGCATCTTTGGGGATATAATAAAAGGCAGAAGTGTATCTTCGGGTCAGAAGAGAATGGATGGAGATAAAGAGAGAGGAGAGAAGTGTTACTACCACTTGAGGTGAAGAGAAGATGCAAAGAGAAAGATGGTAGAGAGAAGCGTGACTTTCACTGTGTCTTAAGGTCAAAAGAAGGAGCAGGGAGTTAAAAAGGAGACGAGGGAAGGAGATATTGGAGGGAAGGAGGAGGAGGGGGGGGGGGTAAATATTGATTATTTGAATATTTGTTTGTGCAAATATTTGTTTACGAATGTATAAAAGACTGTATGCGAACGGCGATTGTCTCAAATACATTATATATCATAATTACACATTCACATTGCACTGCTGATTGAGCGAGTTAAACTCAACGGTGGTTGAAGAAATGACCAGAGACTTAAAAATTGGGCCAACGACCAATTTACGGCCAAAATCCGCAACTTTGGCGTCTGTTACAGAGAAAAAAAGGCTCTCCAACGGAGGATTAGTTAATGATTATGGATGAGGGTCTAAAGGCACATCGGGGTTTCAAGGTTATTGTGAATTTTCGATAAGAAGGGGATGATCGGGGTTCAAACACCGGCCATAAATATTTTGTAAAGCTCCTTAAGATTCTCACTAGGGGGATGCAGAGCAGGCAGGAGATTTTGCTAAGAATAACGGGTTAGCATCTCTCCTGTATAAATTTAGCCCTCCCTCGAGGGGTTGCAGTCCTCTGAGGGGCTGCCGCGTCGGAGGGTCCATCCAAAACTCCGCTTAACAGATTCTGCAGGGGATGCATGAGCAGAGTCAATCTGGGCGTTCTTGGGCGTTCTTGAGGATGAATTTCCCCTCGAGATTGGTCACTGTTTTCTTTCCCCGTTTCGAAAAGAATGCGAGATTTTTTGAGTTGAACAAATATTTTTCTTCCCTTATCTGGATTCCCATTCGTCAGTTTTCACCCAAGAAAAACTCCCTTCTCATATTCAAAGTTTGTGTCGGGTGTTTTATTAGCGCGAGAGGAACAGATTAAAGTTGGGAAGACAGGAGAGAAGAATAAGGGTGACGTCCCGCCTTTTCATTTCTGATACCTTTTGCCTCGGCCAGTTGCATTGTATACACTGAAATAATTTTCAGAATCTCTCAAGAAAAAAATTACGGAAGACTTGCTGAATCAGCTTGACTGGAGAGAAAACGTTTAAGGTTGCCTTGTTTTGAAAATTACACAAATTGTCGCTGATTGCACGAAATAATGAGAGCTTTTTCAAAAAATTCGCAAAAAACGACTTCTTTTATGTTGTTTTTAAAAAATTTTTTCACTGTGTCAAAGATGTAATATTTTTTCTTTCCAATTTACTGCCGAAGAGAGAGAGAGAGAGAGAGAGATTTCGCTGCCAAATCGGTGACAAGTTTTAAGGGAGAACCTAAATGCAATAATACCAAAAACCAAAGTGCAATGAAATCATATTTGTCAAGAAATTGCTTGCGTAGCTTCGGAGAAAAAAATCTTATTTTTTAATATAAAATTTAGTTCATCAACACTTCAAATTTTAATTTGTTTCGACATAAATTCGTCGAAAGAAAACGTCCACAGATCTGAATTTTGTTTGGGTGAGCGAATATCAAAAGGATCAAAATTTTTAAAATTATTTAGTGACCACTGCAGAAAAAAACCCCAAAAAATCCCTTAAAAAAACCCAAAAATCCCTCGGGGCTTTTTGAACTTCTAAGTTGGCAACCCTGCCAACGGTTGGTTCGCTTTATTTATGGTTTCTTGTTGACCAATGAACGAGTGTCTTTTTACGATACTATGATTTCCGATTAATTCCGAGTTGAGCCGAAGTCGTGCACGAATTTACGAACGTAATATGGAAGTTTATATACGGATTATAAATATTTACAGGTTAAATTTCACAACAATGGCACTCCAGGACTTTAATTGCTATTAACCATAAGCGCCCACAGGTTCATTCTATCTTTGAAAGAAAAGCTGAAAGCCCTTCCACGAATCTTGGCAGCATTTTGATATTGACCCAGAGGAATCATGTGACACGGCCAAGAGAAACGGGGACTGAACCCCCGTTTTTGGCTTTGTCACTAATCTCTGATTGCAGGGTTGGTGGGGAGGTGCTCGGTTGAGTCCGAGAAAAAAACCACGCCATTTGTTAAGAATGTAATATTATTTCGGTCATGTTTGGTTTTAGGTTTTGTTTTGTTGATTCTGTCCGAGGGGTGGCAAATAATTCAGGGGATTATTTGTCCCCGAAGATCGAATTTCGTGTGCGGATCCGTTAATGGAATTTTGTAAATCCAAATTGAAAAAATAAATTCCAACTGATTATTCGACAGAGTTCGCCCCCGTCCCCATTTTAAGATCAATGGATTTTAACTGAAATTAAAAGTTCTGTTCGGGTTGACTGAAATCAAACCGACGCACCGCCGTCTCGAAGCGTCCAAAGACGGGCACAGTTCGCTTTCTCAACCGGAAGTGAAACCCCGTCGCCGTGGCTTAATGAAACTCAATTAGCAGAAACAAAATGCAGATTCTAGAGGTAAGCAAAGCAGATTAAACGGGCACCGGAAAAGGAAATTCCATCGGTCGATCTCCTTCGGGACTTCTTAATTTTCCCCTTTGTCTTTACTCATTTTAAAAACCTTAAGCTTATTGTATCTTCGACCTGATAATATTATAACATTAGAACTGCGACGACATTAACAGTTCCGTTCTAATTCTGTTCATTCAGATTCAGATTGTTGTATGTATATTGGTGTTTAAGGAAAGCCTCGAACAGATGATTATCTTCGAAGGTGCTCAGGAATTCAGCTGCAGGGCACCGCTGAATTCCTCAAGGGAAGCAGAATGAATAATTAAAAGAAACAGAAGAAAGTGACTTCGTTTCCAGGTTTGCCAACTTAGGAGTTTTTTGTATTTGAATATTTATTTCTTTTACTTAAAAATATGCAAAAATTGATTTGCGATTGATTATGTAATTCATGTAATAATAATTAATTATTTATTTTAATAATAATAATATTTTTTATGGAAATTTTCCAGTGATTGTTGTGATTTTAGGGGTTTTTAGTCGGACCGTTGGGGAGAAAAATTGTTGTGAGTTGGTAACACTGGACCTTTCCTTTGCATCTGAAGAGTAATTGCCTTCCACATTTTCTTTTTAGAGTACATTTATTAATTTAAAAGTAAATTTAATTTTATATTTTTTATTAGTTTAGTTAGTTCTTATATAATCTTATATTCTAATATTAAACAGTAAATTTTGTTAAGAGTAAATTAATTTTTTTAGTGATTAGATTGAATTTTTCAGTCGTTAGATTCACGCTGTATCGTATATATAAAGAAATATTATTGATTAATAGAATTTAGTAGTAATTTGCGAGTATATTTTACGTATAATATAATATGGCTTCGAATAAGAGGCGCGATTTAAGCTTTCTACGCCACTGGTCGGCTAATTAGAAAGCTTTTATTTAAAAAATTTAAATCCGAATGGCAACCCTTTCGTCTCTCCCTTTGGTTTTTGCTTATTAACCAAATCCTTCCGCCCTTTGTCTTTCTCCTTTTGGATTTATACATCAGAGGCACGTTTTGATTCTCAAAACCCGCGCCCTGACGTGGTGGATAATAGTGGAAAAACTGGAATTATGGAAACCACGTTTCAGCCTTATGTGGGTGTTTCCCCGAAGTGTGACAATCACCCGCCTTGTGTTCCGGGATGTATGGGAGAGACAAAGTGAAGAAACCTTTGGGAAGGCCGAAAAGAATAATGAGGTTGTTGGGCTAAAACCATATTTCATTATTATTTTGATCGGGGATGGAAATTCATCGGCAGAGTTATTCCGAGTCGTAAATCTGTGGCGGAATAATGCAAAGGTGGCGTTCCTTTTCACAAAAGGGGAAAAAAACTTGGGAATTTTTCCATTTTCTCAGGTGGGTGGGTGTGCCAAAGAAAAATATTGAAACAAGAATTTAGTTCCTTCCCGGTGACGGATTAGAGCTGAATTCGCAGTGGGAATCGGGCTGTTGTCAGCGAAAATGTCAACAGAATGCAAAATCGCCTCCGCTTCGGTTTCGTTTCTTCCTTTTGTGTTTCGATATTGTCTGTTTTCCCGGCAATTTTTCTTATCCCCTGTTGAGGTTACACAACAAACCGAATTACACGAATTATGCCTTTCCCATTTCTGATTACAATCACATTTCGCTCTCAAATTTCGACTTCTTCCGATGCTAATTAGATTTTTCTTTTCCTACTCAATGCTTGGCTATTTCATTTTACAATTCTTTTGCAGGAGAATTTTCACCTAAATATACAGGAATTCATCTTTTATGGAATGGTCCACTCATTAAATAACTATGCCATAGAGATGTAGAATAAAGAAACCATTAGCATAAGAAACTCAATCATTTCGAACCTGATTGTATTGTTATTTATTGTATTAGTATAACTTCAACTTCAATCGTAGATAACAATATTTTTGTGAATTTTCTTTATACTTTCTCAAGTTAATTCGGATACT
Source organism: Brueelia nebulosa (assembly GCA_028293925.1). NCBI lineage: Eukaryota > Metazoa > Arthropoda > Insecta > Psocodea > Philopteridae > Brueelia > Brueelia nebulosa. The sequence goes on from JAQIBA010000026.1 coordinate 337,807, forward strand.
TTGCTCTGTATAATGACGTCATGACTAACTCTGGATGCTTTTGAGTTTTGCACATCCAAGGAGTCATCTTTGGGGTAAGAGGGAGTAACAAAAGGGTTGAAGGTTGATATTTCTTTCTAACATCATGTTTGCTTCTTTCAGTCGACTGAAGATGATTCATTGTGCAAAGAAAAGTTTATAATTTTTAATTGGCGAACAGACGGTGACATTTCGCGGACTGAAAATAATCAATAAAATGTAAAGCAGATGGTGAAATTAAAAAAAAAGCTGAAATGTTTCTCGACCATAAAAGAATTTTAAAATTAAAAAAGTGAATGAATTTTCGAGAAAAACTTTGCCAGCGGCATTCTCTGGAATTTTTATGAAAAGAAAACATTTATTCTAAGAATTCAGGAGATAAGGGAAGAAGAAAAAAACAAATTAGCGGGATTTTTTCTCGTGATGGCGAGTTCCAATTAAACGAAAATTGGAGTGGTCGGACTGATTAAATTCGAGAGGTTGGAAATAAAAAAAGAAAATGGAGGGGAGAGAGGTAATTAGGAAAGACTATTGTTGATTGATCAGTCTGAGTGTATCGTTTTGCCAAAAGGATGATTGATGAACCAGAAGATGGATGGTTTTAGTCTTTCATGTGAACAATTTTAAAAAGCCTTTCCTCTGAAAAACAGTGATTTTACAAGAAAATTGCGGTGACTAAGACTGTTTCCGGAAAAAGGATTTCGATCATGTTGGGGGGCGAAGGGAAGTCATGCCTTAATGATTTAAATCTCATCGATCATTCAGCGTCAGTTTTTTTGAAAATCCCCACGGAAATTCCAAGATGGTGGCCAAAGAGCCCACAGGCAACCCCTTCGGTCGTCGTTCCCTCAGAAGAAACTGACAACTCATTGCCGTTAATTTAAGGGCAAGAAAAACAATTCTTTCGAAATGTTTTCCACTCCGATGAGTTACAGACAAAATTATTGTCGGTTGGAAAGCAATCGACTGAATGAATGCTGTTGATCGCTCCCTTGAGAAACTGATTCGTGAGGCTTTTAAAAACGCGCTTTAATGGCTTTGCATTGCGTTTTTCCGAAAAGAACTGTTCATTTCTGATTTCACTTTGAAATTTCACCGAAGGGAGGTTCGATTATTTCCAATCGATAAATAAAATAAATCTTCATTTATCTTTGGAACTCTATGTTCGGTTACGCGCACAAAAACACGTTTTATTTCCAATAATATCTCAAAAGATGGGCTTATATCAAATTAGAAATAAAAGGACTCACCAAAGTCAGCTTTCCACAAAATGTCCTGCCCGAATGTGCTCCTCTTCAGCAAATTTCCACCTGCGAGATCCCGATGCATTACTGCAAAATTTACAAAAAGCCAAACCACAAATTAAACTTTTTTGTATAAATATTTTTTTGATGAGAACGTTGTCGGTTGGTTTTCAGTCCAACGGACGATGACGTGACCTTGAGAGCGGTGCGCTCCCTCAGATGATCGGAGGATCGCTAAGCTAAGAATAGGCTGCACTCACCTCTCCTTCCGCTGCTCCCGAACCGATGCCAGCGCTCGTACAGGTTGAGTTTTGCGTTCGTTTGCAACCGACAGCGCGCGTTTGGGGGAAAGATGAGTTGGTGAGAAAAATAAGCAATGGAGGACTAATAGGTGGAAGGGAATAAGTCAGAGGGTATGTAACTGTATCTGTCCGCGCCTTAATGAAACTTCCGACATCCGTTAAACCGCTAATAAAGGTTTCTGACTGAATTTAATTATTAGAACAGTTGGACTTTATTATAAGAAGGGGCTATCTGTGCGGTTGATTGCCAAATTGTGTTTCTTTTCTTCTCGCATAAGTTTTTATGAGTTTAAACTCGTGAAGAATGCGACCGCTTTTCTTCCATTTTGTTGGGAAAATAATCGGTTTTCTCATTTCTCTCTTGGACGCATTTCCCATGGGTATTTTTTGACCTTTCTACTTTTTATTAAAAAAATTCTAAGCCGAGACGGTGACGGTTGGGACTTCGAACTGGCAACATTGTAAATTGTGCGTTGAAAATGACCACTTTAATCTTTTTTATCTTCACTTAATTGTTGTGAGGCTTTGCAATCAAAATTTTAAATAATTTAATATGTAATCAAATAATTTTTTTAATCAAAAAATATCGAATTTCAATTAAAAGAAAATGGAAGAATACAATTTCTAAAAAAACACCCTCATTCTATATTAGTCGCGAGGAACCTTTTTAATAAAATGGCCATTTTAGATTTTCACCCTCCGACAAAATGGCGTACATTTCACAGACATAAGCTAAACATGAGAGATGCTCAAACTTTGGCCAACTATTACATATTTAGAACAAAAGTAAAGTATTTAAACAGTCGCAATAAAGTAAAACTTATTAATAATTTACAAAATTGTATTTATAATAAACAATAAACTAAAAAAATTTTAATATTAATGCGAAATATAAACAAAGTAGAAAAGAGGAGAAAACGAATTTAATTGAAATTTGGCACTATTTTTCGATATAATCGGCCGGAACTGATGTACTTTATTACCATTTCATTACAAATAATTTTATAACAATATATTGATGGTAAAATAAATTTTAGAAATTCACCACGAACTGAGTGTTGCTCATTCCTGTTTTAGTGGATTAATCTCCACTCAAAATTCTGTGAAGTTTCGGAGACGTTGAGGTTTTCCAAGATTTTATTAATGGAAATCGCTTTAATGTAGGGCGATTGGCGGGTGAATTTAAAATCCTTTCAAAATTTGAATTTTCAATATTAAATAGAATCCAAAATTTGTGTAAAATTTTTAATTAAAAAATTCTGAATTGAAAATATGAAAAATTAACTGTTTTAAAATAATAAAGATATTTTACAGTATAACGCTCACCCAATAAGGCCAAAATGGAGGATTTTCACTTCGAATTGGCTGTTTTGTTATGGGCGTTACCCTTTGAGTGGGTAAAATTGGCTCACGAAAGTGGCAACGTTGAAAATGGATCGATGGAAGCAAATTTCTAGATCGTTATATCTCAGAAACGGTGGCTTTTAGAAAAAAAAGTACCGATACATTTTTTGTAGATAATTCTGTACTCTACAATTTTTGTCTGAGCAAATTTTATGACAGAACTTTGTCGTTTAATGGCGAATAATTAATTGTTTTCAACAATTCTTTTTCCAGTATTGGAATATGTTGTACGTTTGTAATTTTACTCTGAACAACTTTACAGAGTTTCAGATTCTTAGGAATTCATGTAACTTCTGGTTTTGAACAGTTGGCCAATTCAGTAGTTTGAACATTCCATTTTGGCTCGTGCGGATGAAATCTATTCCATTTTGTTTGAGCACCTTTAGTGGATTAAAACATGACTGCAGTAAAGCTTTCGATGCCGATATTACTTTGCAATAAAGCCAACCTTAAGAAAGAATATTTTCTGGAAAAGAGTAGAAAAGGAAAGGGAAAGTCGAGAGAGCAGTCGAGAGAGAATCTTTTAGAATTAAAACAAATAATTGGAACCAGATCGGAATGAACAAAAAGTTCATTGCCGAAATGAAGAACACAGTCAACACTCGGCAAATAAAAGCAGAGGGATAATCAAATGGTGAATTTCAACAACCTTCTGAAGAAGTTAAACAAGAGAGATTGTTAGGAAATGAAAAAGCACAAATTGAAAACGTTAAGGGAGGAGATGGAAGAAATTCTTGCGAGTTGGAGGAGTTCGACCGTTAATAATTCGCCGAATTAGAGTTCTTAAATGCGTTTAAATTAGCGTTCGGCCAACAAATCGAACGGCCATCAAATAATAATAAAAGAATTTAGACAAGAGCGAGAGCCGAGGCCATAAAAACAACAAAGAAGCGTTAACTCCTAATAGTTATTTACCTTTAATATGAGCTTAATGCGAAAGAGGCAATTCGGTGAGGTTTTTTAAAGAGTTTGGCGCCTCAGAAAAATTTTTATTTACCTTCAAAACTACATAAAAGGAAAGCCATTAAAGGGGAGGCGGGTTGAGAAATTATTTCTCATTTTAACAGCTTCTCCTCGTTTTCTTTCTTCAGACAGTTGCCTTCCTTTGGCATCAAAATAAAATGGAAAGGTTACCGTTGAATATAAAGGCTGTACCACTTGGTGTACTCCTATTCGAATCCCTCCATAAGAATCAGAAAACGGATTGAGTGGGTGCGGCCAGAAATGGAAAAAGATTCTCTCTAACAAAGATAATTAAACAATTGTCCTCTTTAATTAAACAAAAGATAAATTATTAAGAAGAAAGTTTGAATTAGAAATAGTATCAGCGATTGTTAGAAGTTTAAAAGAATTATTACTTAGATTTTCACTGGTAAAAACAAAAGCGTCATTGAAGATCAGCAATTTCATCCCTTTCATTTGGATTTATTCGAGATTTTTGCACTTTTTTGTTGTTTTATTTGGGAATCCCGTCTCTTACTGTATCGACTCTGTTCCTCCGATTTGACCATATTTGCGCTTAAGGCGAAAACAGTTGATTAAAAGAAAGGGAAAATATCAAAAGACGCCATCATTCGACCATACAGTTTAAAATGGCGCATTGTAAATTTACAAATCGAAAACCTTAATAAAACGAGAAAAAAACTTCTCAAAATCAGCATCTTAAGTGAATTCATTTCCCCCCCCCCCCCCAAAAAAAAAGAAAAAATTGAAAATGAGGAGAAAATTTAAAGTGGCAAGACAGAGCTTAAAACGAACAAAAAATGCGAAATAATTTTCCGAGCTGTAAAAATATACAAAAATCTTTGCGAGTGAAAACTTTTCTGAAAGAACTACTAATTAGGTAGGGAAAATAAAAAAAAAATTTTCTCTTCTCTCAGAGCGGTGAATTTATAACAATGTCAAAGTTTAGTGACCGCAAAACTCGAGCTTTTTTAAAAAAAGTAAAAATTTACATTCTGAAATGGGAGAAAACACTCAGTCACTTATAAATTGTAAATATTTACCAAAAAAAGAAACAGAAACCGCTGATCACTTAGGTTAACACTACAACGGGGTCATTTTGACCTCTGATTTAACGAAACTTAATAAATTTTTCAATCTTTTGTGAATTTTCAAACTTTTCTATGTACTGAAGAATAACCGAAACAAATATGTATACAGTATTTATATATATGATTGTGATTAAAATAAAATATAATTATTGGTATAATTTATTAATATATATAATTTATAAGATCAGCAGAAAACAAAATATAATGCTGTAGTCATTTTAAGTGCCTCCGGCCTTTATAACATTAAATAATGTTAATTAAACACTGATAAGGTGTGTATATCGAAATCCCTCTCATCCACTCTTCATTTCGTCTTCCTGAAGACGCTTCGACTCAGTATTTGGGTTATAAGCAATTGTATAAGAATTAAGCAGGGTCGGGTGCCTCAGCGAAAGTGTCTTCGAAGGTGGAAAGAAGAAAGTCGGAGAAAGAAAGGGAAAGAACGAACGCGCAAAGAAAACGGCCGAAGAGAGAATTGGGAATTTCCAAAAGCGAAAGGGAACGGATTCAGTAGTGCGCGTTCGTTCCGCGCCGTTCGGATGTTTCACGTGGGTTTTCTTCCTCCACATTTTCCGAAATAAACGTTTGGTTTTGTTATTATTTTCAGAAGGTGTTTTCCTTTTTCTCACGTGATTGATGGGATCGGCCAGCGGAAACCGCCCTCGAGGAGACATGTAGGTAAGTGAACGTGTCCGTTCGCATTCGAAAACCGAAATTGGAAACAATGTTTCCATGTGTCCACCGGATGTGGTTTCTCTTCTGCCGGAAATGAGTTCTTATGCAAATGCTCGCGTATTCTTCCACCGAACCCATCGCGGATGAGTTTTCAAATTTTAGCATATTTTCGTGACTCGTCATTTAATCAGCTAATTTATATTTGGGGAATGAGTGGAGCTGTTGGGGGTGAAATGCTGAGAGAGTAAATAGCAATTATTCTAGTGAATATTTCTCAAAGGAATATGAGAGAAGAATTTTGGCTCTAATTAATCATCGATGATGTGAAAATAGTTATCAATGAAAGTTTCGTGAAAATGTTCGGGTGTGAAATGTTTCTCTTTTTGGCCGAAGAGTTGATTTTTCATTTTGAAATAAAAATAAAAGAGCTTCGCCCCTTCTGCGAGGTATGTAACGACTCTTGTACGATTTTTTGGGGATTTTGGGGCTCAGCAATTGATCAAAAAATGCACGGAGACAACGCCTCACTATCCATCCACCATTTTTGCGTGTCCTGGATTATATATTTCTGACATGGTTACTTTGCCGACTCAGAGTGATTTCAGCGTTCGATAGCTTAAAATATGCCCTATCGAGGAGCAAAGTTGGAAAGAAATCCGAAGTGACTTTATTTTGATATTTGGCCTCAAAGATGAACCCCTCAGTTGTTTCCTCCACAACTTTGAGCTCCCATAGCCCCGATGTTTTCATGTTGGGAACGTCAAACACGGTTCATTTTGAATCCCTAGCGTTACTCTGTTAGCAGACATAATTTGGGCGAAATTGGTTGCTGAGAGAAAAAGTTATGGGGTCTTGAAAATTGAACATTATTTTGTGGTCAATTTGCACAACTGTTTGAGTCGTTATATCTCAAAAACGGTGGCTCTAAAAAAAGAAGTATTTTATACATTTTTTGTAGATAATTTTACGCTCTACAATTTGTGTTTGAGCTAATTTTAGTATCAAACTTAGAGTTTTGCTGAAAATGGCAAAAAACTAATTTATTTGACCTTTGACCACACATTAGGATCAGTGTTACACTGTACTCTTATAATTATACTCTGAACAACTTCAACAAGTTTCAGATTCTCTCAAGAATTTATGTAATCTTGAATGTCTAATTTAGGAGGACCAATGTCAGAGTTTAGGAGAAAATGATAAATTTTCATAGCAGTTATCGCTCACGGAATAATAGAATCTGAGAGAAAAGTTTTTTGCATTTATGGCGGCCTCGAAAGGGCGAAAGGAGAGGATAAAGAGGATTTATACAGTCTAATAGCTTCTTTCTTTTTCGAGACATAATTTTCGCGTACGTGTTCGCCCTGCAGTTTTTCATTTGACCTTTCCACCTTGGGGAGTACAAAAAAGAAAGGAGAAAGCCTCGTAAAAGTCCATCAGATGTGATGCCGGAAAATAAAAACGTTTTTGGGTCTCACGTCCCAAAAAAATTAGAGTTTCCGTATTTTTTTTTTTTGGGCGCTCTTTCAAAGAAGGTTTGTTTTGGGTGTTTTCCGTTGTGAATAAGGAAGAGTGGCGATTCCCAACGAGCACAGAAATTCCCCTAAATTCACCAAAGAACCGATTCGAACGAAGGAGAAAACCCTTAGCATGCGCCAAGTTATTTATTTTTATTCCTGTCGGAATTTTCATGGAATCCTCTTCATCCTTTGGGAACATCAGCCCTTAAGCCCGAGCAGACATTTCAGTCTCAACTATTTCATGTATAAAATCTTCCTTTAAATTAATTTGAATTTTCCCTAATTTCTAAACATTTTCTAACTTTTATTCGGTTATTAAATTTCAAAGTCTTACATTAATTCGTTTTACTCATTAATAAACCGACAGTTTTTTACTTTACCCAAAACCAATTTCGCAATTTAGAGTCCCTTAATGAAAAAAGCTCTCATTCAGGACCGAAATGAGTTCTCTCATCGAAATTCAAAGTGGAAGAGAACGATTTCGTATTTAAGAACTTACGAAAGGAAGATTGCGCTGCTGCTGACGGCCAACAACAGCGAGTAACGTTCTCATCTCTGCTGACATTCTTTCTGACAGATTTTCACCTAAAGACAGTTAACACTTCCTTCTTTTTTCCCTGCAAAGGCCATTTCCTGTGAAATAAACAAACCACTCTTGCAGGGGTTGTAATTGTTGAGGAAGGGTGTTCGCGAGTCCTCAAAAGAGGGAGGAAATAAGCAAATAAGCAAATAAGCATTATGGGGCGAAAACAACTGTCGGGGGAGGAAAGCTCATTGTTATTCGGGGGCTAAAGCTCTCGCAGGACTTGATCGAAGTCAGAATAAAGCGTCGTCCCTCAGTGCTGACTGAATTCACTTAAGAAAAGCTCCTTAATTTGCCTATAAGAGATTTTCCGAATAAATTAAGTGTATGAATTGAAAGGAATTTTGTCGAAAAGTGTTCAGAAGACATAAAAGCCTTCGGCGGGAGAGAAAAGCTCCCAAAAAAATTCCTGGAGCTGAGGAAGAATGTCGGAGAACTTTAAAATAATCAATAAAGCTCAAATAATGGGCGGTATGGGATTTGAATCAGGTTGCATTTCAAAGAGCGCTTTTTATTTTCCCGAGAGAAAAAAAAATCACGTTTCTCACCACCCCGACCATCCCCCGATCATCCCCCGGAGCGTTCCGCTACTCTCGCCTTTTTCAACTTCCATTTATTTTTTTTTTTAAGTAAGTCCTTTTCACGAAATTTACCTCGTGAACTTTTGCGGGTTTCCGCTTTTATTGTGGCGGAAATGAAAACCGAAACTCACTCGGGATTCTCATAGCTGAGTGAGTTCTTCGACCGCTTTTCGACCACCTCACGGCTACAAAATTATTTATTACATTTTAATTTAAACTCGTTCGAAGTAGACAAAGGCAGAGCGAGAGCGAAAGAGAGCGAAAGAGAGCGAAAGAGAGCGAAAGAGAAACTTTCCTCGGGATTAACTGAGGCCGAAAGACGAGCAAAGGCACAAACACCCGAAAGTTAAGTGGTTCACTCCTCAGCAGAAGAGTTTACTTTCTGCTGTAATTTCTTCTGCTTCTTCCCTGAGTTCCACAGCTCCGGGAGGGGAGGATTTCTCCTGAATGATTATGACCTGAGGGAATAGCGCAATCTTTCAAAAAGACGGCCATCTTTGGAAGAAGTTAAACATATAAAAGGAGAAAACAGAATAATTACAATAGCGCTCGAAAGTATTTTGACAATACAAAATTTTTTATTTTCCACCCATAAGAGTTACTTATAAAGTGAAATTTCATTGGCTTTCATTAAAATGCTTTACAACATTTATAAAAATAATACTAATTAAAAAGCAAATTAATTAAATATCAGAACAAACAAAGAGTTTATCTTTAGAATTACAGAATAATACAACTCAGAAAGAGTGTTAATGAAAAAGCAGAATATTAAGAAGAATGTTATGTTTTGTATATTTTGTAATTTAATATCACAAATGTAATTATTAATAATATTAATAATAAAATGTTATTGTAAAATAATTAACTAAGAAACTATTGAATTTTGTTTTGTCAGAATACTTTTGAATACTTTTGATTTATGGTAAAATTGAAAAATAATTTGTTGGGATGTTCTTCCATTCTTTTGCGGTTTTTGGGGATGCGCGTCCGAAAAAAGGGGCGGTTTCTGCGGAATTTTAATCGGGAGCGGAATTGTTGCTAAGAATGCACAAGAGAACCGCAACAGCGGGGCTTTAGCTAAGGCTTTTGAAATTTTATCCGAGACGACAGCGAAGCTTCAGTCATACAAATCGCTGAATCAGAAAATATCAATGCCTTATGCGCGGCTGAACGACGTTCGTGCAGTTTTACGCCACGAAAAATTATTTTTTCATTAACTTTTCTTTTTTTGGAGAGCAATAAAAATTTTAAAAGTGTATTGATTAGCAATAATACTTTGAAAAAAAGTTTTCTTTTTAATTTGTTAATGGAACTGTACTTCTGAATGTATAAATTGCTTGAGCCTCAGGAAATTGCACTAAAGACGACAGTGTTCCATGTTTACTTTCTTTTTTTTAGAAACATTAAATAGGTCGCGGGTACCTATTTAATGAAGAAGAATTGCGGGAACAGTTGAAAAGTTTATGTTTCTGCCATTTCGAAAAGGCGACAGTTGTTTTGTTTCAAATGAAGAATTAATAACTGATCGGACAATTAAAAATAGATTCAGAAAGAAACAACGGACAGCACTGTAACAACGGCAAAATAATCAGCTGTTTTGAACTGAAAACGCTAACATTCACACGAAACAATTGTTCAGGAAAGAAATGACAAAGCGAGAGAGCAGAGACAAAAAGCAGAAACTTTCAGTAGCCGAGAACGGGAGGTCAGCAGCCCGGGAGAGGGAAATCCACTTAGGAAAACGCTGACAAAATGCACTTTTTCTAAAACTAAGGCGGCATTCAAAGCGCACCTGAGTTTGCCCGAAAGTTCCTCTGTAATGTCTTCTTTTCTGAGCACACATGGCCACCCGACTGTGCTTGTCAACTCAAACTTTTTCTCGTTCCAACGAGTGACTGCCTTTATATAATTTCCTCCCCAAAATTATCGCCCGTGTCACCGGACAACCCTTAATTGCACCCCAAACTCGGAAAACGTGCGTGAGGGCACCGAAGGTTTAATTGGAAACGATTCGGGGAGGGGCCCCGGTGTCCGCCCCTAAATCGGCTGGGGGGATTTGAATTATCCGGGAAAGGCCGAAAGCTCTCGACAAAAGCTCACGCCCGGGGGTTCTCCGTATGTCTTTCAATTTGGTTAAATGAATGCAAAACAACTTGAGGCTGGCAATTTCCTCCGAGTTTCGACAGATTTCCGAAGAAACCAATTTAGCCGCCCTTCATTTTTTCCCTTTTTGCTTCCTCATCTGGAATTGGTTTTTCTCCGGGAAAGTTTCCTTTCGACTACAATGAAAGGGGAATTAGACATCGGGAAACTCTCTTTTTGTTCACGAGTCGCTTCTTTTGTTGCGGACCTTTGTTTAACGTGACATTCCGTCCGTCCGTCCGTCCGTCCGTCCGTCGTATTCGCTCAAAGCAAAGCTCGTATTCGGTTTCTGACCCATTTTTGGTTTCCTCTGATTTTACATTTCCGACAGTGATTTGTACGATTCGTAGTAAAATTTTGCAGAGAGTAGAATTAAACAAAGGCCGACAGAAGACGACTCACTCAAACCGTTTTTAGAGGTCGTAAAATTCAAAAAATTTTATATAACATAAAATAAAAAGCAAAGTATTACTGTAATATTTTGGGCTTTCGCAAATGTTTGTCCGTCCGCGACTTCGACCCAATTCGGAATTATTGTGAAAGACGATGAGTTGGGAGCAGAAGGGATGGGGTTGCAACCCCAACGGCAAAGAAATCTTCTTACATTTTATGGCTACAATTAGAGTTAGTTTTAGATATTTTAGAATATAAAGCCCCTTCTGTCGTGAGTGAATGCCAGAGCGAAAGATTTTGGCTATTATGGCTAAAAAAGAAGAAAAGAGGAAAATAATGAAAAGATAAAAATATAAGATGAAAGAAAAAAGAAAGAAAAAATGATTAATTTAATAAGAGTTGAATTCCCGAAAGAGTAAATTTCTTACCTAAAATTAAATAGGAATTAACGTTAACACAAAAACTCCGAAAAACCGTTTTTATTTCGTTTTAATAAATAAAACTTATTTCTGTTTCTTTTTATTTATTATTTATAATTATTTTAATGGCTGCATTATGTTTGAATAATGTGAATTTTTTCTTTAATAAAATTTTGTCAGCCATTATTAGGAATAATTACTGCATTGCTTACGATAACAGTAATCACCGCTGCTTTGTCCATATTTTGCGTTTGATTTTAAAAAGAGCTTTATCATAATTAAAACCGGTCTTCCGGAAGGGTTTCAACTCTTAAACAGAATTTCATGTTTGCTTTTAAAGCTCAAAAAAGTTCGCTTCGTTTTAAATAAACTCTGATATTCATTTTTTATTTTTTATTCTTTTTAAAATGAAAGTTCTTAGTTTAATTTAAAATTTCTTTGGCTGCCATCGTGAAAATCCCGTCAGAAAACTAATTAAATTTGCACGATCACGCTAGGCCAGGGGTGGAGGGGTGACGCGGGGCGGAGGGGTGACACGGGGCGGAGGGCGGAGGCCCGGAAACGGAAACGGAAACGGAAACGCCGGCTGCGCCACCCACTAAACATTGGCATTGAAACGTTGGCAATTCCGAAATGATTGTTTCCGCACTTCTGACGGTGACGTCTGACAAACTGATGGAAACTTTGGGCGATTTCCGCAGGCGCAGAAAGGCAGAAAGGCAGAAAGAACAACTCGGAAACTGTCCGCGATCGATGTAAGGAATTCTTGGGCAACTTCTTTAACTTCTCCGTCTATCTAAAATTTTCATGTAAACAAAAGTGGCTCGAATCAGAATTGGATTTCGGGCGGACAATAAAAACCGGAAATGGTGGGGGACTGTGAGATTCTGCTCGGATTTCCCTGGAAAATGAGTGGTGCTTTGAAGGGGGGAAATGATTCACTTAAATGAGAAAAACCTCATGCAAAGGCTTCTGCCTTTGTCCTTTTCAAAGAATACTTCATCCTTTCGTCCACTAAAAAGGCTCTGTGGAAGAATTGCATTTTTCTGCTTTCATTCGATTTTATTCGATTACTCATATTACGAAGAACTCAGTCACAAATAAAAGGAGTTTGAGGAGTTTATTAATTTTAGAAAAACCATACGATTCCTTTTGAATTGAATTGGTTATGTGAAACGTTTCACATTTATTTTTAATTCTTTTTTCTTTTGTGATTTTTTAATAGTTTTTTATAAGTTTAATTTAAATAGTTTAAATTTTAAGCTAAAAGTGGAGAAAAAAAGGAAAAATGAAAATATGAAGGGAAAGTAAAGAAAAAGCGAAAAAGTAGAAAAAATAAGAAAAGGAAGTGAAAATGGAAATGAAAGAAAAATATGAAAAATAGATAAAACCGGACATTCTCACGGAAAATGCAGATAATCCGTTACTATTATAAATATAAGAAGTATAAGTCCGTATAATTGAAGTAAAATTTATTTATTATCTATAAACTGAAAATACATTGGAGTTAGAAAAGGAAAAGAGAACGGAAAAACAAAATGAAACAGAGCGGTCATTTTGACTTTTTAATAATAAAATCAATTTTCAAAGAAAATCAAAAAGCTGACGAAGGCAAAAAGTGTGAATTCTTTCGATTTTAAAGTTTCTCTGAAAATGAGCGAACAGAAACGTTGTCGCAAAGTCACAACATTCGTCGCACATTCACAGAAATTAATGCGCCTTAAACCCATTATGTAAATCTTTGAGAACACAATATTGAGGGGATTTTTGCAGAGGAGACCTCATTCCGAAGGCATTTACCACTCCAGGACAGTTGTATTTTCTCTGAAAAATGATTAATCATTTTCCGGGATTAGGTGTGGCCGCTTCTTCGCTTAAATTAATCTTTTCATCAATGCTATTAACACCAGAAACAAAACCTCCCTTTGTTTTAATGCTTTTAAATGGCCTCGTTCCAGATTCAGCTCTTCGAGGGACAGGGGGAAAAGATCACTACTTTTTACATTTGTCGCTGTTCCAAATTAAAATAACAAGAGTACAATATTTATGTGTATGGGCCTCTCGGATTTACTCTTAATAATTTCTTCTTTGATAGTTTAAATGCTTTTCTGAATATAAACTCAAAGTAAAAATATAATGAGGTTATGCTGCACATTTATGCAAATCACGTCTTTATTTCCGGAAGGACCACAAATTATTTTTTGACATTTTGTTCACATACTGAGTCCATAAGGACGCTTTTCCAACACCGACCTGAGGAGTCATATTTTGGTTCTTTATATGGGGCTATTCCTGTTTATTTATTTATTCGACCTTTAGTGTCAGCAATGATACTAAAGTTCATTATGGCGTTAAAATTTGAATAAAGAATACTGTATTGCAACTATTTTTGGGAAACAGTGAATTTTTTTGAAAATTGAGAGGAGCAAAGCAGAGAGATACATAAAACCGCAGGAAAAGGTGTGAAATTCGATTCCACCGGAAGAGCATATCATGTTTTGTGCGTCTTTCAAAGACGTAATTCGAAGCGGATTTCGGAGGAGGATTACATTTCACATGAATGTCATTCGGGGAGCTTTCCCACATCGATAAAAGTCCGCCTTTTATTTCCAAACATCGCTCTGGGAAATTTCCCATTATAAATGGCGTCATAAGTAACTTCCTCGCGCAGCCAACGGGTTCCCTTATTTGGGTCTGACCGTTTTGGGTTGCCATGGCAACGGGCTTTTGTTTTCACTAAATGGACGAGCCTTTCTGCATTCATCCTTTGCTTTTCGGTGGCGTTGACAAACATTCATAAAAAGCTCAAAGTTGGCTGAACTGCTCAAAAAATCCTTTGGAAGAAAAATTCCCTCCAAGTATACAAGTCAAAGTTTTTCGGTATTATCATAAAATTATATAGAAAAAATGTAAGCCGTAAATGTAACCGTTTCTCAGATATAACGATTTAAAGTTATATCTCGTCCCAGTGGTATACAGTTCACTTAAACCTTATACAGTATATATAAATTTTGATAAATTTTAAGATATTTTTTCCACCTTTGACCTCCCGACATAGGATTTTTTAGGACTTTTGACATTTCATTTATAATTATACCTTAATCACTTTGAAGGAGTTTCATCTTGCCAGCAATGGAAGTAATTTCACCCCCGATTTGGTGGAGAGATTCTGTTCCCAACCAAATTGGCCGAGGCCTCCAGCCCCAAAAGCAGTAGTTTTTCCAGATAAGTAGAGCTCGAAGGTGCCGCTAAGCAGAAGAAACACGCGAATAAACAGAGAGAGAGAATTCAATTAAGGAAATGGTAATTAAATTTGTTCTCTCCCTGAGCCTCGCACCTTTCGAGGCCTCCGATGCCTTCGAGGGGGCGAAGGCATCGTTTGTGCAGTTTGTGCACAAACACACGGGCGGTGGCGACAAAGGAGAGAATTTAATTAATCTTTTGCGTTTTACGTGACGTTTATGTAATAAATGCGGGAGGTGGTGAGGGGCGTGAGGGGCGGAGCAAAGCTATTCGTTTGTGGGGTTGACAAGGACATCCTGAGGATGTCAGGAGGCAAAAAGACCAGGAAGCAGGAAAAAGCAGGAAAGGAGTTACTTTTCGGTTGCGGGTGGCGAACAGGAAATTTTTGACGGGTTTCGCACGAGAGCGAACTCGAGAAGAACTTTGAAGACTGTATTCCCCTGTATTCCCCTGTATTCCCCAGAACGAAATTCAAAACCGAATTTAATATACTCAGGGGCTTCTTATGAAAAAGCAAAAAACAAACAAAATAAGGCAAAATGGAAAAAATCAAAAAAATAAGGAAAAAAGAAAAAAATAAAAAAACAAGTAAGCAAATAGGCAAAAACATCTCAAAAACCCCTAAAAACCCGGAAAACACCGAAAGCACAAAAAATAAAAAAAAACAAGTCTAAAATGGCAGATTTCAAAGAGTCTTTATTTTTGAATATTTTATAAAGGGAAAAAGAGTAAAATGTCAAGCAACTCTTCAACAATCCAAAGCGGCCAAAAGTTTCCCTTTAAAAGAATTCATAACAGCAGAAAAAAATCCTAAAGTGAAAAACGTCGGCCGTTAATGAGTTAACACTAAAACCGGTCAATTTGACCGGTGACGGCGGTTTTAGTGTTAAGAAAATTTCAAAGGAATCCTTCAATTGGGTTTTCAAAGAGGATTTAAAGTCGTTGAAAGATTGGGAAAGTGAATATTCAGAGGAAATGAAATAAAATTCAAAATTAAAAAAAATCTCTTTTGAAAAATTCCCTTTCATTTTGATCGGCTTATTTGAAAGAATCCGGCGTTGACCGAAAGCGCAGAAAGTTCCTTTCCACTTATAATAAAAAGCCATTTGGGTGGAAAATTAGCGACAAAAGTCAAAGACGGTTTTCCTTTGAAAGGCTTCCGGTGTATCGACCATCGAGTGTGACGTGAGGAAAGCTCCGAAGCGGTCGGCGGTGGTCTCCCGTCGGGAGGGCACTCGGGTGTTCCTGCGGGATCGGAGGCGTCCAAAGCCTCCACGAAAGCGCCATTAATAACGAGAAGTGGGCTTTGCATGCGAAGGAATTTATTTGAATGTGAGGCACGCACCGGGGGCTGTAGGGGGGTGTGGGGGGCTGTAGGGGGGTGTAGGGGGCTGTAGGGGGGTGTAGGGGGCTGTAGGGGGCTGTAGGTCCGGAATCTCGCCACGAATACCAGAAGAAGACTTTAATCTCGTGGCCGAAGATTAAACGCATTATCGAATCGATAATTCAGAATAAGAGTAATAACAAGGCGAACTTCGGATGGAGCTTTAAGTGCTTTCACGAGAAAATGAGGTTCAAAGCTTTCGCGCCGGAAAATCAAAACCGTTTTAATTAAAACCGGAAATCCAAAGGTGTGCTTAAAGTGCTCCGCTCCCGCAAATTTGCTTTTTAACTCCGAGCGGATCCTCTCGCGAGGACTACCAATTCCCTTCCTCCTCATCAAATATTTCACTTTTCCATCGACCTCCATTGGAATCCCTTTGCGATTATATATTAATTCCTTCTCTAAAATCCGCAGCGCGTGCGCCCCTGCCCCGATTCATCAATGCATTGGCTCATGAAAAAAGGAAAAGCCCTGCAGGAGAGGAAAGCTTTCTTGGAGGGAGAGAATACAATTCCACGCGGGAATTGCTTGTATTTCGCCATACAATTTACATATAAATCAATTTAAATTTAATTAATTTGACGGTAGGAAAAATCCCCCAAAAGAATTTGCACTAAAAAATAGCTTAAAATTGAATTCATTCAAAATTTCGGAGCTGACTGTCTTCAGTGTTGTGTGCTTTTCTTTTTTCAAAACACTTTTAACCCCCAAAAACTGACGTAGATTTCACCCCCATAAGCTAAATAAAAAGAATTTTTTTAACTTTTTTCACATAACTGGGTTTTATAACAAACTTTTTCTTATAATCAATAGCTATGCTATAACGAAAAATTATATAAAATTCAAAAAGTTGAATTAGTTATAATTGCCCACTTTACATTTCACGTGTTTTTCAAATGGTTACATATGAGAAACGGTGACTCTTAGAAAAAGTGCTCATACATTTTTTGTAGATAATTTTATGACGATCATCACTTTTTCAGATTGTTGGACGCATTGGAGAAAAATCATCCCTCGAATCGTGTTTTTTCGTTTCAGATCTTCCCGGAAAAGCCGATAAAAAGTGGAAAATGTGTTCGTGTCCATTCAGAAGACAGAAGTCGAGGAGTCGTCTGCTGGACGAAAGCTCTTGCGGATCCCCCGTCCGGCAGGAGTCTTTGCCCCTGGGGACCCGGGGGGAGGAAGAGGAGGAGGAAGACAACCAGACCCTCAACCTGAAGGTTCTCAACGAAGCCATCCGACTCCTCATTCGGCCGGGGGTAAGTGGGGGCTGGGGGTTGGGGAAGAAGTGAGCTTTCGAACGAGTTGGGGAAGGACGCATGTTGGGGAAGGAAAACGGAGAACATGAGCAATTTTAATTGGAGGAGGGCTTTGCATTATGAAAATACCGAAAAAAGCGAAATTGGATTCCGCTCTTCATTTCCGGTTAATGGAAACCAATAGAATATTCAAAGGAAAAAAACTTTGAGGAAAAGTTGGAAGAGCCGAAGGATAATGCATTTCTTATGTGAAATCAGTCAAAATAAGATTGGGGAGAGAAATTCTTTTGAAAAGTTTCACATAACGTCGAGTTTTCTAATCAACAAAATATTGTCTCCGTATTTTCTTTTCGATATTTTTTTCGGTTCGCCACTCACGAGTTTTAACCCTTTCAGCCCTCCCACGGGTCTCAAAAGGAATGCCCTGGATTTCAACCACATAATCTAAAAATGAGCCAAATGTTTTTATCAAAGATAAAAATCTCCTAAAGCAAAGCATTCCTAAAAAGCGAATTTGGCTTTTTCAATCAATAAATTTTGGGGGAAACCCAAAGTTGGCAACCCTGGGTGAGACCTTTGACACAGTCGCCATTTTTCTCCGAATAAGCCCAAAAGGATACGGATAAAGAAGGCAGAGAGAAGCGGAGAAAGAGGACGTGACAAAGGTGAAGAACGCGTTCAAATAAAGCCAAGAAAAAATCTCTGAAGGATTGAGTGGAAAACGTTTAATAATGAGCAAAGAGACGCAGACGAGGGCATAAAGTGGAAGTAGAAAACGCCAGTGGCCGTTATGACCACTTTTACCCTTTTCTCTTTGCTGTGCCTTTCTTGCCTTTCTCTTTTCATTTCTGCGCGAGTCTGGCTCCCCTCCCGTGGCACAACGCGTGCCTTGGGCAACTTCCAGCGAAGGCATTAGAGTCAGTCGCCAGCAAAAATATTATTGGGTGTACGAAGGCCACCAAAGTAGTCATTCGAGCCTACGAGAAAGTTATTTTCTCTCGGGGAGGGGGATGATGTAGTTTAGTTTCTAAGACTTGGCTTCTCCTTATCGCCTTCCGTTTGTCTCCCGTTTCAGACTTGTGATTGTTGGCCGAAACCCCTTTGCACCAATCGAATAAAGCAATTTTCCGTTTATGACCCGCGTTGGGTTTCGATGTATTGAATTCCTCTTTGTCTGTTTTTCTCCCCTTGTCTCGCCGTCCCCATTTTCCGGGATGAATCCCTCAGCAAAAAATAAAGGGATCCTTTTTTGTTGTGACATGCGTTGCGATGGTGCTTTTCGAAAGAATGTGGTGAAAGCGCAGAGCGGGCGAGCTTTCAGTTGGGGAGGCCTGAGGGAAATGGCTTTCCCGACACCCTCAGATGTGGATGTCGACAGAATTCCCCGGTTTTCATTAGCTTCGAGGAAAATTCTTCCGAATGGCGTTGGAAAGCTTCCGCGTAATGAATTCCCCGTAAAAATTAATAACTTTTAATGGGAGAAGAGAAAGGGGATGAAGGTGGGATCTCTTTGAAAAATACAAAATTTGTTCAATATCGCCGTCTCTCCAACCCTTTTAAGAAATTAAAAGCACTAAACTTATTTTTTCATTAATTAATTATTTTAATTAAACTCTTTAAGAGCAGAAATCTTTTCTCTCCCCCAAATATTCGATTGAACGGTAGAAAGAACAATCTTTTGCTTCGTCTGCCTCATTGTTTCATCTCATAAAACGAGAAATTAATTCAAATTAAAAATTTTAAAAATTAATAAATAAATTAAGTTTATTTACTGTAGTATAAATAAAAATATTAAATAAAATATGAAATAAAAAACCCATATGTTTATGTATTAATTGAAATAAAAAATAATTATTTAAATAAAAATAAAGAAATATAAAAATGATTTAACTGTAAATAAATGAAAGGGTATACTAATAAATTAATTTAATTAATTTTTTTGTTAAAACACTTAATGAAATATGTGAAATTTCAAAATAATTTCTCTCCTCATTTTTACATAACGAAATGAAGACAAATTGAGCGAATGGCATCGCCTTAAATAACCGCCATATTTTGTGAAAATTCGGGTGGAAAAAGCGGCGATTCAGTGGGGACCGACAAAGAACCCAAATCGATAATTAAATCTCCGGCCCTTTATTTACTCGGCAAAGTCTGCCGGTGGAATTGGAGGCCATTATCGGGAGGCGCCCTTTTAAAATTTACTTTAACGGTTTTTCGGGGAGTTCCTTTCTTTTTGGCGGAATTTCATTTTTTTATGGTTGAATCAGTAGGAAAAGTTTCTGCTACGTTTGGTTTTTGAATTAATAGTCTTTTTTATTCAGTCGACTGCTGAGGGGATCTCAAAAAGACTTACACTCACAAAAGCCAAGTGTAAAAATTCATTGGAATTAAAATTCCGAATGAAAATAATTGCAAAAATATAATTGGAATTTCGTTTTGACCCCTTTGTCGACCCACGCAGTCACGGACACGGGAAAAGCCACCGAAAATGTTTCTTTTGGAATGTTTTCCTCGGGGCTCAACGAATTTCGCCCTGAAAATGGCCCAGGGAAGGGCAAACAGTTTGGCGAATTCCCTCTCGGACGGAAAAGGTTAAACTCTAAAACAAAACATAATTTTTTCCACCTGTTGAGTGAAAAATGTCTTCTAAAAAGCGAAATGAAGAGATGGTGGACCACTCCCTTTTCCCTCTCTCTCTCTCTCTCTCTCTCTCTCTCTCTCCCTTTCTTCTCCTCCTCACAAAAATCTTTTCTTTCGCTTTCCCAAAGGCCGCGACGCGTAATTAATCTCACACAGAAAATATTTGATTAATGGCTTTCCTCGCGATTAGAATCCACTGAAAATTTGTAATCCGGGATTTTATTAATTAAAAAGTGTTAACTCTTCGGATTTTCATATCTCAAAGGATATTTTCATTAATTTCTTGGGGAATAATGGGGAAGACTCGTTCTTTTCATGAAAACAAAATCTATTGTCATTGGAGAAAGTTTCTTTGACTCAATCTAAATTCATAATTGGAGTATTCATAAATACAAATAAATACAAATAAATACAAATGAACGCGTTTATTTAAATCTATGTGCTTCGCGCTCCAACCCCCTCTGTCAGCTGGGGCTTCGCCCTCTCTGGGACTTAATATGAGATACCCTTAAGATGAGGAAACCTGAAAAAACTCAGTTTTGTTTGTTTATTAACTTATCAACTTTGTCCACTGTCCTTTGACTACTCAAAGTCAACCCTTTAAAAGCAGAAAACAATTGGTAAAGTTATCTAAACCTTTACACACACACACACACACACAAATTCCTTTAACAGATAAAAAAATAAAAATAAAAATGTGTGTCCCACAGTTGATGATGAGGTTCTCATCGGGCAAAATGAAATTCTCAAGGAGATCCATATCCTCCCGCAGCGCATACTTAATTGGGAGAAATGTTATATCTTTGTGTGTTGACGAGGAATTCGCTGAAAATCGCACGGGATTTTCCTCAGCTAAATAAGAATGTTTTAATAAAGTTATCGGATTTCATTTTTTACAAAAGGTTTCGCTACACAACACTGACTTCAGCAACTCTTTCCCTTATATTCCCTCTCTGTTACGGAGATATTACAATACTTAACGCTCTCTTTCTTTATCTAACAATCTTTTATGTACTGCAGTGCTCCAAAATTATTTTGCCAATACAAAGGTTTTCCTTTTCCACCCGAGAGTTACAAACAAAGTCACATTTCATTGGCTTTCATTAAAATACTTTACAATATTTATAAATATAATATTAATTAACCCGTTGAGTGCCAGGTACGAGATATCTCGTAGTGGAATTTTTTATACAGAAATTTCAGTTATTTTATACAGGAATTTTATACAGTGACACCAACTTTGAGTTATCTTGTAGTGGTTTTTTTTAATAAAAATTGCAGTAAATACCATTAGAATATAATTGAATATTTGTATATAATTATATTTTTTAAACTCTCTTTTGTATTCTCCCAAATAAAAACTTGGCAATTTGCACTGAGGGCAATTTGCTCTAAATTTCTATGGAACTCAGTGGGTTAAAAAGCAAATTAATTAAATAACAGAACAAACAAAGAGTTTATCTTTAGAATTACAGAATAATACAAATCAGAAAGAGTGTTAATGAAAAAGCAGAATACTAAGAAGAATGTTATGTTTTGTATATTTTGTAATTTAATATCACAAATGTAATTATTAATAATATTAATAATAAAATGTTATTGTAAAATAATTAACTAAGAAACTATTGAATTTTGTAGTGTCAAAATACTTTTGAGCGCAACTGCAGATAATTGCAATCACACATACAATTGTTTAATTATGAAACTCACTTATTAAACGGAATTATTTAAACGAGTAAATTCAGAGTAAGACATTATTAATTTATAAAATGAAAAAAAAAATGATTTAAGAAGATATTTAAAGTTTTCCAAATTTCACATAAAACCCGCGCGGTAATTCTGAGAGCGGACCCCCTTTGCCGAACAAATATCCCTGGCCGGGGGCGAGGGGGCGGCTGCCCGGGGCGCCAACCCCTTCGCCCGTGCGGTCGGACGCGGTGCGAAGCACAATGAGCTGCGAAGTTGCGCCCCCCGCGGCGGCCGCCCTTCGCCCTCTTTAATGACATCCGAGCAACTTCCATTTGCTTTTACAACACAATAAAATATTGTCGAGAAACTTTTAAATTTTATTAGTATAAGTGGATTCTCAGCAAGATAAAAACATTTTTTCTTATATTTTATCCGCTTCTAACATTTCGCCCCGTATAATTTTTGATTCTTTTTTTATTTTTTTCTCTCCTCTTCCTTTTCGGGTTCTCCATTTATCTTTTTCCATTATTTATTTTACTGTCTTTTCTCAACACTGGTGACCTCTCGTGGCTTTCACTCCTTTTTCAACCTTTCACTCATATGTTGTATTGCCTCAATAATTGTCTTCATCTCTTTGTAATGGAGGGATTGTCAGTGTCCGCACTTTTTTTTATTGTTTTCCCTTCTTTCCCTTTTTTAATTTTAGTTTTTACGTTTTTTTAGGGGTTTTTCTCCTTTTTTAGGATTTGGAAAAATACTGCATTTTTTAGGGATAGAGTTTTCCCCTATTTTTGGAATCGAAAACTTCAGGTAAACTTTTTTTAAGGGAGTTTTTTGCATTTTTTAGAAATGGGAAAAATTAGGATTATTTTTTTAGAAGAATTTTATTCTTTTTAGGAATAGGAAAAGTTGGGAAAAATTTACATTTTATAAGAGGGAGTTTGTTCTCTTTTTAGGTTTAGAAAAATTAAAAAAAATTTTTTCAGAGTTTTTCTTTTCCTTAATAAGAAAAATAATGAAAATTTTGTGTTCTTTTTGGGGCAAATTTTCTTCACTTTTATGAATTAGGAAATTTTTTATCGTTCTGACCACTGTTTTTCTCCTTTTTTGGAATGGGAAAATTTAGAATTATTTAAAAAGTCTGTTTTTATACTGCATTTTCTTTGAAGGTTAAAAATCTATAATGTCGCGCATCATCCGATAAATATCGTCTCAGAACTTCCAAAAAATATCGGATCGCCATTTAAAAAAAAAAAAAAGATGGCGCTCACTCGCAGATCTGTCCCGTACATGGAGAAGCGGAGGAGAGGAAAACATCAATAAAAAATCCATGACGAAGCCATTTTTCAAAATTCCTTCACTTTCTATCTTCAAACGTCCTTTTTTTGTTCCTCCGTTTCCAACCCCGCAAATTCTTCATCCCTCCGCCCCCGCCGGTCCTCTGCACCGGAAAAAGGTAGACCGGAAGTCCTGGGCTCGACATGGACGGCAGGACATGACAATGCCGGATCGAAGCCAAGTTTTAAATTCGGAGATAACCTCAAGAGTCGGCCATTAATGAAACATTTCAGAGAGGATTTTGATCGGCGGCCGACTTTTAGAAAATGCTTTTTCGTGAGTTTGGAAATTTCACCTGCAGCATTTTGTTTCTCCCAATGAGAAGGGATGTTCATCAAGCAGCAGGAAAAGTTTTTTCTCCCGCAGTAATTTTCTGGGCCAATGGTCGCCTCGTCACGACTGCGAGTCCCCAATTCAGTAAGTGGATTATTTCTCGAAAACGGGTCGCACTGTCGTTTTCGGGAATGACTAACAACCGTGATTAAATTTGAGCGGCGGAGAAGAAAAACTTTGTTAAGAACTCCAAGTGAAAAGAGAAAAAGGACGCGGGAGGGGAATGAACACGTAGAAATAGCCAACCCCCGGAGAAAACTAAAACGGGGCCACGAGGACGGGAAGGCACGTTTTCAACCCTTTTCAACCCCTCTGCCCCGCGATCGCCCCAATCCCATTCACCTTAAGCCTGGATTGATGGCCGTAGCTTTACGAAACGAACCCGCGACCAAATTGCATTTTGCAAAATCGGATAGTCCCGTCTCAACTGGATAAATCGTATCCTGATGAGACTTCCAGCGACAAACAATGTCGATAGTTAGCCAAAAACAAATTTTTGCATTTCCTACAAACACTCTATTTTAACCCCCATAAAGCGTCTCGTGCTTACAATCCTTACACTTTCATTCAGGTTGTTGGGTTCGCTTCCCGTTGTATTCAAGGGCAACATGAAACAGATTTATCCATCCACACAAAATGGTGGACGGAGGTCATTCGTGATTCGGCCGAAGCGCTCTCGAAATAAAATCCAGCCGAGAAAATGTGTATTGGCTGAGATTAGCAATGAAAGTTTGGTCGCCGCGTCAGCAAAAGGCTAACGAAGCATTAATTACCGCAAATTATTATGTTTTGATGCGATACAGAGACGAATCATTCCATCGGCCCATTAGGGGAACCACTCACCTCCACGTCGTTACCCCTTTACCCAACCGACCGGCGAAAGCTCCACTTCATAAGGATTTTTTATTTTCCCTCTTTGCATTTTTCGGCGGTTCTTATTCCCGTCTTTTATTGCTTCGATGGATGAAAGAGATCCGAGTCGACTGCTGTATTTGCTCTTCTTTCGGTTTTATGGGCTTTCGGCTGCGGGTGATTCCCCCGAAACATCTGTTCTGGATGTCATTCGCTTTGCCCGGATTTTATGTTTTCTCTAATTAATTTTCTTCTGCTTTGCTCGTGAAAACCATAAAAAATACGCTGCAAAAAAACTTGTGACACAACTGCATCCTGACATATTGGGAATACGAACTCGTCATTATTAAAAGCAGTGGCTTAAAATCTATAAAATATAAATAATTTTATGTACTGTTTTGTTATTTACTTCAAACTTTTATTTATTTATGTACATTTGATATTTCAAACAACACGTTCAGTTATACTTCATATCATATATTTAATATATATATCGGTTAAGGGACGCGTGTTCGTGTGTGTGTGCACCGTTTTTTGTTATCTAAAATCTAAAAAACCACTCGACCAATTTCCAGAGGACTTTTTCCAAAGAATTATCTGCTCTCGAAAATAAACAATAGATAACCTGTTTAGATTTAGATAACTTTACAAATTCCTTTCTACTGTTAAAGGGTTCACTTTGATTACAGTGGGCGAAGTATTCGGGGGTTCCATATTCGATTAAGAGGCGGATATTGGATTTCCTCAAATACTGAATGCATCCACGTTGCTCAGGGTTATATTCTTCGTATATTGTCCAGTACACTAGACAATTGCTGGAAATCGCTGGAGAATGTTTTGGAGTCTGCTCGACTGCTGGTCAATCGGTTATCGAGGTGCATTCATTTTATTGTATCTTATATTAAGTTGCCAGAGGGGGTTGGAGTGGGAAGCGCTTGTGGGGCGAAGTCCCCCAGTTATCAAATATAAATGGTAAACATAATTATTCTTAACTGATAAAAAGTCAAACTCATTCAGAAAAGGCAGATTTTCTTTGAAAAATTGAAGAAAAAGGGTTTATTATCGATATTGAGGTTAAAGCAATCAATAGCACGCAATCGGACTTTTACTATTTATTCATTGAATCGCTGACAGAAATAACTCTTCAGTGAAACATCCTCATTCCTTTTATCTCTAAATTCTTAATATTTATTCTTTTAAGAAACAGAGTTTTCGTACTTTATATATTTAAAATAGGGAATTCCAGAACGGAAATATCTGAGAATTTCTCAATTCACGTTTGAACGAGTTTTGCTAAACTCAATGAAGCAGAAGCCATATTTGTAAAGTCAGGATAATTAAGATCGAATCGATTTTGGTTTCCGTTGGAGAATTTAATTATAACTCGAAACGCATCTTCGGTTGACATTCGCTCAACTTCCGTTCGATCGGATGATGAGAACCCCAGAATAAGCAATCGCGGCCATGCGGGCACCAACAGACGAAAGCCACAAGTCCATAATTTATGCGGAGCCAACAAAGAGGTCCATCACGGGCCAGTAATTCGAAGGGAAGGCAGCCCCGAAGAGATGAAAGCGGAAGCTCGAGTGCCACTTACGGTTGGGTAACCAAAACTCATGCGTTTCACCGCCTGAATGTGGGCTTTTCACCGAGGCAAAATCAACTGACAGACAGCAAAAACAGTCCTCTAAATTAAGGGTTTCCTATAACGGAGAACAAGAGCAGGTGCCGCGGGAGCGCGAGGGAGGTGACAGGAGAAAAGGCCTTTTCCGAAGGATTAGAATTTAAGAGGAGAACTTAGGAACAATTATTTGTGAGCCGATCGGCGTAGGTTAATTATGGGGAAACAATAATTAAACAGCCGCAAATGAATGACGGAAGCCTTGCTGTGTCACGCATTCAAATTTCTCTTCTGCCAAAACCCCCGCAGTTTCCTGTTGCGGGAAGATGCAAAAATAACTGTTGTTCACATGAATTTTTGCAAAATCGCGGAGGTACCGCGGTTCCAAAGCGAATTGAAATCACCAATCGGAAAGGCCGTAGAAAGGCGCGATTTGGCTCAGCCAATGAGAGCTTCTCAAGGGATTTCCGTTACACTGAGTTTAGGTTAGTCGTGGAGGGACCTCCGTGCGGGTGAGATGAGTACTTTTGCGCAGGACGGAAAAACCTAATTTTCCCTTGTTTCCCAGAAACTGCTTTCTGTTTTAACTTATTATCCGTTGGGAAGTTGGGAAGCAAACAGTGTCTGTAAATGCAAGTAACTGAAAGCAAAACATAATTTTACTGGACTTTAACTCAAGGAAGAAGTCAAATCAGGGGAAAAACAGACTCTACGTATGGGCGTAATCACGACCAAAAATTTAAATAGATAAAAATAATTAGAAAGTACAAATTTGAACGACGGATGATTAAAAGGCGAGAAATATTCATTTGCTCTGTCACAATATTCGTCCTCACATAAATAAAATAGTTCCCGCAACTGAAAAAATTAATAGCAAAGAGTTTTTGCATTTATCAAATGTGAAAACCTACGAAAAAATGGGAAAAACTGCCAGATTAAAAAATCATGAGGTATTTTCTTGAAAATTGATAAAAAACCCATCCGAGCGCAATGGCGGAGTTTTGTTTGTATTTTTTGGATGACTTCAAAGTCGAATATTTGTGTTCATTTGCATGAGAAACACAGTTTGACAACACACATCATCTGTAGTTTTATATAATTCACAATTTCTAAATCGAGCAGGGAGCAAAAGAAATATGTAATTATTCATTGCCAGTGTGTCCGTAATTTATGATAAAAGACACTCCTTTGCCATCTCATTTGTTCAGTCGACCTTTTAACTTTATTTTACTTTTCATCACTCGTTTCATTTCCCCCGAAATTTAATTTGCCATTTATCAGCGAATTTTCACTGATGGGAGATAAATGTGAAAGGGCAATGAGGGAAGCGAACGATAATTCCTTTTTGAGAATTATCAGAGTTAGCCACAGAGATAACAAAGACTAAAAAGGATCTCCCTTAATAGCCCTCGAGTTTTTTTTGCAAAATTTCTTGTGAACGCAGCCTAAACCAATAAAATCTAGAAAAGGGTTAAAATCTCTCTTTAATAAAACTAATTAAACCCGCGGAAAGCATAAAATGAAAACCCCTTTCCCCGTGCGATGATAAAAATCAGAGGGGAGGGGAGGAAGAGGAATTTTCTAAAATTTGTTGCTCACTCACTTAACGTTTCGCCGGAGCACGCGACAAGTCCTCAGCTTAAAGCTCCCTTCATTTTCTAAGGCGTTAATTAAGAAGGCGGCCTACAATTGTTAATTACTAGCAAGAGAAACTCGGGAGTTTCTTTCATTCCGAACTCCTTTCCAGAGAGGAAGAAAAGGGGAGTCGATCGTGCAAGAGAATGCAAGGTGAGAACGCGGGGAGGGTTTGTCGAAGGGAGAGGACAAAGTCTCCTCGCCGGTCTCGGAAAAGGATAATCAGAGAGCTTTCGCAGAAAGTTTTCTAAAGAACTGTTTTTGTTCCAGAACGAAGCTCTGGAGGCAGCGCTCACTTCACTGCTGTCGAAGGAAAACAACCAAAAGAAATATTCTCCATTGTAAGTAAGCCACTGTTTTTTTACATTTATTTCGCTTAAATCACGAAATGGAGAAAAAAATTCACATAATCGAATTCGATTTTTTTCGATAAAAAGTTTATATTTTTAATCAGTGTGCATTCACATTGTCGATGAAGTTTAGCCATTTTTAGGGTAACTCGTCTTTCAACTTTGCGAAAACATATCCCGTTCCAAGATGTGATATTTGTCACCTCAGCAATGACTTGCCGCATTTTAAAAGTGTACTTTGTTGTCTGCAAGGTAATCCGCGATTGTCAAAATTCGTAAAGACGAGCCCAGCGAAAGCACTCGAGTTATAATTAATTTTCCCCTGGAGTGGCCGATTAGGCGATCGCATAACAGCCTCATTTGCCTGAGAGTCTATTCAGCTTATTAATGACCTCTAATAAACATTCTTCAAGTGGAAATGTCCGAATAACAAGTAATCATTAAATACAGAAACCCCTTAATATAAATGTCCTTTACAGAAGGAAATTTGTTCAAATTAACTCAATCAAAGTCAGGTTTCATTTCAAAAATAAATCTTTTCTCACTTTTCGGCCGCCTTTTTCATTCCGTTTTCCCCACTCGTCGCATTCGTTGCCATTCCCATTCATCCCGGGATTCTCGACTCACTTTCCATTCGGACTTTTTTCATAATATGGACTCTTAAAGTCTCCCACTCCCTCCCAATCTAAATCTCTTTTCTTCCATTTATCCCGATTCGTATGAATGCGACCACCCACTCGGACGGATAAGGAGAGGTTTGGCTCAAAAGGTCGGCCACTGAAGGATTTAGGGGATGTGAAGGTGAGGAATTCGGCTTTTCTGGGTCATTAACTAAGTTTGACATAATCGAGCTCTATCATGCTCTGACTAGACGTACTCACGCTCTGGGATTATATATATACAGTGAAACCTGTTTCTGTATTCCAAATATGAACGATGTAAAACAGATCGGATTCAGAAAATACATCAGTGAATTATGAAATACAGTATATAGATAATATGGAACTTAAATATTCAGTGAAAATTGGGATACTTAATGTTGTTTCGATCACAAACTAAAAACTAGAAAGGTGTTGTTGTTGAATTTTTTACTGAACACGCCACCAGTAAAGTGTTGAAGATTTCCCCACATAAATTATAAATGTTATTTTTTAACTTCCATCTATAAACTAAGAGCAAATATGGTGGCATCAACTGGCCATGAACAACAATAACAAATGTTCCATTAATGGCTTCCACCATATTCTGTCACGATGTTATTTATATTTACATAAATTACATGCATTCTACCGCGGATTGCAGGCGGGAGGGAAAAGCAATATAATTTTCATAAATTATACACTGCTTCCACAAGTTTGAAGCTGAAATTTTGTACAAAAATGGAGGTGAGATAGAAATTGTTCAAAGCGCGGTTAAAATGGAAAAAAGTGTTTTATTTCCATAAAAAATTTTGGACGAACGCTTTAGCTGTGCACTGTGCAGAAAATAATTGGGCTTAAAATTATAAGTTTAAATTATTAATATATGATAAAAGTGTCGGCTCCCGGAAAGGTTCAAATCGTTTTATGTAAAACCTTTTCTTATTTAGACTTCCTGAGGGGAGAGATTTCCTTTTAAAACCTTTTAAAGTTAATTCCCACACACTTAATACTTCTCGAGTTTCGGCAAAGCATAAAAGTTTATAAGAGAAAGGAACTTTATTTTTATAGCTTAAATGAGAAACCAATAGCGGTTTGCCTCAGTCGCGAGTGTACGCCATATGTGGTCGCCTCTCCAATAAAAGTCTTTGAAAAAAAAACAAAAAGATGAAATCTCAACAAATTAAAAGAATTTGGTTCAATATGACATTTTAATAAGTGAACATTCAACATTCAACTCTCTCGCCTTCAGTCATCATTGAGGTGAAGAATTCCTTGTCTCTGCTCTCGAAAAAAACCATTTAGAGAAAAGTAATAGTCGGAGAGAAGATCCAAATAATCCCCCGAGAAAGGGAGTGAAAAAGTAAGCGAAGAAAATGGAAAAGTGCAGGATATCGGTTAATCAGGCAACGTTGAGAGAAGAAAAGTTAATTGAAATTCTCCAGAGCCAGACGCTCGCAAGGATTTTCTATTCCTTAAACAACCTGTGAACTGGGCTTGTTGATTTAATGTTCAACCCTTCCACCCTTTACCACCCTTTGATTGCGGTCTCTCACTCGGGTCTCCGCTCCCCACCATGTCCCCTCTCCGCAATTACTCTGAAAACCTTTTTCTTTTCTTTTCTTTTCTTTTCTTTTCTGCCACTTTAATTTTATTTGCTATTTTCCCCCTTTCCAAGTTGGCACTTTGCTATGCGATTCAAAGAGTTTTCATCGAAAGCCATCGTAGTAAAAGAGAGTCGTTGATTGGTAACAAAAAACTAAACAGAGGGCGCAGTTAACCGTTGATCATTCCAGGGTTGCCAACTTAAGGGTCCAAAACTCAAATTTAGGGGTTGAAAGATCCCAATGGAATTTTCTAGAAGCATTTTTAGGCTTTTTTAGCTTTCATTTTTCATTTTTTATACTTATAATTACCAAATTGTGATTTATGATTTATTAAAAGGTTTATGTAATAATAATAATTAAAAGATTTGTTTTTAGAGGTGGTTTTTCATTTTAACAATAAATTTCATTTCTGATTGGTAATTAATGGGGTTAGTTTTTATTTAGTTTTATATTCTAATTTTAAACATTTCATTTTGATTGGATGGATTTATTATAGTTTTTTAGTGATTACATTTAATTTTTTAATTAATTTTTAAATACATTTAAGAGGTGAGGCTTAAAGCGAAAAGCGTTTTGGGGTTATTATGTTTTATTAATATATTACATATTACTTTAATTATTATATTACTAGTTTTTTCCTGTTTATTACTAATTAATTTAATAAATTGTATTACATTTTGCCTCACAGGGATTTCGTTCACCCTTGTGAAACTATTCTTGAAAATTAAATTACAGAAAAAATGTGGTGTCTTTAACTTTTTTCGGTTCACCTTTGGTTGTCGACGAGAAGAGCTGGAGCGGGAAAGTCACCGGTAAAGGAAAATAGAAATGAAAATCGGTGAAAAGCACTCAAACAATTTTCCGCAGTTTTCAGAATCACTTAACCTCCCAAAAGTTGACCCTCTCACATTGAAAATGGCTCATCCGGTTTGAGGGAAAAAGCACGTTTCTTCCGGTCAACTGTGACCTCTGAAAAGTGCTCCTGGCGGGATAAAGGTGGAGCCTTCTTTCAGAATTACGAAGATAAATTGCGTAATTGTGGAGGAAACGCGGAAATTGGAAGAGGACGAAGTCCCTTTTGTGCCCTTAAATAAATGTACTTCAAAGGGTTAATTTTAACCGAAATGTTGACTCTTTCGGGTCCTCGGCCCTTCGTATAACTTTTTCGCTTCCGCTCACCCTCTATCGCACACCCCCTCGCTTTAGGGGAGGCACTGCAATAACCGAATTCATAGTGAATGAGTCGCAATCAAATTTTAAAAGACCGACGCCACCCCGTGCCGAGAGGGTTTAAAAAAACAATTAAAAAGGCGAACTAATTCCATAATCGGCTCCCGTGCGCTCCCCCCTCGCCCCGTGCATTCCCACCCCCTGTTTTTGCATTTTTATTTTTCGCTCTTCACCCAATTCAAAGGAGCTTTCGACAGAAAGTAATTTTGCGCATTCAATAGCTTTTTTCCCTTTCATAACGCGAATTACCCGCTCTCCGGCACGATCTCAGAAGCTGTTTGAATAAATTTATGGAGCAAGTGGATGGCGAGGATCTTCTTCGAGATAAAAGCTTCACCTCTGGAGCGGTAAACACGATTTTCCTTCGTCTCCTTTCCTCTCCTTTTCGAACGGAATTACAATTTTTATTGGGGAGGGAGAAAAGTTTTTCGCCCTGTAAATATTCATGAGGGAAAATGTGTGATGAATGTCAAAAAATGTCGACTTAAGTTTGTCGGAAAAATCCGACAAACATCCCCCCTCGTTCTCCATATCACGCCATTTTGAAATCGTTCTCCACGGACGCGCGGGGGTTGAAACTCCTCCAGAATGGAAGTTTTGTCTTTTCCAAGTCCTGGAAGGAGGGAAGGAAGCGTTCGGGGAATTTCCTTCATTTGTTCCCGAAACTCGAGGAATGCGATAATCGAAACTGGAGGAACGAAGAAAACATGTCGGAAATGAGAAATTTTTCCGCGGAAGAACCTGAACTCGAATATCGACTTCATCTTGGTTTTCCGCCCCCTCTCCAATTAAAATTAACGAGGTGAGGGACTGGGATAGATTATAAAATTTCATGGCGGCTTGCAAGCCGAAAAACGAATGAAAAATGTTGACAGAAAGCGACAGAAATTTGAAAACCCTCGGGAGGGCCCCGCAAATTTTTCACGCGAAATAAATCTTTGAGGGGACATTTCCAGAAGGCCTTCTGCCCGTGCACAGTTCCATTGCTCATTTGCATCTGAATTATTCCCCTTTTTTTCTAGGGCGGGAAAGCCAAACAATGCTCTAATTTAATTTTATCTCCGCCCACATCTCCTGTCCAGGAGATAAAAGCGCACAAATTATTTTCCGTACTCGCACTTATCGTAAATTCTGATTAACAACTTGTAATATTGGTAGTCGAGTCCAATTAGTTGAGAAATGAGCAGAAATGAGGGGTGAAGTTACACTGATTCCTAAGAAGCTGAAACTTGGTCATACTGTTCACAGTATAATTATAAAAGTATAGCATCCAACTTTTTGAATCGTTATTTCTGAGAAGCGGTGGCTCTTAAGAGAAAAAGTATTGATTTATTTTTTCTATTGAATTTTATGAACTAAAATTTTTGTCTGAGCTAATTTTACAATAAAACTTACCGTTTTGCTTTTCCCAATGTCGCTGTTATACTTTTATAATTATATTGTGAACAATATGACCAAGTTCCAGCTCCTTAAGTATTAGTGTAACTTCACCCCTCATTTTTGAACTAATTTGAGTGAACTACATTGCAGTTCCGGTCATTGCCGTTTTTACAGTTAATAATTGCACTGGCATTTGGTCATTCCGTTTGAGATTAATTGTGCTGTCGCCATGATATTTACTCCCCAGTTTGGCTTGAATAATGGCTGAAACGGTTCGGGTAAACCCGCCCTCTGAGAGCTTCTTTTCAGCCCCTGCGAAAAGCCCGGAGGAAAATTAAAGCTTTCGAAAAAGCTTCCTAATGATGTTGACTCTTACGAAAGAGCCCAATCAAAGCCTGATTTTTCATTTTTCTTTCCAAGTGTTTAAGCTAATTTTCCTTTGGTTATCAATAGAGATGATTTGTCAGATTTTAATTTCTTTGATACAAGGCATCAAAAATTGAAATTTTAAAGGGAACCCGGCTTCATAAAGGATGATTTAAATGGCAAATTATCTCACTCGGGAAAAGATGAAGCTTGAATAGGGAATGGGTTTCAGAAAGCCCTGCATCTCCTTATTTTTCATTATGGTTTTGAAAAGCTGATGATAGTTCGGTTGGGTCTTTTTTTATTGGTGCTTTTGTTAGCGAAAGCCCATGTGCAAATTAGCAGTACAGTGTCCAATACACTGGCTAAGGGGTTGTGAGGGCTAAAGGACACCCCCTCACAAAATGGAATGGGGCATCGAGGACGGATGGAAGGAGTACTTTGGGAATATGAAGTAACTTTGAAGCTTAGATGGCTTCATCAATGGACTACTGAAACAGAGAGAAGTCATTGGAAGTTAAATATTATCGATTATTCTTCGTATTGAAAAAAGTCCAATATAAATGTATTAATATTTTTTTAAATATATATATAAATCTGTTGAAGGAAGGAACGTTCTTAAATGAAAGCACATAGTTGGGGGCAGTAAAAAAAATGCCTATGTGTTCTGCTGCCGTAGAAAATATTCAGAAGGAAGATATAAAACTGTAAAAAGAAATTGAAAAGTGCAATACTGTCACGGGCTCTGACAGCCAACCGCTAACTTTTCTGACGTGATAAAAAACGAAATAGCAGAAATAATCGGGAGAAATGACGAAGAAAACCGAAAGGAGCTTTTATGAAAAAAAGAGCCCGGCCGGATTTTATTATAATTCGTCGCGATAAAATTCGTTTTGATTTTTTTCACCGATAAAACATTATGGACATCGAATCCATTCTTGGAAGATTATTAAAAGCGATTAAGTCGAAGGAAGCCGCCGAATAAAAAATTATCCACTGGCAAACCCACCCCCGAGTTGAGCCGGACTCAAGGGTTGAAGTCATTTCTTTTTACAAAATGTTAACCCTTAATTGCATCATTGGTAAAGTAAACAAATCTTGAGGGAGGATAGGCCGGCATTGTTTTTCTTTCAAAGCATTAATTCATTAAGATAAATATTTGAGAAACCGAATGGAGGAAATTGGCAAGTATTTTGGTCTCTCTCTCCCCATCGGTGGTGGTTCACCCCCGGGCGGGGGTCAGAAAACGACGAACGAAGCAGAAAACCCCGAGATATCCCAAAATCTGTTCTGTTCTCTCCCTCGGGAACGTCCCGAAGGGATGCTAAATCCGGGTTGTTTTCTGTATGGATATTCCCGGAAATGTATTGTCACCAGAAAACAATCAGAATCTGAATTTCCGGCGGAAATCCAACGTTCCCTTGAGAAAACCTCAAAATGGAACAACGGGCCTTTTATCAATAATTCGGAAAATATTGCTTCGGTGGAGAAACTGAAAAATCCGAGTTCAGTTGACACATCTGAGATCCCGGGGGAATCGAAATTCAAAAGATATAAATTAGATTGCATAAATAAATTGGATTGCATTGCAAAATTAGATTGCATCATCCCTCCGCCCCGTCGTGTTTACAATTAAGCATCCCCCTGGGCCGTTTCCCTGTCGATAATGTTAATCACTTGACACATGAAATATCGTTTCCAATTTCCACTTTCCATCGCTGCTCTCAAAGGAACGGAACGAACCTTTCTCTCTTTCCGCCCTCGTTCAGACAAAACAACCCTTTCTGATTGGAGATGAAAAGTCAGGGATTGTTTGAATTGAAACGGCGCCATTTACGAGAAATAAAAATAAAAAAAACACAATAGATATACTTATTAGAAAATTCATTACATATTGTTTGCCCCTTGTAACTCCCTGACTTCTGTAAAAATTTATGGAAAGCTCGCTGTCATGTAACTTTTCTCTCGCACGCTGCAATAGTTTCTCCCTAACTTTGTTATCTCTTTCCGACTCGGGGCAAGGCAGTGGAGAGAAAAAAATAAAATGGAAAACTGGGTCAAATTCGCGGAAGAAAAACTGTTAAGTAAAACGAGTCGGAGTTAATTGCTCTCTCTTAAAGTTACCTGGGGAAACTCCGGGAAACTTGTGGAAGGAAAACCGCCAAAAGTGACGGAAGTCAACTGAAGATAAGAAAGCTGAAAATTTAATCAAAGATGAATTCTTTTATTAGATGAGGGAGTTGAAATCGGTCGGAGTGGGAGTGCATAAGCTCAGGATGGGCGCGGGTGTCCCGTGCAAGTACAAAAGCGGGGGGGGGGGGCGCGGGAGGGCAAAAATTGAAGTCAATTACACTTGACGAGGACAAAATTTAAAAGAAAATTAGCTGAAAGTTTCGGGGAAGTAATCTGCCGGGTCTAAGCCGGAGAAGAGATAAGAAACAAAATGAAAAGAGAAGACGGAAGAGGGGAGATGGAAAGAGAAAATAATTAAAACTTTTTAAAAAAGTCTCTCCTCCGCCATATCATTGAAATGTGCGTTTGCAGCGTAGACTCAAGGCATTCGAGCTTTCGAGAAACGAATAAAGGGAGCTTTCGCTAATTACGGAAAGTACAGTTTCTCGTGCTCTCCATTTCCTTTCACCTTCTTATAAGCATCTTGTATAAGTGTTTCCCTCCGTTTTTCAGTTTCTTTTAAAAGCTTTTCGCTGTAGGAGATCAAGGTCAGGTGAACGACGAAAGCTTCATTCGGCCGAGTCTCTCAGATAAAAGCACGACTTTGTGACGTTGCCATAATCGCGGGATTTTTCGGGAAAGAGATCCAAAGGGAAGACATGATTCTGCTTCATCAGCACGCGAGCAAAAACTCCTTCGGAATTGAGGGGGACAAAAAAGCCTGGAAGAAGCCCATGTTTTTTATGGAAAGCTCTCGGGGAGGGAAAAGCGAGGGAAATTCTTGCCAATTTTTATAACGTAGTTGGAAGAGAAATATCTTAAAACTAGGCATAAATCAAATTAAATAGGGCGAGCGTTCGCGAACGCTTTCTATGATATACTGTGTTTTACTCATTGGTCTCGTAATCACTTTTGATTATGCTCTCCTATTAATCAAATTATTCCTCTTTGTGTGTCCTTTTGCGACTTCACTTTTATTTGGTCGCTTTCCAATTGTTCTTTTCTCGCTTTTTTCTCACTTGGAAAGCTTTTCTCCGTGGCCGTCCCGAATTATTTATATTTGTGCACTTTCCCTTCACTCTTCGGCCTCGGAGGAAAAGCAAACAGCAAAAAAGCTTTCAAACGTTATCCGAAACCGAATCCCCCACCCCTCCTCCCCCTCGCTGGAAATATATTACAACAGAATGCACAAAACCCTGACCCGAACAGACTCATAATTTCCTTTCTCAGCTTATGGAAATCCATTGAAGGGAGTGAAATTTTAAGTTTAAACTCGGAGTCGTTCTTTGCTGAATCTGGTGGACAATGAATGTGGCAGCAGAAGAAACCGAGCCAACACTAACATTAGAACCGGCGAAAAATCGCTTTGCCGGTCAGTTTGACCGTTGGCTTTTTCCCTCGTATATAAATAAAAGAAATAAACAACGACCTCGCGGGGATGAAAATTTATCATCTCTGTCGATAACATTTCCAGAGATTCCCCCGAATATCCCCGCGGGGAACTTAAATGAAACGAAAAGCACCTAAACGCAGGATATTGAAAATCGTGTGAGTGTTCGCACCACGAGATCTCTATCAATGACAGCGGTCCGCATAAATTATCTGGCAGCTGACGGGTTTAACAATTATCACGAGTAATGTTTTATCGATTTAATGAAATCCCAATCCACACGTCCCCTTTCCGAATTCAATCAAAAAATAAAATATTGGGAAAGTGTGAGAAAATCCCGGGGGGAGGCGAAAGGGGGTGAGGAATTTAAAAAAAAATCTCCATGTGTTAATTATTCCGCAACAGCTTTGGGACATGCTCGGGGAAAGAGTGGAAAAACAGGAAATGAGGCTTTCATTTACATGTGTATGCCTCAGCGGTCAAGGGGGCGAAGGGGTTGATTTATGCGGATTTCTCCCCGAATCGAAGGAATTATTTTCTAATTTGACAACCGTAAATTTCCGATGAAAGCGGCGGCTCGTGAAAGTCTCCCCAAAATGAAGAGCGAGCAATCCGGAAATGGACGGGAGGCGTTTCCGCCTTCAACTGCCGGGAGAACGCCGGCAGAACGAGAACGTCCGAGGTCTTCGATTCTCGATTTTCCTCCCCTTTTTCTCTGCCAGGCTTTCAACCCTTGGAAAAATCAAGAATCCTTATAAAGTGAAGATCCCCAGGTGAACAAAAGCTTTTACTTTTAGATATTTGATAGCCTTGGCAGTGAAATTTTTCCCTGGCAACCTCTGCCCGGCTACTTTATTCATTCCCGACCACCATAATGGACGCTCATATTTTTCAATCGATATTTTCTCTAATAATAACCTTTATTAATTTGTTATTTGTTGCAATTTTTGCTCTTGTTTATTTTTCAGATTTTAGCGCTTGCTTTTGTATTTCACGTAATAATCCCTTCCGTATTTGTATTGGGATTTACTTTGTAATTTACGGTTGTAACTTTTCATGGTAATTTATGTACAATATATATCATATACAATATATATATTACAGGGTGAATGTGAAATGCCGAGATTGTATAAAATGTCGGATGGTTTTAGGACCAACTGCACATAAATAAAACGAGAGGGAATTCCAGTTGCACCACTGTTCATTTGTCTCTGCATTGTACCCCACGAAGACTATCCGCTTTCGACTTATAGAATTTTTTTTTTCAGGAAAAATCTTTTCGGCGGAGTGTCAAACTGCTTCAAGTACTCCTACCTGGATGATATTTATAAATGCGTCAATCAATCCACGGGTGAGTATCTTCTTTTTCCAACTTGGGAAAACATTTCATATTTGACGTAAATTCCATCCAAAAAGCAAACGGGTTTAAAAAGCTAATTTAAAAGTTTTAAAAAGAGATTTGAAAACGTCGTCAGAGTTGTGTAAATATAAGTAAGGTTTCAGCAGCAGCCGCTAAAAAAGTATTTCAAAGTATTCGGGAATGAATGATTGGTTTATTTCATGAATTTATATATGCGGAACATATATTTAATAAAAAAAATAGCATAATGGTAATATCATATATTTTCTTTAACAACTAATAAATTTTTTATGTGATAAATACATGAGTGGCCAATACAAAAAGTATTATGGATAATAAATATTGTATGGTATACATATTATATACTAAGATATTTTCAAATAAAAATACAGTCTGCATTTAACGCAAACCTATTTTGACAATCTAAAGTGTAATTACTTAACTTAATCGCCTATGCCTAATTAATAACTTAAATCTCTCCCACCTTTCGCTTTTGATGGATTTTACGAAAGATTTCCATTGCTGTCGTCGTCAGCGGTCTTTTACAGTCCATTTCTCTGCTTTTGAGGGCTTCTCAGATGTTATCTTTCCACTTTATGGCTGCCTTTCTTCTTCTGTCTGTCTTCTGCCAATTTCAAAGGTCTTATTAAGAGTCTGTTCTTCGATGTTTTATCTCATTAAAGGGTTTTTATCGATTTGACGATGTTATACAACAGAACAATTTTCGGGTGGGCCACACATAAACACATTTAATGTTTTAAATTAATAATTTTTGTTATTTCCGAGCATATGAAGTCATGTCTTCGTATTTTAAATTAAAAAAAAACCTTAAAACATATAATACCCCCCAAAAATTTCATTCCTCTCTGTGAACCCCTGGTCCAAAGGGCCCAGTGTTGCTCTCCCCTAATTTACAGTAAATACAATTAAAATCTACACCCGAAATGGGGTTTGCCATCATTCTGTTTATCGGCTGTCATATAATGAGGATTTTCCACGCATTCTTTCCTTTGGAAGAAAAACCGCTTCGGTTATTCGGCCATAAATGAGAATTAAAAACAAACGGATGATAAGAAACGTCGCCAAACATACAAGAAGAGCAAACGGCAGTTAAAATTCACCCCCTGACACCCAAAACGTTCATTTAATCGGGATTTATCGAGAATGATTGATGGCAATTAATAAACGTGTTTTTCATTCCGGCCACCTTTCCGTCCCCCCGTTTTTTTTTCTTATTTAAGAGATTATAATGGGGGAAAAAAGTTTTTCCCGCATTATGGAGATAGAGAGAAAAAAGTTCTTTTTTTCTACAAATAAGTTTTTTTCTTCTCGTTTTGAAATAATGAGAACGATGATGATGATCATCATTCTTTTTTTCTTTTTATTTAAAAAAAAAGATTTTCATGAATGGGAATAATTTTGTAGCCCCCCCCCCCCCCGCCTTCCTCGTTTTTCCGGAAGCTGACAGGAATCGCTTATTGAATTTTTAAAAATTTTGTTTTATGAATTTCATTAAGTGCATTTCACGCGGGGGAATGTGGCGGAAGGAATCGTGACAAGTTTACCGTTTTATCATTATATATACAGTATTTTGCAGGCAAAGTGTGAAATACGGGATTCTATTAGTTATTCTATTGCTGATTGTTTGAGGCAAAGTATGAAATGAATGCTATTTGCTTTGCCCTCGGGCAGAGTATGTAATTCCTAATTGCCGCGACTGGTTTTGGGGGGGGGGGGGGGCAGACAGTGTATTGCCGCTGTTTCGTACGAGTTTCCATTCCCATATCACAAACAACTTCTTGGCGTCAGTCAAGAAAAAAAGAACACAACCCCTCACTGGCCGTCTTCCTAGAAATTCCTAGAAGGCAGTCATGAGTCTTTTGTCTTTCGTTGTGTGAGCTGAGTTGAGTGTAAGTTGTGCGGAATATAGTTTTTGTTTTGTTTACCGAAGAAAAACCCAACATCAGGCCCAAAAACCTAATATGGAAGACTAAAGTGCCAAAATATCATGTGGTTTTTTGTGGTTTTTTGTGGTTTTTTGTGGTTTTTGTGTGAAAGAACAGTGCAATTCTAAGTGTGAGTACGATCTCAGTTCTTCTGTCTCTTTGAACATGAACAAATTATCTATTAATTGATTTAAATAACTATCGATAAAGATTTCTGTTGTGTCATTCTACACTTTGGCCAAACGATACTCGTCATTGTACACAATGCCTAGGGCCCTTTGATATTTCATGCTTTGCCTTCCGTCCGTCCGCTTCACGCGGACACTACGGCAGGTACAGAAAATGGACTTCCTCATTTCGGGCGGAGATAAAATGTTCAGCCTTTGGAAAAATGTGGAAAACTGACTGACCGTAAATTGTTGATGAAAGTTTTCCTTAAATGCGGGATATTTTTCTTTCCCCTCTCTCCCCTCCCTTGCCCCTCACGCACCCCCACCCCCTGCATTCCCTTTCTATCGATCTAACTTTCCCATGCCGCACTCGATCCTCGCCTCTCTCTTTATACTGTATATAAAAGAGTCCGTGAAAGATAAAACCATTTTTTCTTGTTAGCTTTTTTAACGTTTTTATGAGTTTTCCAGCCCCGTCGGCCATCCCTAATTTAACCCTCAAAGACCGGGATTTCGGACTCCATTCAGGTCTCGTTGACCCCAGGTTTTTTCACTTTGAGCTTTTACACTCAAATGATATAAAATATTTCCCCTTGGCCATTAGTGGTTTTAGAACAGCTAAACATTTCACCAACAGCTGAGTAATAAAATTACTGTAATAAAATTAATAACATAATGTAAACAGTATAAGCAAATGTAAACGTATTTTAATAAAACATAAATATTGACCAACAAAAACGAGAGAAAGAATGAGACACGTAATTACATAAATAAATAAACAATGAATTGATAAACAAATTGATGAACAAATTGTGAATGTAAAAGAAAAGAATGTAATATTAAGATAATAAATAAATAAATAATAAATATTATTGTGCAAAGTATTTTACAGTCTAATTACAATCAGAAAATAATTAAAAATATATTATTTCAAAGTTTTTATTTAATGTGGTTTTCAGACATTTTAGTGAAGAAATGTGACATTTTCATAAATAACTATGGATTAAGCCTATCTAAACCCGATTATGTTTGTTAATATATGTGTCAGAATAATCATCTCCTCATCTCCTCATCTCCTCATCTCCTCTGCTGGGGTAAATTGGGAGGGCGACAAATGTTTTCATTGAAAAGAAAAACAGTTTTGTCAGTTAGTGAACGAATTCGAATGCTTAAAATTGAGACATTCAGTCCGTTGTTTATTGAGCCTTTGCCTGTTAAACCCATAAGAAATCCCGACAAGCATTTGTTCTTCCTGTCAACTTTTTATTTCCCCACAGAGCCTTCTATAAAATCGGTCGACATAGTGGTCGACATAGTGGTCGATTCGACACTGATTCATTAACCTGTTGCGAACGGCATCTCATGTTGATCTCATGTTGATCTCGTGTTGCCTCCAACCCTTGTTCTGTTCCCAAACTCAGGTCGGCCAATTCCGAAATTCATAATTTGCCTCATGCGGTGCTTTCACGGCAGCGGGACTCCATTGTTCTTCGGCCAATTCGGCTCAAAGTTCTGCCATTGTTTCGATTGCTTCGAAGAGGAGTGTTTCATCTCTGGCTTTTACAGCAACTCACAAATGGAAAGGAGTTTTCCTTTCCTGTCGGGGGATTTTTCACCATTTCATTTTCATAACCGTAAAACTGTGACCGACAGGAACTCAACAGGACCAAGTTAAGCTCGTTAAGGTTTTCCCTGTATTTTTATTTAACTTATTCGGTCGTTGGTTTTTTTTCGTTTCCAGTTCCTCAGATTTTGTTTTTAAAAAAATTTACATCTTTTTTCATAAAATAAGAGATAAAGATTCAATAGATAAAATTAAAATTTAAAATAAAAAGTGAAGTAGAAGAATTATTTAAAAAAGATTTCAGTTTTGCGCTTTAAAAAGTGGCTAAAGTAAAACTGACTGAACTTTTTGTACTGTTTTTTTTATTTTAAATTTGAAGAGCTTTAAGAATGCATTCGTGGAATTAGAAAATTACGGCGATTTTATTCTTCCAGAATGGAAAATTTCCTGCCGTTCGACTCTCCCCCCGCAATCGAAACTTAAAAGCTCTCAATTTTGACTTTTCTCAATCTGAATAGTTTTTCGTAATTTTCCAAACAGAAATCGATAAGGAAGAGTTCTTCGAGAAACTCGGCCGGGAACTGATTCTGACGAGCTGCGAGGGCAGACTGGAAAGGGCTTTCCGATGCCTGGGCGGAAACCTCCCGGACTTCCTAACGACTCTAGACAGTGTTCACGACGTCCTTCAGCAGGAGGGCGAGTGTGCCGGTGATGGGGTGAAAAGTGTGAACGGACTCGACGGGTGCGACGACGTTTTGGACTCGGACCAACCAGGGTTCACGTGCACGACGAGGGTGAGGCTGAGGGGGCGGACGGGCCTGCACCTGCACTTCACCGCGCCCTGCCCCGCGGTGGCCCACCTGTTCGCGGGCACCCTCAAAGCAATCGCTGACAGGCTGTACAATACTCCGATCAGCATAGAGCTCTGCACGCACGACTCCTTGCATTACAGGTGAGCCGAGAACGGGCAGCGCCGCAGATGACCGCGAGCAATCCCAATTTCAGGTACCTAATCACGACGACCTCCGTCTTGGACAGCCATCTGCGAGAGAGGTCGGCGTCGCTGGCGCCGGAGGACCTCTCCATAAGCGTGGCCACCTTCTGCAAGGCTTTCCCCTGGCACTTCATCCTCGACAGGAGGTTAGAGTTCATACAGTTGGGAAGTGGTTTTTCGAGACTTTTCGCTCGCGGGAGCAAGACGATCGGAGTGAGTTATAAGAAATACCTGAAAATCAGGCGGCCGAAAGGGATTTTTTCCAATTTCGACGACATCATCAAGAGATCAAACATGCCTTTTTTATTCACCATACTGGAGGGTTCGGCAAAGGTAAGTCAAATGGCTGAAGTCCCCCGATATCCGATATCGGAATCGTGCACATGTTTCAGCTCTGCGTTTTATATGAAAGTCCAATGAATGAACCGGAATCGCTGTTTCTTATTGGAGTCGTGCAATTGTTGCAGGGACTCGAGCTCAAAGGGCAAATGGTGTACTGTCCCGAATCCGACTCCATTCTCTTCGTCGGGTCTCCCTTCCTGGACGGGCTGGACGGCCTCACGGGGAGAGGACTCTTCATATCGGACATCCCCATACACGACGCCACGAGGGACGTCATCCTCGTGGGGGAGCAGGCGAGGGCGCAGGTGAGTGGGGGAGCAGGCGAGGGCGCAGGTGAGTGGGGGATACCGTGGAAATTAAACTTCTGCTCACGGCCGCGCTTCTCACGTTGATTTATTGTCCAAATCGAAGCGAGGTTCACCTAAGGAAAGAAAGATGGCGGCGAGGGCTTAAAGTGCCAGCAAACAATGGTTTGCTCCTAAGATGTCATTCCATTTTGTAGTGGTACTACTGTTTACACTACAATTTATATTTTTGTCTTCGGTTATGGAGTTACAAATTTATAACCTCACAATTAAAAGAGGGCTTATTTATAATTAAGAGTTCCTCTTCTTAAACTTTTTTTGGCATCTTTTTCTTTTTCTTTATTTTTCTTTGAATCTTCTTCCCTAACTTCGCCTTTTTCTTCTCTGCTTCTCTTCGCTTCTTCTCTGAGTTTCTCTTCAATGGCTCTTTGCCATTGTTTTTGATTATCTTAATCCCTTTTTTCTATTTTCTATATTAAGTTTTTATATTTCAGTTTAATGTTGATAACATCTCTCCTTGAAAGTATTTTTTCTTTCAGTTGTTCCACTCTGCTTTCAGCTTTATTTTTCATCTTTTCGTCTATGTTAAAGTTTTCAGCTCTTCTTTTTTCGTTTTCTGCATTTAAGT
Organism: Brueelia nebulosa; assembly: GCA_028293925.1. NCBI lineage: Eukaryota > Metazoa > Arthropoda > Insecta > Psocodea > Philopteridae > Brueelia > Brueelia nebulosa. The sequence goes on from JAQIBA010000026.1 coordinate 381,578, forward strand.
TTTTAGCTTTTCTTTTTTTTTGGGGGTGGGGGGGGGGGTTAAGTATTTTTTAATTTTTCGTGTCCGTCGCACGCTTTTATCTTTTGCTCCAATAATTCTGGTTACGATTTTCAGAAAAATTGTTTTTCTTTCTTCCAAATTTGGGGTCATTCAATCGACCCCGAGAACCCATCTTAAGTATTTTCCCTTCAAATTTCGGATATGCTTTGTATCCCCTTATGAAAAAACTACGCCTTTTGCCGCGTGATCAAATAACAGAATTTGTTTTCTCCTTCTTTTCAGACTTTTTCATCTTTTACTCCATCTTTTTTATTATTGGCCTCAAATGTAAACCCCAGATATTTGAAATTGTTCTTCTTCTTTCCACGCCCATGTTTTGCTTTTCCTTTTCTTCCTTTTTTCAATATCATTTTACATTCAATGAAGAGTCAAATTTCAAATGCTGAATTTTTTCTTCTGAAAAACAAAACCGGAAATGCTTTCCTTAATAACCCCTCATAGAAAAAACCCAATGCGCTTTATTTGAAGGCCAAACATTTTCTTTGGATGCAGTCATCTTTGAATTTTTTCAATTAATTCTCACCATGAGTTTTTTCATTGACTCACCCCCACCCCCTCCCCCATTGAAAAAGCACCTTTTCCCGGTCGCTCTATCTGTCTTTTTCACTCATTGATTTTCGGTGTCAATTTTTTATCATTTTTGACGGGTCGACCCATTTTTCCTTTTTTTAATTTTTTTTTAAAGACTCCAAAAGGTTCCCAATTTCCAGAATGATTTATTCGCTGCGGGTTTTCTTTCCCCTCACCCTCAGACAATGATGGAAGTCTCCCGACCGAATCGCCCCTTCGGTCACACTCACAAGGGGTTGCAACTAGGTTTGGATGACATTCCATCCCTGCATTTGAAATCTATTTCCGGTGGGGATGAATCATTTCTTGTCGGAATATTCCAATACAGTGGCTAAGCAGATGATCGAGATTAAACTAAATAATAATAAAGGGGGAAATATTTAATAAGTTTTAAAAAATGAATTCAAACACCATAGGACTGTTTAAAAAGTTATCAGGGAAAGCTGATAAGCCGGGTTTAACGATGTAAAAAGGAAGGGAAGTCGGGTCCCCGCGCCATTTCGTTTTAATTATTCCGAATGCGATGATAACCCAAATGGAGCCATTGAATTTGGCCGCAGGAAATACAATGTATTCCGGCCGGGGCGACCCGCTTTTGTATTCGATAAAATGCTTCACTTGTGTAGTTTTAGTTATATTGAAAATATAAATTCATTCATTCCGTAACATTTATTTTTTGGGAAATACCGCATTTTATCGGTTGGCCTGAAGAACAAATTACAGTCTCGTTGTAAATTCGTAAATTACCGCCATCATTTTGCGTGTTTGATTACCTTTCGTAAAAGTTTTAAGTGAAGTTCCGAATTTCCTCAAACCTTTCAGAGCCAATAAACCAATTTCAAGACATTTGAAAGTATAATTAAGAGAAAGTTAGCAGAAGGCAAAATCCAAAAAGAATTACGATAAAAATTATAAAAAATCACTTCTTTTGTCATTGTAATATTTGGAGAACGTTTTAAATCCCGTAATTTTTAGAGAAATAAGAAATCATCTCATATTTTTATTGGTATTTTCCAGTAATTGTAGGAATTTTAGGCGTTTTTGGTTGGCTAAAATTGGCAACATTGGACCTTTCTTTTTATAATTATTTTTAACATTTACTCTGTAGTACATTTCTTAATTTAAGAGTAGATTGAATTTTTTAATTAATTTTTATATTTTTACGAGGTGGAGTGTGAGTGCTTTTATAAGTCATCGCAACATATCTAATTGCTGTACATATCTCAGGATACATAATACAGATGTCGTCGTGCAGTGCTCCCAATGTGTTTCCAACAAAGGACACTCATTGTTAATTGTGGATTTACGTGTTCACACTTAAAATAATATTTCGTCCGCTGTTTAGAAAATGGGCCCTTATTTTTCGGTGAGACTTGGAGGATTTGCGGTTTTCCGGCAAAGCGGATGTCTTATCGGCAGCCTTTGTCGGGCTGTGGATTTTTCACGAATAAATGTTGAACGGGTCAGTGAACGAAATGCCGTTGGCGGTAATCCCGAGATTAAATTCTGCTGAATGGCATTATTTCCTAATCCATCTCCTCCGAGCTTTCGGACTGATTTCATTCATCGGCGAAGGAACGGCTCTTTCAGAACTGTCCTTGTGATTGGGACCGCCAGTTTTTCATTTTCCAAATTAGTTCAATTAGGATGATTATTTTTTTTCCCTTCAGCCGGACACCAGAGGGTTTCTACTGCTTGATTTGACGCCATTTCGCCAATAATGACATCCTTTGGCCGGAAGACATTGTTGTTTTCCTCCAAACCGTAAATTGACAAATTGTAAATTCTGTCTTGCTTGAGCTGGTTTTACCCCTAATATATGCGAAGCACCTGAAAGAAGTTCCACTTGCTAAATGGCGGATAATTTTTCTATCAAAATATTGGCACACTTTTGGGGTTCTCCAAGAGGTGAAAAACTTAGGGGAAGTTTGAGAAGTGAAATTTAATCTCGGGGAATTTCTAAATTCGGGTCGGGGAAGAGAATAACGTAAAAAATTAGAGGCTTATTCGGGAATTAATTAAGATTAAAAGTTGACACGCCATTTTCCCCCTCCGCCCCCAGTAAATGGAGAGTGCTAACTTTTAAAAACAGCAGGAAAGAGGAGGACAAACCCTTTTTTGTTTGCTCATGAGCGGAGGAAAAATGGAAGGAAAAATTAATTTTACGCGTGGAAGTGGTTATGGGGAAAGATTAAAATAAAAACGGGGAGTACGTGCAAGAACACCCCTTATTCGGCGGTCGAGGAAAAGTTGACAAAAGCCCGAAGGGGTGACCTAAGGACCTGAGATTTCCAATTTGAGGGTTCTACTAATTAAAAAGGGTGGTTCCTCAAATTAACGGAATTTGCTTTCTCACTCTTCGACTCTCCTGAAACAAAAATTTAATTTTTTCCTCTTATATAAATTTATAAAATTAGGATATATTACAATATATACCAGGTCGCGTCTCGTATTGCATCACAATTTCTATCTGTATAAATCAGTATCTCACACTAAAAGATTGAACTCTGTAAGCCCTGTCACTCCATCTGACCTTAATGGTATGCAATACAATATTCCTCCTTTCCCCCTTCACTACAACCTACCCCTTCCTTCCTATTCTTTCTCTCTGGCTTCACTACAATCTTATATTTCCTCCCTATTTCCTCTCTCCACCGTATTAATCGTCCCCTCTAAAATATAAAACAGTTAAATCTAAAAATTATTGTTGTTGACGCGGAACTCTACAAATCATCCCCGAAAATGGATAAATCTTAAATCAAATCCAAAACATCATCCCTCAAAAGCAGCCGAATCTAAAAAAACCACTCCCGAAAGCAGTTAAATCCAAATGTGAAATCTATTTGGAAAGTATAAAATGAACGTTTTCTTGAGCGGCCAAAAAGTTGTCCGATTTCAGTTCCCCATAAAAATAAAAAGTGAAAGGCGAATGAAAGAAAGACAGAAAGAAAGTAAAAGGAATGGGGGGCGGGGGTTTTAGTTTTCCAAAGTGGGAAAAACCTTTCGCTTCCGCTCGCTATCCATGGAGGCAAACATTTTCTGTCCTCGACTTCTTTTTAATAATCCACATTTTAAAAGCAATATTTTTGTCAACAAAGCTTCCCCCGAAAAGTCCAACCTTTGGGGGAGGGGGAGAAGACAAAAGGGCGACGACAGCGATGACAGTTTTGTGCTTAACGGCGCTTGAAACGATCCTCTCCCGGATCCCTTCGACTTGCTCCCTTTCTGAAACCTTTCCAACCTCTCGTGACGTCATGGCGCCCTCTCTCGCTGCCCCCGAATGACGAAATGGATCCGCCCCTTTTCATTTCGTGAACAACTCGCGGGACCCCGGGCGACCAATGTCTTCATTTCAGTCCTCCTCTTCTTCCCATCTCAATCATTAAAGCAAACCTTACAACTTTCCCGAGAACAAAGGCTCCCACTGCTCCAAGAAATTCCTCTGTGGATTGAGCACTCCCGGATGGGGGGCCCTCGTATAAGTTAAGCGCAGAACGCGAGGACTATTTACGATCCTGGGAATGCGACCATGCATATAAATATTCCACTCCTTTCGCCATTTGCGGATATAATTTGTGAATAATTTCAGCAGAATCGCTGCTTTGTTCAAGTTATTCCATATTAATACGTTCTTCACTGAATTGACATTTGGAATAGCGGTTAATGTCGTTCCTCCATCAGCGATAGCTTCTTCTTCTGATTTTTCTTTCTTCGGCATACCAAAAGGACCGTGTATATAGAAAATATTGTTTTTGGAGATTACTGTTGTGTTATTATTTGTGGTCTGCTCTTAAATATCGAGGACGACGCGTCCACGTATCGCCGAAACCGAATTATTCTCGAGAGAATTTGAAAAAGCGGAAAAGCACAAGAGAAAACTTCATTTCCGGTGGGCGGCGCCAGTGCAAGCTCACGCCACGCCTTCCAACTTCCGGTGAAATTTCCCCGTCGTTCATTTCCCGGGAATGAGATCAGTTATTTCCTAATTTGCAAGTGCCAATCACCCCCACTCCCTCCCTTCATCCCCCCTCCGCCACCCAAAGCCTCGGCTCCTCTGCTTCTAATTAAACAAAACAATTTACATTTAAATTAATTTTTCCTTCTGGCTAATCTTGGCCTCCCAAAGCCGTCTTCTGCTGTTGGACGTGATCGGGCATGAACTACAATTGGCTCTCTTGGCTCAATAAACGGACCCCCGCGGCGCCCCGTCGTGGGCTGGTGTCCCGCGAGGGGAAGATCCGCTCCAACCTTTGACGCAACCCCCCGTCTCTTCCACTCGTGGGGGAGGCATAAATCTCATTAACAGCCGACGTATTGAATTTTCATGGAAAGCGTGGGAAAACAGTTGAGAATCAGTGTTGGAAAAATTGGGGACTTTCGAATTCTCTTCATTAGAAAATGGAGGCTTGGCAGAGTTGTCTGAACTTTGGCAAAGTGTAATAATTGTCTTGAAATAAATATTAACCTCTCGAGACGCTTTTGTCCGTGTTTGCTTCGCCGTGGGAATTGTCAGCGGGGAGATCCTTTTCCGCATTTCTGCGGCGAGCGCCTCCTAGCGGGAGATCGGAAACCTCTTCCGGGCCGGTTTCCGACTGTCTTCTGCTGCAGGGCTCTCCATCTTTGACTGCGTTATCCGGCAAAAAGATAAATGGTAAAATAGGAGAGCTTAATTGGTAAGAAATACATAAGATTATTAATAAATTACAAGACTGTAGTAATTATTGAGACACTGAATTAGAAGAGCCTCGTCATATGCTGATGTAATGGCCGGCCATAACGGTTGGATTACAACGAACAACAGAATCTGCTCAGCCACCGATGACTCTAATGGGAGTTTCTGACATCTTGCAATTGAGCCAATTTTCCAAATTACAATTAATTCGAGCTCGAACGAAATGAAAAAGTTTCGTCTTCGGGCCGCAGGTAGCGCTACAGGGGCTTCAGAAGGAAGGGCTTTTTCCAAACCCGATCCTCTAATCCCAACAGATCATCGAATTTGGTCATCAATAAAATTCTCTTTTATCAAATTGAACCCGAAAAGATCTTGGAAATCCGTCCGCACGTTTCTAACGAAGATTTACATTTGAAAAGTTCCGGAAAAGAGGGGGAAGTCCTCGAGGCAAGAGATAGAAGGCGTTCAGATCTCTCTCTCTCTCTCTCTCTCTCTCTCTTTCCACTATTTTCGAGCTTCACGAGATAATCCCGGAACGCCATTTCTATTTACACCCCTTCTTTTGATTATAAAAAGCGATGTCGTCGTCGTTTTGGGAATTTCCTTTTTGGATTTCAACCTTTTCTCCAGTTTTCTTGAAATATTATTCACTCGGATGAAGAGAAGCTCAACTTCAAGAAAAGGGACTTTTCGGAAGGAGAGGGGCTCCCCATCGTTTACCATCTCTATGTGTTCACCTGAAGGGTTGTGGAATACCATAGAGTCATTTGAGATGCTTTTAGGACTACAAAAGGTTCCTCTACCGTCCGTGGAGTGTCTTTTTACGATATTTTCCGAACGGACGGACATAAGGACGTAGTTTTTAGAGTTTTTATCGTCTAAAATTCTGAAATCATTGTCAAATAATTGCGAGAAATTAAAATGGAAAGCCGCCATCTTTAAAACGCTCGAACGACCCATTCAACGCATTCGCTTTCGTGTAATTGTTCATTTTTGGAAACTCGCGAACTTAGAAACGGTTTATCGGTTTATCCGAAGCGGCAGAAAATCTGTCACCTTCGTCTTCCTCGTGATAACATCTGAACAGCCAAAGAAATCCACTTTCCCGGGCGGAATAAATTCTCTGCCGATATTTAGGGAGCGAGGATTCTTTTCGAAGGCGGGAATCCCTTTTCGAGTCTCCGCAGAGCAAACAAAAGATTTCATCTTCCCGGAATCTTGGCATAATTTTATTTGCGATATCTCCGAAAGCCGAACTAAATAAGATTTCGTAAAAGTGAATTTTCCGCAGTTCGAAGTCAGTCGATTGCATTTTGGGAGGCGCCGAGACAGACGTCCTGACAGACAGACAGGATTTCAATCAAATAAACCCTTGTGAGTATCGCCCGGCCAGCCCCGGGGATGCAGCCCCCGCATTTCCCCCCTCCAATGACTTCCCTCCCCCACCCCTTCGGGCTGGCAAGGGAACCGTCCGGGGATGGCTGAACGTCATCGGTGTCCGTTCATTAATAAACCTCTGCGACCTTTCGCGTGATTAATTCCTCTCCCTCGCATTCTTTATTAAAATCTAATTTCCCCGAATGCGGTGCACTCGCCCGTGAGTAACGCTGCATTATGAAAAAAAAGTCAACGAAACTGTATCGATTCCGAAGACAAAGTGTTAAACCGCCCCCTCACCCCCACTTTAATTAATGTTTGAATGGCTTAACTCCGCGCTCGAAATCCGATGCATTGTCGTACGTTAACAGTAAATATAGGGAAATTTTCTTTTATTGAAATGCTGTGGGTTTAATTTTATTTTAATTTTTATTTTTATATGTAACTTGACTGTTTATTTGCAAATTTATTGCTATTTGTTATATATTTATTGTTTTTTAATGTTTCGGTATGTATTTATTTAATTATTGATTTTCGATGTATCCTTGTTTGTCTGTCTATTTATTTCTGTGCAACCTTTCTAAGAATTCATTTTTCTCATCATTTAATTTTTATATAAAGTAGATAGGCTTCTCCCCTCTAATTCTGTTGAACTGTAATTATTTCTTTTTTTTTGTAAATGTGAAATGTAATGAAAAAGTTAGTGCAGTGAGAAAACCTCTGATGCCTAAGAGTGAAATGGGGAGAATTACATTATTATTATTATATGTAATTTTAATTTTCATAATTTATGGACTCATAAATAACTTTCGGTTTAATTTGTTATATGAGTTCGCAATGAAACTCCCCGAAGAAACCGACGAAATGAGAAAAAAGCAAACGTCGGATTGAGGTTCGCCCCATAAACTTTGAAGAAAATAAAAATTTTTTTGTTTTTTCCAAACGACTTCATTCGACGATGGGCGATCACTTGCACTCCTCCTCTGTTCGCGACTTCTTTGTTTTATCGTCAATTTTTTACGACCTCATTATTTCCCTAACAAAGTAACTAATTATGCATCACCAAACATTCCCTCAACGACATCCTGAGCCAAGGACAGGATGAGGCCCCGATGGGGGCTGCCCCGATGGGGGCGCTCCCGGGGGCGACAGTTTGGACGACGCCAAAATCTCTTCTCAATGATTTAGTCTTTGTTTTTGAAAGCCGCTTTTTTCTTTCTTCTGCCGTTTTTAGCTTTTTCTGTTTGTTTCCCGCAGGACGGACTCAGAAGGCGAATGGACAAACTGAAAAGCTCCATAGAGGAGGCCAATCAGGCGGTGGACAAAGAGCGCGAGAAGAACGTCAGTCTCCTCCACCTCATTTTCCCGCCGGACATCGCCAAAAGACTTTGGCTGGGTAAGCATCCGCTGTCGCCTCTCCTGCTGTGCTGTCTGCTCACTCTGCTCACCCACTCCTTTCCAGGCGAGGCCATCGAGGCGAAAACCCACGACAACGTGACCATGCTCTTCAGCGACATCGTCGGATTCACCTCCATCTGCTCGACGACGACCCCCTTCATGGTCATCAAAATGCTCGAGGACCTCTACAGTCAGTTCGACGTGTTCTGCGGTCAGCTGGACGTGTACAAGGTGAGAAGGCCCGATGTTTATCAATTTCCCATTTCCCCTGGGGAACAAGCCGTGCCAATGGCCGTCGGCCATTAACAAACCAAATACGGCACCGCCTTCGGGAGCCCTGTTCAGCCGTGATGAGTCGCAAAAGACCCGTTGCCATTAATTTCCAGGTGGAAACGATAGGAGACGCTTACTGCGTCGCGGGCGGGCTGCACAAGCAGACGACGACGCATGCGCAGCAGATCGCCTGGATGGCGCTCAAGATGATAGAGGTGTGCAAGACGCAGCAGACCCACGACGGGAAGCCGATCAAGGTGAGTGGACACTTCGGTGGGTGTTGGGTGGCGTGTGGGTGTTGGCACCGGCCCTCTTCCAGATGCGGATCGGGCTGCACACGGGGACCGTCCTGGCGGGCGTCGTGGGGAAGAAGATGCCCAGGTACTGTCTCTTCGGGAACAACGTGACCATCACGAACAAATTCGAGTCGGGGAGCGAGCCCCTCAGGATCAACGTGAGCCCCACGACATTCGGGTGAGTGGTCAGCTTCCGTGGGAGGGGAGCGTCGGAAATAAAGCGTTTTCTTTTCCTCTCCTCCCTGAGGCAGATTTTGAAGGTGGAGCTCTCCGTTTCCGGTTGTGGTTCCACCGCTGTCGTCAGCGAAAGATGCACAGGAAACCGTTGCTGCACAAAATCTCTATTCTATGTTCTTTTATAAACATCGCCTGGAACGCCCTTTGGCTTTCTTCAGGCTTTAGTAACATAAAAAATATAAAAGACATAAAATAGATTTGTGAATTGAGAAAGGAGAGAGGAATTCGGGCGTCTCACCCCCATCGGGGAGGAGAACCGACGCTCCCCCAAGCCCAAGAAAGCTCCAGATAAAAAGACAAAAGGGTTCCGGATGGCGCCCGCGGGGAAGAGTCGACTGAAGGGTGTTCTGATCGACAGCTGGCTGAGGGATGAGGAGGGATTCGCGATGGAGCCCCGCGCGAGGGAGTGCCTCCCCAAGGGGTTCCCCCCCGAAGTGGGGGGCACCTGCTACTTCCTGGTGGACTTCAAGCACCCGAGGGTGCCCAGGGAGGACCCGCTGGAGGCCCACATCCAGGAGGCTTTGAAGGGACTCGGCCTGGGAGAGAGCACCGCTTAGACAGTCACTTTGTTTCTCAGTAGAATATATTTATTTATTGCCGTTGCGTGAGTTTTTCACACTGGTTTTCCCACAAAGAGGGATTTAATTGAGCTGAGTGTTTTCTTGAAATAATGGCTCCCCATCGGGACATGAAATGTCCTCCTCGCGTATTAAATGGAGACAAGTCATTTTCTGGCAACTTTCATTTCCCTCGTTGAGGCGCTTTCAAATTTTCCTTTTAATACCCGTTCGAATTGAGTCAAATGAAATTTGAAAGTTTTCACATGTGAAATGGGACAGAAATGTCCCTCTGGCCGCTCACAAAACAACTTTTCAATTTATTCGCAATGAAAACAATGAGTTATTATTAATTTTTAGGTTTTGATCATTTCTTTCTTTTTTGTTTTCTTTCATTCTATCTTTCTTTCTTCATTTCTTCTTTCTTTTTTCTCCTTTTCGTGGCGCCAAGTTCAAAATTTCCCCAATCAAATGACGTAAAAATCATCATATTTTAAAGATTCTACATGAAATGAGATCATTTTGAAAAGAGGACAAATCTGGGACAAAAACAAATTAACCGTAACCGGGAGCGCTTTCATTCACAGGAACTGCAAAGTCAGTTCAAGGAAAAGCCAGAACGCTTTTTGGGACTGAATTCGGGGGTGGCCAAAACCGTCGCCCCTCGGCGGGGCGGCTCTTGTTTGTCTCTGAATTCCTTAAGAAATGCACAAGATAAAAATATTCGAAAAGCATTAAAAATTGACACGTTAACACTTAACCAACCGGTGCGGGTGAACGGCATACAATTGCTTATCCGACCGGGCGCTCAGCCACGGATTCTCCCTGGCATTAACTCTGTTTCGGTTTAAACTGTCCCGAGGGAGTGCCCGTAAAATTTTCTCCTTTTTATTGTTATAAAATAATTGAATTTAATAAAATCTTTCATTAAATAAATGTTTAATATTCAACTAAAGGTCGATTGGCGCTGCCAACGAAACGTCGATTAGTCGACGACCGATTGGTTAAGTGTTAATTATGGCTTTAAAAGGAAAAATTTTTATACGAATTATAATATAATAGTAAAAAAGTGTTGGTGGATCGCATCAACATTTGTGATCGGAGGGAGCGACAGAAGTTATGAAAAGCGTAAAAATTGTTTAAGTAAAAGGTCACGTCTCTTTGTGGACAACGTCTCTCGCGTCTCAACGGAGGAGAAAAGCAGAAATAACATCCGAAAAGTAATTAAAAGAAAGGAGTGAAGGCTTCGGTGGTTTATCGCTCCTTCGGAGGCATTGCTTAACCCTTTCAACACAGATTTATTTGACAATTTTATGGGCAAAATTGCTTCTATTTTAATTGACACAAAACCACCTTTCATTCGAGGCAAATGCACTGTTCACGTGGTCATTGATGGGGATTTCGAATGAGATACGTCAAACGCACACACGAAAAACGAAAACATCCACTTTTAACCTAGAAAATTTTTAATAAGTCCCGGAAAACGTTAGAAAAACAATGATTTGGTCGCAGCCATCGTCCGAACCATCCTTCCGAGACGTTCGCTCCCTCAGGTGCATCGCCCAGCCTCGCTCCCGTCGTCTGCTCTCCTCCCACCTCTCCCTCTCCTCTCCTCCCACCTCTCCCACCTCTCCCTCTCCTCTCCTCCCTCCTCTCCTCCCTCCTCTCCCGCCATCATTACTTCACCGGCTTCATCTGCCACAGGCCGTCGTTCAGATAATGGCAATTCTCTATTCCGATCCCTTTGTTCACCTTCGATCTGCAAGAAAACAACTGTCAGCTGACGGGCCCGTGGTCACGAAGTGCTCACGAGGTGCTCACGAAGTGCTCACGAAGTGCTCACTTACATGTCTTCCGTGGAGAGAGAGGTGATGCCGACGGCCAACGCGTGCTGCTTGCCCTCAGCCATCACCGCCTGCGTTTTATGTTAAGAAACAATAATTTTATGCCAATTTTTATTTTATTATAAAAATGTCAAGCTATTTATAATTTTTGTTTTGCATGTCTTCCCCAAATGAGTAAATTTTTAAACTGTTTTATTTTAACTTGTTTAAGTGTGAGAAATTTACTCACTATTCAAAGCAGTGGAAATTAAGTAGAGATGATGAGGCATTCAAATAGAGTATACATAGAAATAAAATTATTAAAAAAATGGACATTTTCAATGATTGATTAAACATCTCCTTAAAAGCCATAATTTGTCCCCAATTTGTCCCCAATTTGTCCCCAATTTGTCTCCATTTTGTCTCCTTCAAAAGCATCAAATGTCACACATTAAAAGGATTCAACTACAGTTCCTTTGGGCACAGGAGTCATCTTTGCTCCAGGTGAGGTAAGTCCAGGACACATAATATTTGCCCCACTCAAAACAAACCTAATTGCCCCTTTGTCCACCTGTTCCCAAGGCAAAAAGAACGGATCTGAAAGAAAAAATCGGCTCCTGTCATCCATCCCCCAATCAAGAGGCAAATGCTCCATCTGCTCACATTTGTGCAGTAGTCTTAGTGTTGGCATCCATAAATCGTCTCTCTGCCTGAAGAACAACAGTTCTCCCGCGCTGTTGATGAGGATTTCTACGTGATCATGACTGCAAAGACAAAATGGACTTTCGTTTCCGGTTTCTTCAATGGCCACAAACCGTTACTCACCATTTGACTATTCGAAAGGCGTCTTTCTTCGGAAGAATCGCGTCAATGTAGGATTCCAAATGCGGGAACTGCTCCAGTAATTTGGCTTTTATGCTTTTCTGAACCGACGATTTCAACTGCTGAACTCCCGACACACTTTCTTTTTCATCGAACCTGAAAAAAACCATTTTTGTTCTTTCTCAATTTGTGCGGCTATCGAAGCAAACTCACGCATTGAACGAAAATCACGCATTTATCTACAAAACATGGTGAGCGATAATCTTACTAACTGTTCACTATTTCAAAAGCTATTCAAAACTAAATTACTGTTTTAAAAAAACTTACTTTTTAAACATTTTAAAGACCGAATGTAAACATAACCTATCTTGAGCAGAGCAAAGCCTTTCGATTTATCTGAAACATATGGCGATGGGAGAATTTTAATAAGACCTAATTTTTTATATGAACATCACACGGAGCAAGTTTAATTTATTTGAACAGTTATAAATTATTAATTTGATGTTTTATCTAGTACTCTATCGTATAACAAAACGTTCTTCTTATAATATCGTTAAGAAAAACCAATGACGTTATTCGTTTATGCCAATGGTTTCCATTGCGAAGCTTCCTTTGAGTTAACCAGATGAGGTTAACCTAACGGTCATATTATAATTATGGATTTCGCGAAGAAGCAGCTCGAGAAATACGGCTGGAAGGAGGGCGAGGGCTTAGGAAAACACAAATCAGGTATTTCGAAAGCCATAAAACCGAAGTTGAAGTTCGACACCGGAGGATTAGGCCATGATTTCTTCGAAGACATAAATAACACCTGGTGGCAAAGGCTCTATGACGAAGCGGCGAGGAACATCAAAACGAAGAAAAACGAGGACGATTCCGTCGTGCTGGACACGGTGGAGCAATCCATAGAAATAACAACCAACAAAAAGTCTAAAAAGAATAAAAGATCGGCAGAAACCGCGTACAAAAATTTTATCAAAACTTCGGAACTGAATGACAACATTGAGAAAAAGGTGATAACGAAGGATGAAGACGAAGAACCAGAAACGAAGAAGAAGAAAGCGGTCGGCGGAGTGTGTGATTATTCAGACGAGGAGCTGTTCAGGATTTGTGGGGGGCGAACTGCCCACAAGGGTGCCAGGCACGGCCTGAAAATGAACGCTAAATTGGCTCGTCTGCAGGACCATGAAAATAGTTTAATTTCAAATAACTCTGACGCAACCGCGTTAGAAAACAAAAAAGTTAGGAAGAAAAAAAGCAAATGACACTTGAAAAAGCTTTTGCCTGAACCAGAAATGCAAATACAAAATGTATCCAATGAAGGTTTTGCTGAAAGTACAAATGATGAAATAAAGCAGTAAATGCATTTCAGATGTGAAAAAGTATTTATTGTGATGGAAGTGAGGATTCATGAATTATGAATTTCATAATTTATTTTATAATGATGTAAAATATATGTGAAACTTAAAAAATGCTAAGGCAATAAATAATTCAATTCAGTGACTTTGACTTTCATTTGAATTCTTCACTGGAGAACAGATTTTTAAGCTCAAAATCCCTTTTTAAGTTATTTATGTCAATTACCCAAAGTTATTTTCACAATTATAATCAGACTCTTTTTGCTTTTTATGCAGAGCAGATGTTGATGTTGATGAATGAGACATATCTTAATTTGCATAGTGAATTGCAATAAAAAGCTAAAGAGTTAAATTCAGAATAAAAATCAATAAGTATAGACAAATGTAAGTAGAAAAAAGTATAGATAATAGATAAATAAATATAAATTAATAATAAGCTATAAAAATAGGAAGCAAAAAAGAAGCACAAAGGAATACAGAAGAGCTTTTGGGGTGACTAAAATGGAAATGTGTGGGTCATTTAAAGAGACAATGGAAGTCAGTCAAAGGTAACCTTCTGGATGCAAAGTACAGTTATTGGGACAGGAGGTGAAGTATCAGGTATCCCAACTGATAAATCTAACAGCATTGGGAGAGCAATTTAAAAACTTTTATATATAAATAACAAATGAAAAGTTGATATAAATGGAAATCAAAAACGAATCAATTTTCACTAATGAACTGTATTTATGTTACAAATATTTACTTAAAAATATAATCAGTGGAGCAACTGAATTAATTCCGCCTCAACGTTGAACACTAACAAATTTTAAATGTCTTTTCAAAAACATTTTAAAAACAAATTCACTGAAACTCAGACCCTCCGTCATCGAAAGCTGCGGCTTATTAACTTCTTTACAACAGACATCGCTAACGATTTTCTCATTCTCTCTCTCTTTCACTTACATAAACATTTAACATAATAAAAATACATCTTATAATAGATAGCTATAAATAAATAAGACATTTATTTCTATTATTCGTCATTACAAAATAAAAAGGACTTGTACTAGACAGGATAATTAAAACTAACGGATCAATTATGTTTACATATACATATATGCATTGCGAAGTCTATCTGCTTTTGGGTTGGCACACGCGACAGCAGCCGACGCGGCCGCGGCCAATCGAAATCCTTTGTCTCCGATTCCTTTTTCAAAGGAAAGAAAGACGATCCCGGGCCGGCGATCGACCGAAGAGAGATTCATTGCTCGAGACTTTTTCAAAGGCAAAGCAGGAAATTCATTTCCAATCCACTCCAAAATGGCGTCATTCAATTTATATAAAAAAAAAGAAAAGAAAAGAAAAGAAAAGACGGAGGCCAACATGGATAACTATTGTCTGAGACTGAGACATCAAAACCCCTTTTTCTGAACGGTGTTCCAAGGAAAAATACGAACGAAACCATGGAAAAATAAATAAAACAAGGGGAAACGTACAACTCCAAGTAAATAAATAAAAAACGAAGGGATTGCCAAGAGCGAGTCGAGGTTTAGGCACAATGCTGCATTGCACGGAGAGTTATCCCATGGGACAGAAGTCGCCATCGCGGGGCAGGGCTGTGCAGTGCGGCCTCATCGGGCTGAACCTCTCAAGGGACTGCAGAGCGGAGCACTGAGAGCAGTCGAAAGGCCCCGTCTGCGTCCTCCCCTGGGCGGTGGGGAACAAGGCCGAATATCATTCCTCTCCCTCGCTCCGCCTGTACTTCTTCATTGGTTGTTCTTCGACCTCCGAGCCCTGGTCGAAGCTGTAGTCGGGCAGCCATCTTATGAGAAGACGGTCGAAGAATTCCTCCATGAACTTGGCGTCCTTGTATATTTGAGATTCCCTCTGGAAAGGGAAAAAACTCGATCGTTCCGAGTTCGGCTCCCGTCTTCGGACGAAAACTCGCCCTCTCTTTGCTCTTACCCCGTTGTAACTCTTGGCATTCTTAAATATTCGCCTAATGTCCCCTATTACATCCCCTATCGCCGTGTAATGATTCCCGCTCTCCGGATCCAACTTCGTCTTGACCACTTCCAACGCCATCGGCTTCTTGATCTTCTCGTGGTAGTCCGCATCTTCTGCTTTGACGAGCTGTCGAGGGAAAGTCGTCAGTTCGGCGACGGAACGCCTTCACTCGCACTCTCAAGGGAACACTCACCTCTCTGAAGGGAAGACTCGTTTCGTACTGGCAGTACAGCTCCAGGACGATCCTTTCGGCAATCTTCCTCTCGTTGAAATTCAGTCCTCTCTTTCTCTTGACCACTTCCTGGTCCGGCGCGGCGAGGTTGGCCACGTCCGTGCACAGCAGACACTGCCATGTTTCCGTTTCCCTGGAAGAGGTGGTTGCTTAAGCCTTCTTAAGGGACGGGGAGGGCGTTTCTCGAGGAGGGGCGTACCCGGGAATGGATTTGAGGGCGGGAATGTGGCAGTTGACGTGGAACACTTTGGGGCAGTTGTCGCAGCAGATGAGCTCGCCGCCGTCCATGCAGACGGCGCACCAGTCTTCGTTGGCGTCCTCCTTGACGGCCTCGGAGGACATCTTGCCGGCAGTCTTCTGGGTGGTGTTGCAGAAGCCGGGAGTGGAGCTGTCGACGAGGGACTCGGCCGTTTTCCCGATTTCCGGAATCACTTCGATGCCGTTGCTGTCGAGTTTTGCTATCGTCGCCATCAAGTCTTTGACTGAGTCCTGAAAAGGTCACTAAATCCATTAATAGAGTCCGCAAAAGCAACGAATCCGCAATTAATGGCACAAATTCCGTCTTTTAGAGGAACGGATCCAAACCCGAAGAAGTCCCTGAATTGACTGTAAAGCATCCAAAATCTAAAGGATCCAAATCTAAGTCACCCAATTGACAATGAGAGTCTGCTAAAGCAACCAATTCAAAATCTAACGTAAGTTAAGTAAGTAAGGATTTAAGATTTTGACGTAACGGACGTAACGGACGTAACGGAGTCCACAAAAGCAACAAATCCAATATCTTCCGCGGGAAAAGGTAACTGAATTGACTATTACAGTGACGAAATTCATAAATAAAAAGCATTTCTAACAGCTGAACTGACTGGCCATTTCTGACAGGGCAGAGTGATGGCGACGCTCTCACCTGGCAGAATTTGTCCATCCGCGTGTTGGCGTCTTCCTTCGAAGTCCCCGGGCTGGGCGTCTTCGACATGGACGACGTCACGCTCGAACTCGACGTCCCCGCTCGCATTTCCCCGCTCCCTCCCCCCTGAGAGCCGCCATTCTGCGTCTTCAGGTGGATCTTGAAGGACTCGTCGATGGGAACGGCGGGGGGCGCCGGCCTCAGCGACTGATAGGAGCCTGGAAACGATCACCAGTCAGCAGTGCGGTGAGCGGAGGGCCTCCGTCGTCGCGTCACGCACCCATTTGCTGCGGTATGTGCCACTGCGGTCCCGTCTGCACTTGCCCGTACGCGGGCAGACTCTGCTGTTGGTTCCGCATCGTGTTCCGGATCTGCTGGGCGAAGTTCTGCGACTGGAGGCTGAACACGTTGTTCTGGTGCGTTCTGTTCATCGGGTGAACCATCTGATTCTGCTGGTGGTAGCCCTGATGACTTTTATACTGATTCGCGGTCGAGTTCACGTTGAGTCTGTACACTTGGCCCCCCGTCCCGTATATCGGGTGGATGTTGATGCTGGGCTCCTGCTGCAGGAGGTTCCGGATGTTGGGGTCGGAGCCCGGGTGGGTGCTGGAGGTGACCTGCTGCGCGGGGTTGGGGGGCCGCATGCCGCCGGGTGGGCAGTTGAGGGGCAGGGAGCCGGCCATGTGGGGGGGTTGGCCGGTGGGGTGGAGGGGCGGAGGGGGCGGCCCGTGCGGGCTGAGGGACATCTGCGGCTGCTGATGCTGCGGGCTGAGCGGCCTTTGCTGCTGGATGTTGTAGCCCGAGCTTTGCTGGTTGTTCCTCAGCATGTTGATGTTCCTAACCACCTAAAATGAGACCCGAGTCAAAATGTGGCACATCCGCTGTCGTCGAACACATCGAGTACAACATCCGACAAAAACAACCACCGCGGGTTCTGCATTGTTCATGCACGTGGAGCTTCACAAAAAGAAGGGGGGCGTTCTCAGTGCCTCAACAAGGGGTAAACAACACTGAAACATTTATAGCGGAACGGTCACATGAATGAGCAACCGTTTCCGGGCAAAGAGCAGTTTCGCCTCTCGCGGGGGTGGAGGTGGGGAGGGGCCGCTGGCGAAACAATACAAGTAAAGAAATTCATGCTAAAGGTGCCAAGCCTCGGGTGCATGACTAACCTGATGGGTGATGGCACCGACTGGAGAGACTCTATTGCTCCTCCCTAATGGAGGAGTCACCGTCGGAGTGGGAGGTCTCATTTGGCCGAGAGATTGAGTCGGGGGTGTAACCAAGGATGCCGGTACCTGTGGGGGTGAGTTCAAGTCCGCTTTCGCCGCCGGTTTCCCCGGTCCGGGCACTGGGGGCTGGCCCTGCAGGGGCGTCGGGGGCTGCTGCCCTTGGGGGTTCGCCGGGGGTTGCTCGGAACTGCGAGGAGGGTAGACTCTCCCGTCCACGACTATGGAGCCGATCGAAGACACAACTGAAACAGATACATCACACTTTTACTGACTGGGGCATAATTTAGAGGCAGCGATTTATTCAGGTGATTAAATAAACAAACCTCTATTTAATTCAGGAACTTTTTCGAAGGCTAGCGAAATCCTGACGGGGATTTCGGGATTAGGAATATCGGCTCTTCTGCTCTTGATCCTCTGCAAGTGGGACGTGACTGATTTCTTGCTGTAGAGGAGGGCCATGTCGCTCCCCTTCGTGAGCGCGTTGTTCACGAACTCGATGCAGTGGTCGGTGAGGAGGGACAGCTGCTCCAGGGCTTCCTTCTTCTCGCTCAGGGTCTTCTGCTTGGCGTCGCACACCTCGTTCAGTCGCAGAACCAACTGCTTCCCCCGAGCGTTTATCGTGTTCGTCAGTCTGACGACCATCTGCGTGATTTCCTTCACGAGAACTTTTTTCTTATCCGTTATGAGGTTCTGTCGGTCGTCGATAACTTTCATGGCAGACTTTAGAAGAACGCGTTTATAAGACACTTCGCCTAACAAACCTGAAGAAAAGGTTGGAGTGGTCATTCCGGACAGACTCTCCTCCCCGACGAACCCCTTTTATTCCCACCTGTGATGATAGACCGCGTTTCCGACGCTATCTCGTGAATGAACTTGTACCTATGATCCCTGTGACCGCTCAGCTGACAGTCCCTGCAGGTCAGCTTATCACATATTTCGCAGAACAAGGTGAGCTGCTCCTGAGGATGAAGAGAACAATAGATGACCTTGCTCGAGGACGTCGTCGAGCTCTGAGCTTCTGTCTCCGCTTCTTCTTTCGCCTTTATTGTATGATCTTTGGTTATTTTCAATCTTTGGTGAGCCTGGAATTGATGAAAAGGAGTTTTGACTGAGCGCAAAAGGAGGAGGAAGCCTCCCCGAGTGCACCGTACCTGAACGCAGGAATCGCATATCAATTCGGCGCATTCGACGCACCAGCTGGTGGCAGAGGCGTTGTCACTGCAGCTGGAGCACTTAACGTCCTCAGCCTTTGGTGCCGGTTCGATGGTTCCCAACTCGGCGTCGGTGTCCGCCTCCAACAAGAACTGATTCTCTATGATGTTTTGATAATTGCACAAAACCCCGCATGTCGGGCACTCTATGCTGCTTTCTGCTGCGAGGAAAACGAAAAAAACAATGTTTCACTTTCGATTGCGCGGGGGAGAATCCCCCGTTATAGCCAACGTTGTACCCCACCGATCACTTCTCCGCCCGTCTGCTCCTGATCCTGGATTTTGGTCGAGATGCAGGCGCCGCAGGCCGCGTGCAGGCATTCCAGGAGTTTGGGTTCGTAGGAGGGGATCAATATTTGCAAGCAGAAGACGCATTTGACCCGAGACCAGGGATTGGTGGGAGGCTCATCGGGTTCCTCGCAGGTCTTGTCCGATGTCAGTTCGTCACATTTCGACACACCCACGGTAACATTTTCCTCCGGACTGTTTTCTGCGTTTGTCGGCGTGTTATCGACTGGCGGATCTGAAACAGAAGCCAATGCACGATTATGGCCAGAAATAACAAAATAATTTTACATAGCTTGTCTCATTGGGCAACACAAAACCCACAGGAAAAATGATTTGGTACCTTCAATCCCGGGAGTTTCCTCGCTTTCCTGAAGATTCGACTCGTTTTTAATGGGCTCCAACTTTTCCTGTTTTATGGAAGAGGGTTCTTCCGGTTCAATGGTTATATCGGAAGACAGTTTCGTATGATCCACGCTTTCCATTTTAACCTTCCACTCCTATAAACAGAAAATACAACCGACAATTACGAGCCTATTAACGTTTCCGCTTCCTTTGGGTCGGCCATTAAGAGGGTCGACCCACTTCCTCCATTTTTGCCCCCTCGCGGCTTCACTTCCTGGTCTGGGACGCGTCGCATGATGTACGTTCCTCTATCACCAAACAAAGAAAACGTTTATAATGAACGACTTCCTTATTATACAGAAAAGACTGTCGAATAAATTTTCTCTCAACCCGTTCGAATTAGTCAATGTGTACTCAAAGTATATTATAAAAGTGAGGAAAATAAAGCAGAGATTTTTATCCTTAGCAACGTTACATATTTACGGCATATGGTAATAGAGAAATTGGCCGAGTTTTCAACAAAATGGGCAATAGCATATAACAGACAACGGGAAAGGCGACTGAAACGAAGAGAGATCCTTTTCCTGGCGACAAAGCATTGATCTGGCTATCTCACATTGTGTTCCCTGCCCACGAGAGGGAAACACCCACGACTTCCACGAGCTCCTGTCTTTTCCTTACAGAAATAATTGATAATATTTATTTAAGTCCCGCTTTGAGGGTTCCTCTGAGCGGGAAAAGGCGATTTGGGATACTTCAAAGCTCACTGTCGAGGAAAGTAAATAAGTTCTCAATTTTAATATTTTATCCGAGCCCTTTCAGCAAAGAGAACTGCATACAAATGATGAGGCATCGACCGTATAACCACATTCAATTGAGTCATTACTAACTTCCGCTTTTTATAAAACCTTTTCCGTTTGTTTATCTATTCGAATAGTTTTCGCGCGGGAAGTATTCAATTTTTCTTCTGTATATCTCGCCGTGATTACAAAATTGGCTTTTAAGGTGTCATCTCTTCCCAGTCCTTCATCAAATACATACATGACGAATATGTGCTTTTTAATTCTTCATTTCGGCGTTTAAATCACAAATGATTAATGGAAGCCTCGTCTGCACAGTGAAAACAAAACTTGTTGTCATGGCAACCCGATTCGCTTATGACTAGATCCGATACAACCCCGTTTAAAAAGGCTCAAAATTTACCCCGGCTGACGTGGGCTCTTCTTCGGTTCGCCCACGGAAACCCTCATTTGGCACCCACGCCCCCAACTTGACGACTCTCCCCAGTTTCCTCAGGTGGCGGTTAACTGTCGACTGCGAACTGTTCAACATTTTCGCCATGAGCCTCGTCGACTGGCGCGGATTTCGCTCCAACGTCGCCTCCAAAAGGCTGTCGTCGAAGCTGGAACGGCGTCCCGCCCTGGGCTCGTCCTTCAGGCTCGTGTCCCCGAAACGGAACTTCAAGAACCAATTTCTCACCGCCCGGTCGGTTATCAGCCTTTCGCCGTAGACACCGCATATTTTCTCTGCTGTCGCCTTGGCACTGTTCCCCTGCCTGAACTCCCAGAGCATCACGTGACGAATGTGTATTTTTTGTAACTTCATTTCACGTTACGTGTGCCGCACAAAACCTTTCGCGATGGATTGACCGAAGCCAAAGTCTGAACGGCGAAAACAAAAACTTGTTGTCATGGCAACCCGTAACGGTTCGACACAAAACAACAGCTGCCTCGAAGTTACTTATGACTCGACCTGATATTGCTCTCTTACTCGAAAATAAAAAATTACATTTACTACTTTATAAAATCAATTTTTATGTGAAAACCCCTGAGGGCTGTAATTGCATTATGCGATGAATTTAATTACGGGGTCGGGGCGCGTCAGCTACCGCCCAGGAGCCCCCAAAGTACCTTTTCTTGAATGGTGGTCAAGGTATTTGCGTGCATCTTCGAGGACGACTGCGTGCATCGTGGACGGCCTCTGCGCCTCCTGGCTTTGACTGCATCAGGTTCTTCATATCGCTTAATGATGTACCTCACGGTGGAAAAACTCAGTCCTAATATGTCGGCGATTTCCCGGAACGATTTCATCTGATGATATAGCGAAATAATATTTTCCCGCGTGTATGCATCCAACTCTTTAATTTTAGGCATTATAAAAATCGCTTTTAAAGACTCAAACAATATTTTGACCGAGAAATAGGATACTGACGGAATGAGAGGTTCATAAAATAAAATGTAACACCGGCCTGTGTAAACCTGCAATTCTTGCAAACAAAGTATGCGAATATTGTTTCCCCAAATCAGTGTCGTTTTTCTTCGAATCGAGAGAACCTTTAAGAACTTTCATTATTATTAAAACTATTTCGCATTATTATTTATATACATTTTAATACAATTACATTATTTGTGTTCCTATGTTTTAGTTAATGAGGTACGTGTTTATTTTGCGCCAAAGGATAAGTGCAGGAGAACAAGCTCTATTTAACCCTTTTTAACCACGGAACGGAAGAATAACCACCCTCGTTCGCACTCTTTAACCCTTTATTAGATATTATAAGCCGCATTTTCCTCATCATTTGTTTTTCCAAAATGGATTTGCCCGAATTTTTCGAGAGAAAAGGTTAGTTATCGATCTTTGAGATATCGACTTCACGCTGTTGACGACAGCAGACGGGAAAAAATATTTCCTGAGGTGAAAATAACTTCAGGGAAAACTCATCAGCCCGAAATTCAAAACAGAACGAGCTAAAAATAATTGCAATTGCAAACAAGTGCAATCTAAACAGGTGCACGAAACCGGAATACCCTTTTTTTAATAAAATAATAATAAAAATATTAATAAATGTTATTCTGAAACAAAACCATATTGAATGACACTATGAACGGGTCAAATTGTTGGAGGGCAAGGAGATAATTAAGATATCCCACCCGCAATAGAAAAGCGTTGTATTTTCATCCTCCTTCTTTGTGTGAGTTACAAAAATGTGAAATGTGGGAGACGGCCCTAAAAGTAAATTTACAATCCTACGTGGGGCGTGAGTGGGACGTGGGACGACTGGTGGGAAGGGATTCCCACGGAAGACCTTGCAACACACCCAACACACCCTTCTCTTCCCTCTTGCGCAATGTCTGAAGCCAAAGGCTGTGGGACGACTCGCCCACCCAAACTTTGGCTCATTTTTCTTTGGGTTCCCTCAGGAACAGAACAAACAGTAAAGGGTGACTTAACTCCACTAACATAAGAGTTTGGCAGACTCTTAAAAAATATTTACAGAAAAGAAAACTAGAAATGTTTATCATAAAATCACCAAAACTGTTTCCCTGGTGGAACATAAAATTCCACATTATTTCAGTTTAAGAATTTTTTGCTACAGAAATATGTTCCAATACATCATATTACACAAAGGAGCACAGAGTATTACACTGACTGAGCAATTCCTTTTCAAAAAAAGTTTTTCCAGCATTCATTCCCACCCAACTATTTTTCTCTCCCTTATTTCTTGTTGTACTTTTAGTTTTTTCACTCTTCTCTATTACTTTTACACAACTTGATTTTAGTTTCTTGAATTCTCTGCATTAAATGGCAACAAAAATTACAAAACATGGAGGCAAAACAGACAAAGCTCCACTCAGACCATATTCATAAGGAAACATCATTCACTCCTTTCCTCTGAATTTCCTTAAATCTCATGAGATTCTGAGTGAACCAGAAAAAGAACTCTCATAAACTTAAGATTTATGCTCACAACTCCACAAAGCACTGCCTTCTCACAATTCATATTTCATTATTTACTTCATCTTTGCCTTTATATTTTGATGAGACCCAATCTATAATATCAGGTTAGTCAAAAAAAAGAACATAAACTAGGGAAATTTGTTGTTTAAAAGTACATAACACAATATTAATAATTATGGATTGAATTTGGAGATTATTGATGACAGTTTACTGTAATTTTGACAACCAAGTTTTACAGTTTAATTTTGATAAAAAGTTTTTTAATAAAAATGGGTGAGTATGAAAATGAAAGAACTCTGAGACTGAGCTACTTTGCAAAAGTAAAGCTTTCAGTAATAAAAGATCAGAAGAGTTTGACTTATTTCAACATTTTGATAATTAAAGTTTTTGAAAATCAAAAATTGATGCCACATTTTCAATGTTTAATGTATAAAAAACATGTAAAAAAGCTAAAGAGCAAAACTTAATAGACATTCATTAAAATGTTTTTATTTTCAATCAAACTTAATTAAATTAAACTTGGAAATTCGTCCAATTTTTTACCATTTATAAATATATGAAACTCATTATAAGTAACCTTCACCTTTTGATCATGATTTTGAAAATCAAAAACTTGTGAGACTGATCTCCTTTAATGTTATAACACCAACTATTGTGATTTAAAATTACCTTGACATAAGCATTAAATCAAACGCCAACCCTTAAAAAGTGACACCTTACTCAGAAATCATTTTACGCCCAATAAATTATTTCAAATTATCCATGAATTCATCAATTAAACTTATGAATTGACCCTTAAAAAAGTCGTTAAACATGTAAGACAAGAAATTTTACATTGAAATAAAAATTAAAGGGGTGAAAGATTTAATTTGTAACTGCAGAATGTAGTGGTGAAAGGTGAAATCGAACATCCTGCTGAGTGAAAATGAAATGTAAATCACGATAAATTCAGTCGGCAAAGCAGTTTCGCCGTATTTTCGGGATTTCATTTTAATGCAGGCACCATCGAAGGCCAGGTTTTTGGAGGAAAGATAATTAATTACTTACAAATTTCCAAACTTCAAAATCAAAATAACAGCGATCGGGGAAATTCAAACTTCCATTGAAGCTGGAAATCGTACGTAGCACCTAAAACAAACACTGCAATCCATTGCATTGTACACGGAATGCAAAAAGCAAATTAATTAACCTTTTCACAGATACAGTGCACAAATTAAATAAAAACAGGTATTATCCATTTAAGTTTTCATAGTGCCGATGCGAACAAAATGGCGCCCATCATGTCTTCCAAACATATTTTTAGATGTTAATGATGGCAGCATTGGCGGAGTTCGCTCAACCGTTTACGGAAGATCTCATTCATTTTTAGAAAATATAGCATTTAATAAATGTTTATCATAAATAAACTACTTTACAAAAAGGAAAAACAGTAGATTATTAATCTACTACTTATTTATCACTTCATTTCCCATGCCAGTGAAATGACGAATGAGAGTTATAAATTGGCGGTTAAAGTTGAGTTAATTTCAAAATTTAAAATTAAATTAAAATCTAAGGAGAAGTTTATATTAAACTAATTTCATTATTCATGATTGACTGAAATTAAATATTCTTTGCGCCACATAAGCAACAATAATTATTTTGTATTCCATTATCCAATTTAAAATAATATGTTACTAAAGTTTCGGAATATGGAGTACTTAGACTTTTTAATTAGTCTTTCGTAGAATAAAAATATATTTATTTATCAAATAAACAACATCGGTTCACTAAGAGCAACAAAAACCACCTCACAAAACGAAGTCATTAGAACAATACATCGAAATACTTCTTTTCAAATGCACATGAGCTTTCAGAAATTCTGTAACTCATCGGTCATGACCAATTTTGTAAGGAACAAGATTCATTTATACTCATACAGTATATTGTATTTTATAAACAATAAAGTAAATCCGGCTTATATTGAGGTTGGCTCTTCCTCCAACCAACGCGAGGCATTAAAATTACAAAGGCTTCAGAATCACATGGAATATTAGAGAAAGTTCCGTATAAGGCTTATTTAATTTTTTTCTTACATGTAAAATGGTCTGAACCAACTACAAATGCCTTACAATTAATTTTTTTTATTAGATAAAAAGCAGGAGGGGATTATAGCTCGAAAATAAACACCTCCTACAATAAGGCAAGTTGTGTATGAGTATATCTTATACGCGCAAAAGCAATATACAATTCCATTTTATACAGATTCGAGCACCCACACTTATTTCAAAAACGAGGTCAACTAAAACCGACAAGAAATTAGTAACATAAATGTAAGGACTTTCACATTAATTTCATTTTCATGAAAGTAATTTTACATGCTGCACATTAAAAATTACTCTAATAATTATGTACAAAATGGCCATTCGCGAGGAAAAAATGTAAACCACAACCGCGATTTGAACATAAAATCAAAAAATTGTTTAGGCGCAAATTAACTTTTAATGGCACAATAAAAAAGTCTAAAGATGGCTCTGAAGAATGGCGCAACGTTGATAAAAGGGAGCGGAAAAGAGAGCTCTCAAATGAATCATGTCATCTTTTCCATCCGATAAAAACACACAAATCCACATTGTTTAAACGGGCAGTGATACAAATATTTGAACAATTAGACAATTATCGATTAAAAGTCAGTTTCGCTTCACCGGCTTAGATATGGCTGACTTATATGTACATCAATGTCGTTACAATCAACTTCCCACAATCTTATTTCTTTTCCCAAACTATTCTTCCTATAAGACCGAACATAAAAAGGAACTATAATAAATGAGGTTTCACTGGGATTTTCTGTAACACAGACAACGGGAATGGCATTTTATGAGCTCATAATAATGATGGTTCAAATGACTTTTTCAAAAATTATAAAAATTTTACTACATCCCTGTGACAATATGGAAAAATCAATGTTCTTTTTGTGTAATGTAAAATTAAATTAAATTAAACAAAGAATTGCAAGTCATACAGTGCTTTTAAAAACACTAAAATACACGTGCTTGCAAAATTCTACTTTGTCAACTAAATAAAAAATCTTTTGCGTCATACTAACATAAATCACTTCTGAATTTTTACTAACGAAGAAATCGAAAACTTATTTTAATAATTTTCTTGAAAACGTGGTTCTCTTTTTAGTAAAAATCAAAGGTGGAAAAACATTGTTGTGCGCTACATTTTCCATTACCTTAATTAAAATCGAATTCAAAATTGTGACCGTGGTTAAGCTCAACCTTTGTTACAGACTAAAAATTCAAATTTCGTAGCAAAAGTCCTCAAAATTGAAGGCCCTGAATCGATAAATAGCGGGTCCTGATTAGCTTATTTTGAAAATATGATTAGCAGTAACACAGTCTAAAAGCATCACTACAACTATACTCTTCATGATCTTATCGGAGACTAAACAGGCTGTACACTTGCACGCAGACTTGCGAATAAACACCACTAAACAGACCAGAATGATGAAGCTCGATCATTCACAGGCAAGTTTCGAATCAAAACTGCTAAGAGCAATGGCGAATGCCTGGAGGGCGCACAAAGGGTACCTGAAGTCCATCGTGAAGATGTCTTCGGCCACTCGTCCGAACTGCATCACGACATACTCAACTGAACAAATTAAAAAATAAACGGTCAGACCAATGTTCATGAGTTCAATATCGGTTGTACCTACCGTCGCTGTCGTGCACTATCTGAAAATTTTTCACAGACGCTTGCGTCACCCTTCCATGAAAATTGAGCACGTACGACTGAGTTTCCTCATTCCACACTGGGGTTTTATTATGAAGTTCAATCAAATTGTCCATGCTTTTGGATTTCCAGCACTCGATTAAAGACTCGCTGTGGTCACTGGGCGTAATCAAAACCCTCTGATGGTCCTGAGTCATTCCTGGTAGTATGACCGTCATTTTCCTGGGCCCTTTAAAACCTAGCACATTGGTGTCCTGGAAATGAAAAGAACTAGTTGCATAGCAACCTGAAAAAACAATACACACGAACTAAAAGAAGAAATACCAACATAAATGATGGCAGCAAGCTCTTGCCTAGCTGAGCTGTCTTCAGGGTGTTTGGGTGAAGACCCATTATTGTACACTGTGAATTGAGTTCCTAATAAATTGGACCTTAATTTCCCTACAAAAGCTTCCCCACCACGGGACAAATCCGTGGGATCCGTTGATATGAGATAATTAGAAGTTGTGCTCTTTTTTCTTTTCCTTCCGGCAAGCAAAAATACTTTTTTCCCATAATCCCTTTCTAAATGCAAAAAATATGTTGGATAGAGTCCTCTGTCCATCCCTTTTCTGTCCCTGGTGATTCTACACTTGTAATGCATTTTTGGTACTGCTGGTTTTAAGACAAACATGTCTAAGTTTCCAGTGATGTCTCCTTCAAATTCAGGACTCTGAAAAAATTACAGTTTTAACACTTCCAATACCTGAGTTTCTTTTTCAGAATTATTATTAAAAAAAAAACAAACGAACCCTTGAATTAGTCTGATTAAAGCTAGGTGATTCTGCAACATGAATTGTTGAGTTGAGATCAGTATTGGGGGGTGTGGGAACTACAGGGGTGGATTCCTCATCTTCCATCCCTAAGTTGAGTTCCTCTGTAACTGTTTCCAAATTTAAGGTGTCTATGTCATCACTGAGGATGTTATTGCTGTGAATAGAAACCACAGAGTCTGGATTGCCACTGGACATGGTGTATTGAAGAGGTCCATCATAACCTGCTAACATAAGCAGAAAATATTCATAACTTAATACAATTTATATGCTGTTATAAGTATATTGTGAATCCCATAATTTAAAAAAAATTCAACAATTAATTGGGTACTTTTTAAATTATGAATTTCTTTAAAAAAAATGCTAAAAAATATAATTTTTTATTTTCTAAATATTAAAACCCTGATTGTCTCAGTTAAAAAAATTAGAAAATTATAGATGACAAATTCTAAACAATCTCCATGCTTTTTATATGCAATCATAATATTTATATAAAGAACATTACTGGAAGTTTCAATATCTGCGCTCACCGTGCAATTCCCTTCCCTTGGAAGTGGCCGATCCCGGGCGTAAATCGGCGCTCCGGGGCTTAGGACGGTCTGATGCGTGAACCATGCCCAGCGCCTGTCTTTTCTGTCGCAGTTTCTGCTCCATTAATTGCCGCTAAAAAAAATTACATGCGAATATAACTGAAAAGCTAAACAAAACTTGTGCTAAAAGTAAGAACGTAAAAAGCGGATATAACTTTTAAACTTACTTGCTGCTCTAATTTTTGCTGTCTTGAGTCAATTGCAGACATACTGCTTCTCAAAATGAAGAAGTGCTTATGAGAATGAGTAAAATTAAATTAAAACGGTCAATACTTTCATTATCAATCGTTTTTCCAATAAAATAACTCAAAACAAATCCATCACCAGGGAAATTTTGTAAACAATGCATGAGCGGCAGGGCTACCAACCAAATTATTTGGGTTTTGTTTTCCAAACAAAAAATTATTTCACTTTATGGTCTTTATCATACAATAAATTAACCTAAAAATAATTTGCTTTAAATCAATTTGTCTAGAGGGAGAGACTCACTTGGTGTTGTTTAAATGAAATATTCTCTGTTTTTTTAAAGAGCAAAATTGCCTTAGCGATGTAAAGATATTTATATATGTTCAAAAAATCTACGATATTCATGGTTGTATATGAGAAAAGACGGAATATATATATTCCCAGCATTCTCCTCTAAATTTTTTATTTTATAAAAATTTTGCAATTTTGAAATCCCTGCTTCCAATAATTTGTTTAATTTTCGAAATATCAGGTACCTTTCTTTCTTATATTCTTTTTGAAGTTAAGTAGTTTTTTAACTCAAGCAACAAATGATAGTAATTGGAAGATATGAAGATATTAAATTTTACATTTGTTTTTTCATTTGTATAGCGAAAAAAGAGAGAAAAAAGTTATTTTTTCCGGCCCGTTTTCAACAAAAAAGAAACCTTATTTTAAGTTTGCACACCTGTCCAACGGTTCTTTGACATTTGAGATTCAAGTTGGCAGTCTTGACTCGCTGCTTTGAAAAATGAAAATAAAAGTACACGTTAGTAATATTTATTAGATACGAATAATTTTTTACTGTTGTTATTATTATATTTTTTACTAGAATGTATTTTGCGTTTGTTTATGTGCACATATACAAATAAGAATAGACATGGATGAAAGAATTGATGATAATAATAGCAGTATCCTGCAAATTAAGGAGTTGAAAGAAAAAGTAAGAAGTCTCGTCTCTGAAGTGGATTTACATTGCGAAAACGCCAAGTTTAAACCTGATACTATTGTCGACAATATTTTAAGTAATTCAGTGATTAGTGATGAAAATGAAGAATTTCTCGACTGTTCGGAAATTGAATCACTCAATGAAACTAACTGGTAAGTAGGAAACGTTATTTCATCCGAGTATTAGGCCATCACAAAGAATAAAACTGCATTCATTGTAAACAAGGCCAAAAGGAAGTCTTATCTTTATCTCTAAAATTTTTCTTATTAAGTTCTGTACTTTTTGAAAGTTTGTGTTTTATTTAATGATATTCCATTTTGGAGTTACTAGTTTGAATGAAGAATTAAATGAAAAATTGTCCAAAGTTGGGAAAGGGTGGTTCTTAATATTTAAAATAATTAACCAAAATGCTCTATGTGGTTTTTTTTATGGATACTACCATTTGTAGTGGTTAATGAGCAACCAGTGATTTTCCTTTATTGTACATCTTTTGTATTTTTTTATGGTTTACAAAAGTTTAATGCTCTTATGTAGGCCAGTGCCCTAAACTGATAAAAATGTGAATATTTTACTTCTTCACTTTTCAATGAAGTTTTTTAACACAATAAAAATAATGTATTCTCTAATTTGGATATTCATATTGTCTTTTTAGTGATTTCCATTTTAAATTTCCAGTGATTAGAACAATACAAATTACGAGTTTATGTCATTGCAGCATTTCCAGGTTTCTTTTTAGAAAATGCAGTGATTTTATTTGAAATGATAAATTTTATTGTAATATATATTTATTCAAGCAGTATTTTATTGTTACTGATTTTAGTTAAGGTCTCAAGCAGTCTTTCATTGTCTATAACTCCATCCTGGTTGTTACATGTTAATGACCTTGGATTAGCAGTTTTTCTGCTTTTTTATCTTCTCTATAAGATTTTGTCTTCCTTAAGTTTTTCTGGAAAAATTTAAGTGATGTTTAATGCTTTTAATACTGAGGGTACTTATAAAGGTACATATAAACTACTATACAGTTTCTGTTGTACCTGTTGTATTTCAGAAGGCCTGTATAAAAGATACAAAAATCTTCTGCCCAAGATTTGTCATAAAACAGCTGCTGTTAGGGCGTTGATTTCGTTTTCATTTTTTGCCCCACTCTGTGGAAAGAAATTTTAAAGGCATAATTTTAAATTTTTTCACGCTTCAAAGCACCGAAGGTGACTTTGCGAGTCGATTTTTAGGCCTAATCATTCCGTTTACCTTTTCATGAAGCCGAAAGCCGCTTAACGTCTGATTTGCAACAGCTCAACCGATGACTAATAACTCGCAGAAGCTTTTTCTTCAAGAAAACCACTTCTAATTGGCGATAGTTACTATAAATAGAATTCCTCGAATGACGATCATTTATTTCCCTTTAAAGATTTGCTCTTAAATGTCTTAAGCGGTAACAAAGAGAGTGTTAATGAACGAGAACAAAGACCGGGGAATTCCGGGAAATATCGGTGGTGCAGGAAAAGTTTCGAGTGAAGGGACACAGATACAGATACGTGGTAGCCATCTGCCCATACGGAAGAGAAAAGGAGTAGTTGATGTGAAAACAAGGTCTCACCTACGTGCCTGTTTTTTAGCTACTTTTTTCTTTCTTTTGCTCGCAACAAACCGTTAGTTATGATGGCGGTGAGTAAAGGGCCCATAAAAGAATCGAGGACGTCCCAGTCATTCAGGTTCCGATACTCGATTTTATTTAAAAGAGTTGGGTGGTCTGTTAATTTAAAGAACCGCGGAACTCTGTGGTTTTTAATTCTCCTCAGGAAATAACTGCAAGACGTAATTTTGGGGAGTGAAGGACAAGAGATAAGGAGAGAGGTTCTACCAAAATAATGAATGGTTTTCATGGAAAAAGCTGAATAAGCAGACAGACTGATGCACGAATACGTAATCGAAATAAACAGAATTTGTCCAAAGTTCTTCGATGTGAATTTGAAAGGGATTGATAAAAAAAAATAGGAATTCATGAGAAGTTGAATTGTTTTAAAAATTATGGTTTTATTGATGCATTTGAGTTTAACAGCTGGTTAAAATTCTAACTTTAAAATTTAAATCCTTTACTGCACATCCATTAAAAAGCTCGGCTAACAATAAAATTTTTATCGGATATAAAGAAAGCAAAAAGACTCTTGAGAAAATAAATCCAACGTCGGGGAAGAGGCAACTATTCAAGGCTATTGAACTTGACTTTTTTAAAGATGCATCCGACGCCGTCGCCCTATCGGAGTTTACAGTTTCTTTCCAAAGAAGTCTTCTCTTTGGGGCCCACATCCCCGGCTGCCGGGCTTCAGCCATCAATCACGGCTCTCCCGTCTCCCACGGGCTCTCCAAATGTTCGTGCTAATTGTGGCCCGCTTGTCCTGCAATTATCGGGCCGGGCAAACCTTGAAGGCGAGCGAAAAAAGCAAAACCTGTTTGTGACTCAGGCAATTGGCACTCGCATTGTAAGCCCGTCAAAATGGCGGGAGAATAACTTCGAACTGCCAACTCGTTCCCCTTCGATTGGAAAGTTTTATAATCCTCTCCTCCGTTTGGAAAGTGACGGACGGTGTGTCGAGAATACAAATGTAACACTTCCATATCCGTTCTGCTTATGAAGAAATGTTTTCGTTAGTCATGAGCGATGCTTCCGACCGGTGAATCAATTATAACTCCTCGTGAATCACTAATATTTGGCATACGGCGAGAGCAGAGTCGTCTGGATAAAACCGATCGTTTTTGTATTTTCAGGTTGAGTGAGGAAAGCACGACCGGCGAATCCCTCGAAGACATATGCAGAAATGTTTACTCAGACATAGAGGACGATCGACCGGACATAACCGCCCTCTGCCAGGAGTTAGAAGCGTCTTCCCTTAGAGAAGCCAACATATTCAGCAGTCAGAAAGCTTCGATAGATTCTCGCACCTTCACCAGGCCAAAGAAATTCTCCACGAGACCCTCCCTCACCTCCGTCGTGACTTCCGGGGACGATGGCCGCCCCAAGCTCCAAAGACGTCTCACCACCACCATCAGCCCGACCCCCAACCTCATATCGAAGCTAGAAGAGCTCAGCAAAACCAACAACAGACCCGTCTCCGGCAACTACTCCGACCTCAACTGGCAAGATGGCTCCGCGGAAGGGCTCGCGGAAATGGCCGCCACCCCCGCACAGTCCAGACGCCGCTCCGTCCCTGCCAGCCTGTTCGACAGGCTGCAGGAGCTCAAGAAGGCGAACAGTTCGTACAGAATGGCCAAGGTGGCGGAGGGGGGGCTCTCGAACGGGCAGACGGAGGAGTACGGGCGAACGGCGATAATGGAGGACGCGAAGAAGGTGACCGCCGCCCTGGACACCGAGCTGAGGGGCGGTCACTCGGGCTCTCGTCTGTCGGAAATATTCCGGAACACGCAGGAGTACTTGTCGGACGACAACGAGAGCTTCATAAATTTGGACGAAGTGAGCGGGTTTTGCGACAGACTCACTCTCTCGACCGACCAGAGCACTTACTCGTCCATAGTGAAAGAAATGGAGCAGCACGAAATATGTTTATTCCACAGAACATTTAACGATGATAAATCGAAAGAGCGGAGTTTAACATCGTTCGGCGGTTTGGAGATCCCTTCGGGAGACTCACTCAAACACAAAAGCGCGAATCAAAGTCAGCAGGCCATCCAAGAGGAAAACGAATTGAATCGAACCTACGAAATCGAGGAGCAAGAGGAACTGCTCGAAAAGAAGAACGGAACATTCGAAATACAGAAAAGCGAAAAACACAACATAATGACCCTGACGTACGACGCGAACAAAAAGCCGGGGCTGATGGACGTTATTCTGCAGTCGGACGTTATAAAAAATCTCTCGCCGAGCAACGGATTTAAAAAGAAGGCGAACATGAATAATAACATGAGCCCCAGCAACAACAACAACATCAACAACAAGAATAACAACAGAAACGTAAGCGCTTGCGAAGGCAACAACATCCTCAACAGTACTTACGACAAACTGAACGGAACGCTCGACCAGAACGAATTGAACGCCCTCCACGCGGAAAAATACTCGACCAAGATCTTCGACAACAGCTACAAGAAATCTCTCCCGGGCTCCGACACGCAGAGATCCCCCATCGGGAAAAGCAACGGGAAGAGGGACAGCGACCACAGCGAGGACGACTGCATGAGCACAACCTCCGACCACAGCTACAGATCTGTCGAGAGCAACTCGGATGCGAGGGCCATGGAGGAGCTTCGAAGCGTTGCAGGCCAGCAGAACAAGAGTAAGTCAGGCTGTGGGAGTGCAGGAGTCAATGGCAATCTGTTAACCCAAGTTCAGATTATTTTTTCAAAACTGTTTCATTGTGTTGCTGCATGGTCAATTTAATGAAAGCATCTTTTGGTTCAACGGGCACAGAATTGTGAGCGCACCAAAAGCGTAACCCCTTAAGCGATAGATTTATTGGATTCATTTTCCTAATGTCAGATGCACTCATGTTCGCTTTAAATTGCAGAATTTTCATCGACGCCAATAATGGATCAGAAAGCCAGACTGAGTTTCAGAGGCGAAGTGGTTTCGCCCATCCGGATGGAAGTTGGCGATGGCGAATCTCAGGCATTTTCGAATCCCTCCAGCAGGGGGCAAAGCCCCAGACGCATTCCCGGTCAAGGTAAACTATGTCTTTCCCTCAAAACAGGGGTGGCACATTTTTTCCAAGAAGTTATTGTTACTTTGTATTCGTTAGTATATTTGTAAGAAAATTTGTTGAATGCAATGAATTTAACGTCATTTTCAAATCTGGAAAATTGGGTTTATTTTTTATTGCCATAAAAACCGTCCAAATTAAATTATTCAGTTTATGCATGTGTTTGTTTGGATTTAACTGTAATGTAAGCACATTTTATATAAAAAATAAATGAACACATTCTTGTTGTTTGGCATTTAAAAATGCTGTACAAAGTTACGAGAAATGTTTGCTTTTTATGCGAGCGCAAAGTGTTAATTTCGTGCTCGCTTTGGCCACCCCTGCCCTAACCCTTTATCTTGACACTAATTAACTGATCGTGGTGTTGATAATTGATTCCGCAGAGGGATTGCAGAAATTGCGAATGCCAAATATCAGGCAGCCTCTAAAGGTTCCTCAGAGAGAGCTGAAATTGAAGCCGGCGTTACTGCGGCCGTCGCAGAATTTTAAGCGACCGGTGAGTAAAATGGCGGAGAGGAGAGAAAGACCAGGAGAAGTTGACTAATTTCGTTTGGTTTGGGTTATCCTATGCGCAGTTATCCTACGCGAGAACTTCTTCGGAGCCTTCTGTTCCTCAAAAGGTGGAAAGCTGTCAGTCCACGGCGAGCGTCCCGGTGCTGAGGCCCTCGGTCCCCACGGGTGTGCCCTCCCTCACGAACGTGAGGCCTTCCAGCAGGGCCAGCGGCATTCCCAGGCCGCCCACAAGACTGAAGCAGCCGCAGATTAGGTCAGTAAATAGATGACGACCTTTATGAACTCATGGGCGACCAATTAATTAGATTCATAATTAAGCTCACTGCAGCACTTTCTCATTTTCCTCAATGATTTCTCTTCTAATATGTTAAACGACATTCAGTTAAGCATTAAAACACAATTTAATGATTTGAAAAAAATCATTATCTTTGTATGGTTATTTGAAAAGCTTTTTGAAGACAATTTCGTCCATTTGCCAAATGCTCAGAAGTCTGTTCTTTCTTTAGTATGTTTTTAATTGGCGTTTGGCCAAATCGAAAACAAATTCCCGCCTTTACTCGTTTATATTATAAAAAAATATTTGAAAAAATAATTAACTCCTTTTTATTTGTTTTTTTTTTTTTTTTTTTTTAGGGTAAACTACGCGAAGAAGTGAGTCAAAGCTAAGTTAATCTTAATTTAGGATTTACAGCTCCCGAGACTGTGTTATTTTTATTTTTAGATATTTTATATTTATAATAATATTAACAATAGAAGAAGATGAAGACACAAAAAACGAATAATAATAATAATAATAATAATAACAAATACAATAATTTTGCATTGATTTTTGTCTACTTTGGGAAAAAAAGAAAAAAAGAAAAAGTTTTTATATACTAATTAACCAGCTTATACTTTTTATACGAAACAATTCAGTAATATACAATATTACATCGGTTAGCTCCTGCAAGTTGTATGTTCATTCCCCCGAATATTATTATAATTGTTTTATATTAATGGTATTGTATCGGCTGAGAAACTTGTTTTTCTCGATTTGTCTTTTTTTGCAAAATATGAGCTTTCGTGATCGTCTTCAGAAAGTTTTTATTGTATGTGTGGCCCCTCAGCTCAAGATTGTATTGCGCAGAGGAATTTTTGTTCATTTCAGTTCGTCATCTCCTGATGATTTTTTGTATTCGTCTTTTACACAGTTTTTGTTATTTTATAGCCTTCGCCATTCGGTCAGTTTGATAATTTGTCAGCTATTTTTTTATTGTCTCTGTTTCGCAACTGTTAAGGTTACGACGAATGGGAGTTTTTATTCATTTTTTCAAGTGGGCATTCACCGAAAAAATCTTGGCTGTTTGGTTCATTTGTCGGCGGGAGCGATACACTTCGGGAGGATTTTCTTTTTCTTTGACAAACGGACCAAACGCATTTACGAGCGATTTGCTGCTGACTCAGAGAGGCGTGAGCTGAAATCGCCGTCTGCAAGAGAGTGCCACTGCTGAGGAATCTCAGATCCTCTTTGAAAATGTACAGGAAAACCGTTGGGTTTGTTATCGTTTTAAACTTGATGCAGTCTCTTGTGTTTCTACCGCTCAGAAAATGATCGCAATCAGCTCCTCCCGAATTATTTTAAATTAGAGTTAGTCATGAGTGTTAATTTGGTTTCTTTGTAAGGCATCGCTGACGATGCTCCAATGTCAGACATATTTCCGTAAGCGATTACTATTGCTTGTTGCGTCGTTCACGTCGTTCACGGCGAAAAGAGAACAGTACAAGTTAATTTTAGGTGTCAGTTTAAGCTCAGTTATCCGCAAGTGACCTTAATATTTGTGTTAATATTAAAACTATTTTGTTAACTTTTGTACTAAGCGATATCCAACAACCGTAAATCAATTAAACAATTACAGTTTTTATAAAGAATTGTTTAGTGTTTCTTTTGCAACATATCCGTTCGGTCAGTTCAGCAGAAAAGAAAGATTATTATTAATTGATAAAAAATTCCACAAATGGCCAATTTAAGACTGTTAAGACGGTTCATAATATTCTGTGTTTGTAGAAAAGTTGTCTGTTTTTTTTAGTTCGCCTGATTTAAAAGAAATTGATAATTCCGATAATTGGTGTGTTTATCAACTCTAAATTCTTGCAAAAAGTCACGCAGTATGTTTTCATTTGGCGAAAAACTTTAACAAATTTTGAGAAAAAAACAAAAACCAGTAGTTAAACATTCCAGTTGAAAAAATTCTAATTGTACTTAGAATTAAAATAAGAGTAAAATTATAAAAGTATAACATCATTGCGAAATTGTCTCGTATTCTAAGATCAACAAAATTAGTTTTTTGCGATTTACACCAAAACGGTAAGTTTTATTATAAAATAAGCTCAGATTAAAATTGTAGATCGTAAAATTATTTCCAAAAAAGTATCAATACTTTTTTCCTATGAGCTACAGCTTCTGAAATTCAACACTTCAAAAATTTGGGGGAGTTGCAATTGTTTTTGTTGGCACAGGGTCATTTTACGTGAAAGGAACCGAGATCCACCATCTTTATTGGGTTTTACAGGTTCTTTCCTTTGTGCCTTCGATGAAAAACCCCCAAATTTCAGTTCGAAATGAGCCTTTAAAGAGAGAACGATTCTCACTTTTGGCAGTTTATTCAAAAATCGACAACTTTACCCTCCCGCTTTAAAAAACTTAACCAAGCCACAAACATGAGCTTTTGCATTGTGACAGAGCTTTTCGTTACACAACTGTGATTTTTTAAAAAAATGCAAAAAAATTGAGCGCCAAAGTATTTAATTTTTGAGGCGCCATAACTTCTTTTATAGCAGTCTTTGTTTGATTTATTATTTAAAAAACAACCCTTGAGTATTCACGTCCGCACCCACACTAAATAATTCCTTCCGATTCATTTATGGTCGTTTTCCGACCGACAGCAATTTTTGCCGCCTTCGGAGATTTCGAAACCTCTGCATCGGGCAGAAAAAATGTAAAGTTTGCCGAGACATGCGCACGGGGGGTGGCCACAGCAGAAGCGTTGATGGTTTCGATATTGATCAGAGGTGGAGCCCCAACCTTAGTGGCAACCGATAAATCGCGGGTTTGTAAACAAATAAATAAAAACTGGGAAACAATCGACGAGGGTAACATGGTGGATTTTAAATCGAAAACAAACATTTTAATCCGTGTTTATAATTTTTAAAAATATTTTTACCATATAGTCGAGTGTATATTTTTATACATGTTTATTATACGGTGGCCGCGTTTCTGAGAGTCACTCCGGGGGATTCGTTGTGATTGTTTTTGTGAAAGCGAAAGCGAAAGAAAAATTATTAGGTCAGCAAATCAGGAATGTAACGAATCAAACATGACTAAGCAAATAAACGGAAAGCATGTAGGGCCTTTCGGGGACGTCGAAATCAAAGAGGAGAAGTGGAAGAAAGAAGTTTTCGCAGAGAAAGTTGCCAAAAGCAAAAAGGACAGGCATCTGAGCCAGGACAGAAGTCGCTTCAGGAACGAAAGCAATGCCAAGTCGGACATCAGGGAGAGGGAGAGAAGGGAAAGGTACGAAAGGGAGGCAGCGGAGGCCGAGAGGAACGAAAGGGAGATGGAGATGGAGAAGTGGGAGAGGGAAAGAGCGAGAAGGGCGAGGCACTCGGGCTCCGTGACCAGGTACAAGCCGAGGAGGCCCCCTGCCGGCTACAAAGACCCCCACGAGGTCTGCAAGCAGAGTCTGCCGAGGAAAGTCAAGGAAGAGAAACGACAGGAAATGAAAGCCCTGATGAACTGCATCGCCTTCACTCCGTCCCAGACGGACCTGACGGCGGAGTCGGAGGAGGAGCAGAAGACTGAAGGCAGAAAGGAGAGAAAGGAGAGAAAGAAGACTGCCGAGGAGATGGACAACTCCCTGAGTTCGGACACGACTTCCGACATAACCGACGTGACGCCGAGGTCGAGCTCGAGCGGTTGCTCTTCGATGTCGAAGCAGAGCGGTTGTCTGGAGAAGACGGAGCAGGAGAAGGCGGCGTCGGGGAAGGGGAGCAAGTCGAAGCAGGAGGAGCACCTGAAGAAGGAGAAGGAAATAAATAGTAAGAAAAGCAATACGAAGGTGGAGGTGGAGAAGAGGAAAGACAATCAGACGACAGGTGAGCCCGAGGCGGAGCGGAAGTTGGCGGAAGTGAAGCTCGAGGAGATGAAATACCTGCAGGACGCTTTTGAAGACTTAGACGTGGACGAAGAAACTTCTGATTTTGCTTCCAGTATTATCTCAGGTGGGTGGATTATAGAGATAAAGGCTGCTTTAACACAGACGAAAAAAGACTGGCGATGCCCACAGCATTTGCTGTTGGAGGCAAAAAAGTATTACTTAAAAGAGGAAAACCCCTTCCTTACTTAAAAATATGTTTTACGACTGTTAATACGTTTAAAAGGAGGCGGTAGGTAAAAAGCGGAAAACCGATAAAAGGGGGGGAAATATAAAATTACAGAAAGTATAATAGGAAAAAGAAAATAGCAAATTTTAAAGAAATAAACAACAAGTTAGAATGGAAAGTAGGAAGAAAGGGAAAAAGGAAAAAATAAAATTAATAAAATATATTTAATAAAAAAGGAAATAAAAGGATAAAAGGTTAAAAGAGGGAAAAGAAAAAACCGGGTAATAAAGAAACAAAGAATACCATATATGAATTATTTATATTTGGCTTGGAAGAAAAAAGAAAATATGGTAACCACTTCCGGCCTTTCCAGTCTTAATCCTATTCACCCTTGCAGGACTTTCGGAAGAGAGGAGAGCCAAATGCAACAGGAAGAACATGACCTTCACCAACGAACAGCTCCGCGAAATAGAGAGAGTCAACCTGATCCTCCTCAAGAAGATAATGAACCACCGGAAGCCCCGGCCGAAGCCCCAGGCCCAGACAGCCCCCCACCGGAAGACAAGTGCTGCCATCAACCGCGCCAGGATGGAGGAGAAGATCGAGAGGGAGAACAAGGTGAGCCCCACTGCTGCCGACGCACCGCCCCATCATTGCCGCCTTCTAACTCTTCTCTTCTCTTCTCTTCTCTTTTCCTGCTTTGGCTAAGATCACTGGCTGATGGGCAGAGGTGCTCGCTCTCATCGCCTCACTGCTGTGGTGCTTCTGCTGTGGGTGGGTAGCACATCGCTCCAGCACCGCATTCAATGGCTTTTCACTTCACTTTTCCATTCTCAAATCCATGAGACAACCATTTCAGTACACAATGTATCCTTTTTTCTGTTAACTTTTCTTTTATTTATTTTTTAACTTGTTGCTTTTTGTTTTTTTTATTTATTCTCCTTTTTCCATTATTCTCTGCCTTCGAAGCTTTTTATTTAACAGTAATATTAATAAATTTGTTGGGATGTTTGGGTCAAGGGAATTTGACAATAATTTAGTCGAGTTTCGGTGCAGAACGAAGGCTAGTTTCATGCTCATTGCATGAGAAGTGCGCACTGCAGAATCGCCATTCCGAAGGGGATTAAGCAAGGAAACATAGCTGAAATGAGCGTCGATTGCTTTCAGATTCTTCTCAAAAAGCTGCAGTCGGCCAAAGGCACAACGGGCACTCTGTCCAGGAAGCGGTCAACTCACTACTAAATCCCGCTACAAAAGCCACTGTTCAGCCGTTTGGGGCTCCGCCTGCAGCGCAGGAGGAAAGTAGCTCTTAGTCTAATTTAAACATTTTTTCAGCACCGTTTACATTTAAATAGACGCCAAATTTTTCAAGTTGAGAGCAGAAGAAATAAAATTTGAGGTTTTCTCAGCGCGTTCATTTTCTAAAATTCAATTTTTATAAGGTTGTGATAACTAATTTGGATTGCATTCGTCGGCTTTAGGAAATCTTAGAATCCGAAATGAATTATAAATTCCGCGTTTATTTGCGCGCGGAGGCGGAACGCAAACAAAACCGCCCCTCTTTCGGTTATTATCTGGCGGAGAAAAACACTTCCAAAGGGGAGCTTTGCTCCGAAGGAGAAGGACTTCGAGTGAGCTTTCTCAAACAATTTCTGCAGCCGTATTTCCCTTTCGCCGGTTTTCCTCGAAAGCCCGAACCCATCGGAAAGGGTTAATCAATCACATTTTTAAGTCCCGATGGTTATCGATTTGGCGGATGCTTCCTTCTGTCAAGGTCGGCCTAACTGCGTTTTAAACGTAGCTAAAATATTTGTTCGTGCTTTCTTTCCCCTACGTAAAGGCGCGGTTCCGTCCAGTTCTGCTCATTAAAAGGTCCACGTTAAGTCTTTCCCCGCGATGCAAAATGGAAGTGCAAAAAGATTGTATTGATTGTATGCAGTATTGATGTAAAATAGTCTCAGTTGGTGAAAAAACCGTTTAAAAATAGAAAAGGGTTGTCGGGATGACTTTTTGGGAAAACCTGCGCAGACATTGTACTTAATATACAATACAATTTCAAAGGAATAATGTCACAAAGAATTTGAAAAAACACCTCTAAGATTTTTTAGAGTTTGTAAGTACAAACACAAGTGTCCGTCAAATAAAGAGCTTTTAATTTAGAGGAAAGCTCTGACATTTATGAGATCCTGTAATGCTGTGGAAAGTCGGCCATATTTAATACAGAAAATGCACTGCGGAATTCGTGTCCATTGATAAATTTATACTTGAAATTAACCCATTAACGCCCGACGTTCGTAATACAGTATAAGACAGTAACTTTAACATTTTTCCCCTAATGTTTGTTGATAAATGACATTTTGGTGCTCTGGAAAGGTTGAACAGTTGCTTTCTGTTTTACAGTTTTTTTTACCAAAAATATTCTAAAATAAAGGCAGAGGAGCTTTTTCGATTTATTTGGCTTTTTTGCTTTTGCCTTTTTTGTAATTTGGGTTTTCTGGGGTTTTTTGGATTTATTTGATTTTTCTAATTTTTTACTTTTTTTGTTTGATTTTGGGTTTTCTGAGGTTTTAGTGTTTTTTTGTTTCTCAGGTTTTTTGACTTTTTTGTTTTTGGTTTTGCTGGAGTTTTTCTTTAAAAGTAATAAGCGTTAATAAGGGAAATTAATTTCAATATAAATTTCAGGCGTTAATGGGTTTTAAATTCGTACTGAACGATTTTTAGGTTGTTCTTAAAATGTCGTCGTTCCGCAGGTTAAAAAAGCTGTTTCTGAAGGGAATTTAGTGCACTTAGGTCTGATGCAAAAGCAGACGCAAGCCGACATAAAATAGAAATTTATAGAGGCATTTCCACGCGAAAATATTTAATAAATAAATAATTAATTTTAGGACTGAGAGTAAAAAATCCAAATAAATTGTTTACACAAAATATCCTGCGTATAGTTTTAAGAAGAATGCGATAATTATAAAGCGGGACTTGATAATAAACCGAAAATGGTTGTGGGACGTTAGCACCAATTGTTATAGTTCTATCTCTGTTCAAAAGCAATATTGTTTTAAAAGCGAACGAAAAAGCAAATTCCGTCTGATGGTTTTCAATTCGTCAAATAGCAGTTGTTTGAATAAATATTTTTTATTTTTGAAACCGTATTTGAATAGGTGAGAATTTTTCTCTTCGAAGACAGGTAGTCTTGTCAATGAAGTTGTATTTATTGAAAATTATATTTTTTCTTTACAAAATGCAGACAATAAACAATTAGAGTTGAATTAAAATTTAATTATTTTGGTCTGTTTTAATTTCTTTTCCTGTTCCCCTGGGAACCTCTGATATTATTCCCACTAATTAAGCTTAATCAATTCAATACAACTTAATTAGTTATTACGTTTGGAAATGAATATAAATTCAGTCTCAGAAACTGACATTTAAACTGACACAAACTGACACATAAGATGCGTGATTGTAAGAAAAAGCAACTTCCAAAAACAAAAAAAGGCCAAATTTCCCCATAATAAAATGCGTACGGAAAGAAATTTAATTATTTTTAAAAACTTTGTAACGATGTTCAAATAAAAAAATGTACCAAATTTCACCTGAACATAGAATTTGATTAATACCAATCATTTTGCCAACCATTAAAATTTTTAATTGAGCACTTGAACGTTGAAAAAATTAAACCTTTGATTAAATTAAATTTATAGTTTATTGTAAAATTACGCTTCCTCCCATTGGAGTAAATAGGAATACGAAAAAAAAAGTATTAAAACCGTGTAAAAATAAATTTTTAATTATTGACAAAATTTATTGTCTCAAAATTATGAAGTAAAAAAAATGAAAAAATAAATAATTTTGTAACGATAAATCCGCAGAAAGTTCACCTATTAATTAAAAAAAAATATTAAAAAAAATGAGTGAAATTTCTCCCTAATATACCGTTAGAAAAAAAACGCGCGCAAAATCGTCTGCCGCCACGTCAAAAGCAGCCGTTTCATGTGTTCAGGTATAGAGGGCGCTGATGTTTGTTTCCGTTGTAAAACTTCACCGAGCGAAGGATTTCATTCGTTATTTACATATTGCTGATCAATTTTGAAGCGATTTGCAGAAAATAACAAACTTTATTTTGGATTATTTATTATCCAGAAG
This sequence comes from Brueelia nebulosa, assembly GCA_028293925.1. NCBI lineage: Eukaryota > Metazoa > Arthropoda > Insecta > Psocodea > Philopteridae > Brueelia > Brueelia nebulosa. The sequence goes on from JAQIBA010000026.1 coordinate 424,968, forward strand.
AGGTGATGAACCCGGGAAAAGGCCGATTTTAAAATCGGACGGCCAACGGAAAACTGCGCTCAGTGTTTAGTTTACCGCGAGCGCGATCTCGCGTTTTTAGAAGGATCGTTCACCTGTTTTTGTTTCAGTTCGTCATGTGACGGCGGAGAGGATGGGTGTTTCTCGTGCCGATGATTTCCACTTAACGGATGTAAATATGGCTAAATGTTTTAAACCGTAATTTATTGAAAAGTTATTTTCTCGTTATTTGTAAATAACCGTGTTGTTGTGTCTTCTACATGTAAATAAAATTCTATATTCCGGGAGTGATATTTAATATGTTTAAAACAAAAGCTCGCTCGACGAGTTGAAAATAAACTTTTTATTAAAATCCGGGAACGAAAATGAAACCGACGTACGCGTTAGAAGATTTAATTTTCGAAACGGAAGCCAGGGGTGCCGAAAACGGGGCCAACAGCGAGGAAATGGATGTTTACGCTCAGCTGCAGCAGAAGGAAAAGGACCTCATCCTCGCTGCTGAACTCGGGAAGGCCCTCCTCGAGAAAAACAAGGAGCTCGAGAAGCAAATAAAAGAAATTTCCGAAGAAAGCAGCAGAAAAATAGAGGTGAGTCCATGGTTTCAAGTTTTCCCGCCGACACTCAAAACCGTAACGACTTTTTCGATGGAGAATTAAGGTCAGTTTAATAATAAACGGCCTTTCGGGGTTTTTTATGGGAGTTTTTCGAAGAACCGGAATTTTTCTCTTTTTTCTCGCTTTTTTTAAAATCTTTCGAAAATGATCTGGTCGAAGAATCATTACGCATTATTATGTTTTCATTCTCTTCTTGATTGCTTAGTCATTGTAATTCATTTGTTTTTATTGTAATTTTTTCATCTCGTATTATAAAAGTCCAATTTCTCATTTGGGACCTCAAGAAAAGAAAGAAATAAAAGAAAAGTTGTAGAAAGAGTAGAAGAAAAAAGAGGAGAAAGGAAGAAAGAAAAGGAGAAAGAATATCAAGGGGAATGATTGAATTTTTAAATAAAAATGATGGGAGCGACAGCCAAAGAAAATAGCAGTCAGATGTGCGATAAATGAAAATAATACAAAACGAATTCCTGAGAGGGATGCAAAAGAAAAAAGGATTTCCTTCAGGATTGCTTTAAAAGATATAAGATTTTTGGAGATTATAAGAAGATTTTAAGAAGATTAACTGAGCATTGATGCTGACGGCACAAGTTGGAAGTTCCAAATGAGCTGAACCTCCCAAAGCTATTCATATATGAAAAGGCACATTTATCAGAATCTGGTGATGCCAGCCAAGGGATCCGGATTTCCAGACTGCCATCCACCCTTTTAAGTTAATTAATTAGGGGAATCCCCATATGTTTACTCTGGCGCACGAGACCATTCGGCCCTCGGAATGGGAAATCGTGGAAATGTCAAATTCTTGATGAGCACGACCTGACTCTTCGCTCAATAATTTCTCCTCGGGACAGATATAAAGTCAGCTAAGAAAGAAGCGCAGATAATTTATAATTCTTGCACAAGGTTTATTTATTGTCGAGTCCAGTTGAACCCGAGGCATTTTCTTGTTTTGATTCAACTCAATTACTCCATTTACTCACGATTCACACCGTTCTAAATATTTATTTTTTATTTGTTTGTTGGAAATGTACATTAAAGTCAGTGAGAACGAGGTTTTAACGCCCCAAAATGTCTCCTTACCTCTCCTCTTTTCGATCTGCTCCTCACCCTGGCCGCGGTGTCAGTCCCCTGTTTTCCAGAGGCTCATTTCCCGGGAATGAGGGAATGAAGGGAACGGCTCCAGTGAGGGGAACCACCCAGTGTTTGAATAGCGAAAGAATTCAGGTTCCCACAATGGAAAGGGGATCGGTCCTTAACGAGAACAATTACGCGATGCCGTGTTTTGAGATCGTTCCTTAATGAGGTGAGACAATTACAGCCAAGGATCGCTAATGAGAGGCGAAACAGCTGATTACACACTGTGCGGGCTCACTCATGGCTGCCCCACCTGCGAATTCTGTGCCCTGGTACTCCTGCGCTTGGCTAATGAAAAGTACCTGAAAAGTCAGTCCAGGTTGGCAACTTAACGGGAGAGAGTAGAAACCTTTGGGATCCTAAGGGATCGTGACACGTAGAATGTTAGAAGAGAAAATGGCAGAGTTTTAAAAAGAATAAAGGGAAAGACAAATAAAGAAATCTGAACCTGAAAGGAGTCCTTTTTCTAATTAAAATTATTGCACGTGTGATTACACTTCATTTACTCATTGATTTAATTGTTTATTTACATATTTTTTCTTATCTATTTAATTATCTGTATGCACTTATGTATTTTTTTTATTTTTAGGCTTTCTTCAGGCTTTAAGTATAAAATAGAAAGATAATTTATAAAAAATAGAAATTAAAAACAAATAAGTTAAGTATTTCATTTATTATAGTATTTATGTAATTTTTTGAGAATGATAGTCCTTTTTGTAGTATTTGTACTTATACGCGTACACATATGTCATATTTCTTACGTGTATTTATTTTGTATGTACTACCGTAAATTTTGACTATAAAAAAATTATATTTTGTATCTTTTTATGTTTTTGTATTTATTTGCATTCATTTATTTATTTATGTATTCGTTTTTATTTATTTATTTTTGTATTTATTCATACGCACTGATTTATTTATATTTACAGTATGTCTATCCATTGATTTAGATTGACTGAATTTTATAAAATTTGTATTTTGTATAAATTCTCATTCTGAGACAGTACAATGATATTATTAGGTCTCTTATTGTATTCCGTTTTTTAAAGAGTCCTCAGCGAGATTTAATTGTATGTGGGTATTCGATGTGATGTGTATGTATTTGATTAATGATATAGGTCATTAATGGTCAAGTGCAACATACATACTATTATATATAATTGGATGAAAATGACAGACAGAGTAAAATTTCTGTCAAAGAATTTAATATTTTTTTCAAATTGTTCAATTCGACACTATGAAATTCTGAAATCTTAGGAATACAATTGTAAAACTTTTTATATTATTTATTACAACTTTATATACATGTTAATATGAAGTTTACGTTTACTTATTGTATGTGTTTTGTACATGAAACGTTACAAAAATTTTTTTTACATAGACAAAGTTGAGAGAACATACAATGGAAGTGTTTGCCGCAAACATGCGAAGTAGAGGAAATTCAATTGACTTTGACTTGAGGAATGACTTTGTGTGAGTTGAACAATCTCGAAATTATGTTTGAGGAAATCTCTTAAATTTGCAAACACTTCACCGCCATTGCATTAGTACAAATAAGCCGATTCATGAAGACCAGAATTAAAGGAAAAGGTCAGATTTGAGGAAAGAGAAAAACTATGTCAGTACAATTAGTCCTAACTTGTGATCAGTGCCTTTTGCACCTTCTTAGGCTTTCATCCTTTGACATGAGATTTCTTCCTCCCAACTGCGGGTGTTTGCAGACATTGAGACCATATTTTATCGATAAGGGAAAGGGAGGACGAACATGTCATGTTGGCATAACTGCCAACCGTTCCTCCCCAAAACGAAATGCCACCGAAGACACGGCCGATCTGCGGATGGCCCAGGGCCATGGCAACCAGAGGGACCCTCGTGCGGGCACCATATTCTCAAGGTTGGGCCACTCTTCGGGCGAGTCGTGGGTTGGTGGACTTGGCTTATTTGCCAAGGCTTGGTGTTGAGGTGTTGCCTCTCCATTGGACGATCACATCGACCTCGAAGGGTCATTTCGGTCGACGGCAGTTTGTGTTGAGAGCGAAGAAAAGAAGACATAATCGGAGCAGAGAACGAATCGGATTTGCTCCACTTTCTCGGGCTCGACGAATTCATTAACCATTGCTAATTGTCCACATAATAATTAAACTGCTGACAAAAACAGATGAAAAACGGAAGCGGGTGACACGATGGGCGTTCCCGACATTGCAGCTGACGAAGAAAGGATGCACTCTTACATAAGACCTTCTGCCATTAAACAAAAACCCATCTCTCGGACAGAGATAATAAAATAACAGCAATTAGTTCCGGTTGGGGATTTTGGCGCAGTTTCCCTCTTGACACTGCGCTGGAGTGTTGTTGATTGCTTACATAAATTCAAGCATACGTTGGTGGTTGGCAGCGAAGAGAAGAAGCCGCTGGTTGTCTTCTGCTTCCTTTCAAGCGCCATCCGTCCTGGGCACTCGCCATGAACTCATCAGCGTTATTTTGGCCACTCCTGGGCATTCTGGTGTTAAAACATATCGCGAGCAGACAGTGCCATCAGATTACGAAGCCCCCGAAGTGGGCGGAGGTCTCATGTTAAGTCCAACCCCGACTCGATTGTGCACCGCATCGTAGGAATTAACAAGCGATTGCCTCACCCTCAAATAAACACGTGTAAATCGCAACGTAATTTCACACTTTATTGAAAAAGAAAGGATAACAACGTTGATCGATAACAAAAAGATTAAAGTCTAAAAGGAGTCGCTTTTCCACTTCACAACCCCATCGGCCACCAGTGATATTTCCTTTGACTTTTGCACCCCATGGGGCTGCTGGGACAGTTTCCCTGTCGAGGAGTAGGTCAACCCGTGACCCACAATACCGCAATGTCGTCTTCTGCTTCACACGGGCCACACACACAATAACAATGAGAATTAAACTCTGTGAGAACCATAATCAGGGAAAATGAAGTTTGTGTGGCCGCGGGCGCCATTTGTTTCCTCAGTTCCTGAGAGTGCGTTTGAAGGAGGCGATTGAGGAGAATCAGGTATTAGCCAGGGGCTATTGGAGTCTTTCACCCTTCATGGAAACAGGTTGGCGACAGGTATATCACGTGGGTCGGCCATTTAACAAAACCGCTTTGTTGGGCTTCACGCCCCACCAATCGGTGTTGAATGTCTTGTTCGTTGAAAACAAAAAATTTAAAACCATTAAAAATAGTTTCTCGCCCTCTAAGAGTGCATTGCAATTTAACATGAAGCAAATAAAGCCGATGAATCTTTGTTATTCCGCAAATAATCTATTTTCTGAGTTTTGATAATCCGCTGTTTTGAGAAGTTTCCACATCGGTACGGTTTTGGAGCACGAAAATGACTCGATATCTTTCACTTGATTTGGAATAAAACCTCTCACTCAAGATTTTCCTACGCTTTTGTGTTTTCCGCCGTAATTAAAACATTAAAATTCGAGTGACCGTTAGGTTCTTCCATTTCTATTTAAAATGCGAAAACTTATCGCAAAGTGAGTCCACCGTGCAATTCGCACTCTGTGGTCATTTGAATCGGTCCGATTGAATTAAAGATGGCAGCGTTCGGCTATTATTTTTTAATTAACAGCAAAATGCAATCGCTGATTATTTTATTGTCAACGGAAATACTCATTTGCGCAAATTCGGAAGGAAATACCGCTTTGGGGCAGGGTTTTGAGAAAACATGAAAGCGTAAAAAACCTCAGAATAGACATAACCTAAATACGAAATGTTATAAATGGCGGATGGAATAACGTTCTTCCTTAAAAACTGATCTCCATCGGACCGACACTGCGAGTGACGGGTAAACGCTTGTGCAATAATACATTTTCTGCTAAAAATATAATAATTAGCATTATATAATACGATTTAGTGATACTAAAACTTAATAACAAAAGTACTTTCTCTTAGTTTTTATTTTCGTTCGAATGCATTATAACTGAACATATCGACTTTGAGGAAAAATCAATTCTTCTTTTGGGGAAACCCTTCGCGGGCGGTTAATTAACCGCTCTTCGAGTTGTGTTTCCCCGTTTTACCCTCCTCTGACCCAATACACTTCTTCGTTATTTAATTATTTAAATATTTGCTCGGGTATTTGACTTTTGCAACGGCCGTGTCGTAACGAGGCGTTGTCTCAGTCTAATTTTTTCAATTTGTCGCCCCGTTTTCTTCGCTCGTCACAGTTGACAATTTCCTTTTCAATGTCGCCGGTTCCTTTTCTAACGGTTCAGTATTCCGCGTACCGATTTTTAATTACGCTCTCAACGGCGTCAGGCCCTCGAATTATGAGCTTGACTTTTACGTAAGTAAACGAGCTTTTACGTAATTTGATGAGTCATAAACGAGCGGAGAACTTGTGCGAGCAAAGCTGCAGTCACTGGGCATGACAATCTCCACGCTGCAGGCACAGGTTCCCTTCCTGCAGAAGACTCAGCTAGAAATCGCGGCCACCTATTCACGTAATCGGAAGCGTCTTCGCTAACGGTTCTTCCCCCGAAAGAATTCGCACCTAAAATTGGAGCCAACCTAATTTGGAACGGTTGCATCACACCACCCGCAGCTCGCAAAAAGTAGAGGCGGTTCGAGATGCGGGAAAACGAAAGTAGGGAAATGAGATAACCGCCCAGAAGAAGAGGCATTCGCACTGCAATCGGGAGAGAACCGTAAACGGAGTTATGGTTGCGTGAAATGCGTCAAAACAAAACCGATCGAAGAAAGAAAGTGCGACGCAGAACAAAGAATTGCTTTGTGATTCGATAGGGAGCCGGAAACCTTGAAAGTGTTCAGATCGGGGCCTTGACGGGGCCTTTCCGTGGCTTTGGCTTAGGCCGCGAGGGCCGACCCTGCCGATCATTGCACCCCAACTGCGCCCGACCGGTTTTCATGCGGAAAGGAATGAACGAAATGCGAAAAACGGTATCGAGGATAAATGACGAGGGTCCAAAATGAAGAAAGAAATATAAAAGCTCCTCTGGAAAGAGCAAGAGTAGGTTTCAGATTCAAAACAACGTGTCAGTAGAATAAGTGAATGAAAGTAATTTTAATGAAGAAACTGAGGGCGTCGATGGATTAATGCACTCTAACAGCCAATTACGGAAGAGAGGGAGGAAAGCGGATAGAAGCCTTGGAATGTAAATTAAACAATTTCAAAATTGTTATTGCGAAAATGTTAAAATTTTGCGCAAAGCCTCTCATTAAATTCGTCGATTAGTATCGGCCGAACAGAAACTCATTTCGGGAACGAATTTGTAAATTTGGAGGCGCCCACTCCCGAAAACCTTCCCCATCCGAAATACGAAGAAATCGGCGTCCCGCCAACCAGGTTCGACCTTAATAAGGAACTTGCCCTTTCATTTGCATTCAGAAGCGGGCAGCGGAGCTCAAACCTGAATTTCCCGAGGCAGGTTCGATGGTGATTCACAAGGTGGTGACGTCAGCGAGTCAAATATCAGGGCTAACCGGCAGTCAGGCACAGATGCAGTGGGCGAGATATTCCTCTCCTCTCCCTTCGCCCCCTACTGTCATAGAGTAAGAAAAGGTGGGAACTGATTTGTATGGCCCTCTTGGAAAGTGGTTAATCAACTGTCCATTAAGAAGACCTTGAAGGCGAGATGATAAGAAACAAAAAGTTTGCGGAACGGTTGCCGCCATGTTTGTTTGTAAACATGTTTCGATCGTAAATTAAAATGGAAAGGTATTTGAACAAAAAATACAAACTGGTGGAATCCTACGACTACGACGACATCCTCAAGATCAACAAAGTCAAGTTCTTCTTCAGGAAATTGGAGGAAATCTTAAAGCAGACGATCCGACTCTCAGAGAAGGATGGCAAATACCTTTTCGAAACCTTCTGGCCCATGACGATGAGTTCGGCCATGTTCCGGCCGGGGGTCCCCTTCGACGAGCTGCGGATGGACGGCGCCCTCGTCAGATCCACCATCGACTTCAAGGACAACAGAATGATCCACAAGCAGGTCTGGAACGGCGTCGAAACGACCTTCCTGCGGGAGTACAGCGACAAGCAGATCAACGCGACCATCACCTGCGGGAAGCTCCTGAGCAAGAGGGTGTACGTGAGGGTGTACGAGAAGTGAGGGTTGTGTCTCCACCAGCGGAAGTCTTTCTGTTTTGCTCTCGCCCAATAAAATTCATGATATAAATGTCAGTGAACGTTGCACGTCATTCGAAAATAATGGAGAAAGCGTCGGATGATAGTTGAGTTGGTGACGACTGAAGAAAGACGGATCCAAACGCCAGATGATGCATCTGAGAAGATAATGCAGCCGAGGGCATTGTTTGACTGGGTTTCCGGGGGCTGTCCCCTCCACATTCACAACATTTTCTGTCTCCGCCGGGCGACGATCCCCCCTGCTCTTAATTGGGAGCGGCCACGTCGGGGCCCACAGGTTCGGAGAAAGTTTTGGAGGAGCTCCATCAGTTTCATGCGTGTTTCAGGCAACATGGAGAGTTTGGGGGCTAACTCTCCTTTACTTTAACTCCTTTTGTTTCGGAAAGCGGTGAAGCAATAAATTCTGGCTATTGAATTCTCTTTCTCATTTCAGCAACATGTCGGTCGTGATGAAAGCCCGATTATTTTTCTTTTTCTCTTATTTTCTTATCACAGTCAAGTTCTCGTAACCCATTCTGATACTGAAGAGATAAGGCGTTGAATTGCTGCCGTGCGTACGACTTCTTTTGAAAATCAATTGGCCATTGGAAAACGACGGTTGGCAGTGTTTTGTTGTTTAGGGTTTTCGTCGAATGTTTGGCTCTGTAACGGTGGGGAGCACCAACGACCAGAAAAAACATAAATGCAAATAAAAAACAGAAAGTATCACTTTCGGCGGTGATTTCAAATTAGAGAATCTCTTCAGACCGAATTTTATTCGCGTTTTACAAAATGTATTTTAGAATTAATTCAAATGGCTAATTAAAGCAATTAAATTGATTTTATCCACCGCGAAAACTGATATCATTGTACGCTTTCACTGCTTTTTGCCGCCAGAAGAGGGGAGGAAATAAGGGGAGGACGTTTGACGTCACGCAGACGACCTGACAGGGTGACTCATCCAGGTTGAGATTCCATTATGCAAGCAGATAATTTTAATGTAACCTTGAGCCTCGTATTCTTCTCACGTTCCATTATCTTTGCTTTATCTGCAATTTATTTGCTTTTATCTGGCGTTCGGTTATTGAGAGCATATTGAAAACATAACAAAGTGTAATTGCACACCGCCATCTATCTTTCTTAATTACTCCGCGATTAGCTCAGAACGGAAAAAACCAGGCCATTAATCTGTGCAACAACCCCTCCCTCATCCTTGCCCCGCAATTCTCTCCCGGTTTTCTTTTCCGGCTTGTTCTCCTTCCGCTTCTTTCTTCTCCCGAAGGAGTCTCTCGTGTCAAGTATGAGAGGTGCATCTGCCCTGAGGAAACAAACAAATAATATGGCGGGACATCCTTCCTGCGAACTTCCGGTCTTCAAAAGAAATTCGGCTGGATGCAAAAGGAGGGAGAGCTTTGGGTAAAGCTCGGAAAGTTGTGCGCCAACAAAGGTTGTTTGTTTTTCCACGTGGAGTCAAACCGGAAAGTGTCTGAGTTTTGACTTGTCGAAAGCCAAATGGTTGAACTCCATTTGTATTACTTCGATGTTAATAAGATTTTACATAATCTTGAGAGGAATTCGAAAGTTTATGAAAGAAGAAAAGAGAAGCAACAGAAAAGGAAGAAGTCGAGAACATGCTGAGCTCGTTATCTTCCAGGAAGAGCATAATAATAGATGGTATCTAATCGTCTATCCACGGGTGAAGTAGATATGAACGAAGAAGAAAAGATAGATTGTATGTAACTTTTAGGTCAGGATTTTACCAAAGCGAAATTGTTTTTACATTAACCTCACAGGAGAGAAAAGGTTTATTATGCATTGTAATAATGGCAACACTTTGGGAAAGTGCACTAAGTGTTTTAGGCATAAATTTAAATATTAGTGGGAAAGTATAAAATGGTTTCTGAAACAATATGGCGACGGTAATCGCTACTCCCCATCTTTGGGCAACACTTGTTGCACATCTGGTCGCAAAATACTCCAAATTTAGGTCACAGTGGCCATTCCTTCGCCCTCTACTTCTCGGGGAACCGCTGACCTTCGAGAAACGCTCCAACCACCGGTGACAGCCCTTCCGTAAAGTATTCTTATCGGCGATTGGCGATAAGACTCAATGCAAGACAGCCTCAGACGATCTGTCACTCTCAAAGACATCCAACGAGATTGTTCGCGATTGTTGGCAAACGAGTCGAGGGCTTAAAGATGGAGCCGATAAGGGGAGAATGATGCAAACGTATCTCCGGAAACAGAAGTTTGGAAACGATAAGGATTCAGAGTGCACTGAGGTGTTACCCAACGGAGGAAGGACACCATGTTGTCGTGCAATTAGACGAGCCGACATCCGTCCACTTAGCGGCGCTAGAAGCAGTTCAATCTCCAATTATCGTTCTCGCGCCAATTCCAGGAAAGCGCTGCTGACTGTATTCGGACTGTGGGAAACAACGAAACGTTCACTGCTCATTATAGTGGTGGACCCTTTCGAGACAAAGTGGAACTCTAAAAAGTACGCGACCAAAATAAACGCAAGATTGAATTCGTCGCCATATTGTGTCGGTTAAAGAACAATTTGACAGTTGAAAGTTGCGGGCCATTTTCCGCAAAATATGGCGAACGTTGTTCTTTTTTCAAAGTTGTCAAGCCTTTTTACTGGCGCAAAACGACAACAAATTAATTGCGGGACGTCAAAAGCAACGGAAGGACGACCTTTTGGGGGGAAGTGCCGGAAACCAAAGCCTAACGGACTATAAAATGAGAATAAATGAGAAAAGTAAATTTTGGAGAAGGCTCCGAAGGCAGCAATTACGCTTCACGCATGCGTTCACGGATTAGGCTCCCAGATGGCGAACCTTGGAGAGTCGGCTAATATCTGCTATTTAGACAAATTATTTGCAGCGAAACCTTGCCGGACCAAATTACTCGTGATTCTGTGTACCTCTTTCACGGACACCTAATTTCGCGGTCTACATTGTGCAACCGAAAGTGGAGCACCCACTTCCACAGGATGAACCACTGCGGATTGTCACGAAGGACCCCATCATTATTCCGGCCAGTTACTGTGACCGACCGCTGCGGTTGCGGGGGCCCAGGGGGACCTTTCGTACTGCACCGCCAGTCCAGACAGAGGCTGCGGGTTACGCAACCTTAACTTCGGCTTCTTCTGCTCCCGGTGATGCGTTCCCGTCATCCCGTGGCGTTGACCCCAGCACACTGTCAAGCAAGGCGCGGCTGCTAAGCCCACAAATGATTCATAGCCACCTCCCAAGGAGGCCCTTGGCTGCCATCTATGGCCAGATGAATTTTCGGCGTCACACACTGGTGACTGCTGCGCTCTCATTCGGATAACCGTCTTTTTGCATTGTGTAGCGATCTCCGGAATCCGGGGTGGGGAGAGAGCGGGATGGAGTCCCGGGCTGGTTTCCTTTGGGGAAGGATTAGCGTGAGCTCGCTCACCTAATTCCAGTTCGTGTACCCCATATGGAAGCATGCGATGCCTTTCACACGGGAACGGGAAGACTTCCGCCGGGACAATAACTTCGTGAAAGTGTGCGGGAGGACATTTGGGTCGAAATTAAGCAGATGATGGAAGGGACCACCTGGCGGAAGCCATCGCGGAGGGAAATAAAAATTCGGATTGGGGTTTCACCCCCGTCTTTATGGATCATATCGGGTTCCGTTATGCGGTTCCGCCGGGGTGCGGAATATGGCAATCCCGCTTAATGACATCCCGCAGGATGTCATCTTCTCCTCCCCTTTCGGCAATTAACACACGGGATTATATTGTTTCTTGAATTCTTCTCGTGCGAGGGAGCACTCTTCGGAGCATTATACTCTTCTATAAATACACTTTAGTATGTTAAAGGAAAAAGTAAACAAAGCGATCGTTTGTAATGTCTGTTCAAACGGTGCCAGAGTGTGAAATCTCGCGAGGTTGCGACGAATTGTATTTGAGGAATTTCAGCCCACAAAATAACTCAAATGCCGCACTCTTGACTGCGTTAATAATAATGAAGTTTTTATTCGGAGACGAAATATAATTTTTGACGTACAAAGTAAAGCCAAATTTGAAGGATGAAAGTTCCCCGTGAGAAAAAACCAGATGAGAGGAATTAGAAACAAAAGTTTCATTCTGTCGCCCAATGGGTTTTACGTAAATTTCCCAAAAGTTTTCATCCCCTTCATCAAAATTATTTTAATGTGAGCTCAAATAAAGGAAATTGACTTCGAAATAATATTTTTTTTGAATGAGGGATGAAAAAAACTGAGGTTTTTGTTTTGAGTCTTCCCTAAACCACATTAATGGGGGAAATGCATTGTAACGGTCATTTTGACCTCAGATGAAACGTTATTTGGGGAGATTTTTGTATATTAACTTTCACATTTTTTTTTAAATAAATCATATCTAAAACCGAATAGGCAGTAGAAAGTATAAAAAAAGCAGGGAAAAAAAGAGTGGAAAAAAATTTTAAAATTGAAAAAAATTAGTAAAATAAAAAAATAAATAAATGAAAATATAAAAAAGAAAATTGGAAAAAATAAATAATTAAATATTAATTTAATAATTTTTACAATCCGTACAATTGTCAAATTGTAAATTAAACTGATTAATAAAGGATTTAATAAATACTGCCTTTAGTATTTAATAAATTTTCACATAAATACAATTACTATTAATAGATTAAAAAGTGTAAATTCGAATGTAAGTTCGGCATTTCTCAGGACTTCAAATGAAATCAATTTGCGCTCTTGATTAGCACAGGTCCAACCAAATTGTTAAAGCCATTTTACCACTACCCTCCCGCTGCCTTCACGTTCTCCGCCCCTCCCTCCCTCCCCTCCCCGCCACCTATTGTTTACTCTATGGCCCGAACAGCGGAGGCCGCGACCGAGGGCACCTGCGCGACGTCCCTCAGGGCCGCCAACCACTCGGCGGGTTGGCCGAGTCCGACCTCAGAATTTTCACTGCGGCCAAGCCATTCGTGAATAGGCTAATTGCGAATGAAGGCCCCCGAAGTGTTTAGCAAGAGAGCGATCATTTGTTGGTGAATTTCGCAAGAGCGACTCGGTTTTCGTGTGGCGTTAAGGGATCGAAAGATAAGGAAAGGTGTTCCCGGGGGAGGAAGTGTGGGCATCGCTGCTCGAAGGGTTGGCCGTGAGTGCAATTGGCTCTGGCGCAATAAAAGAGGGTTGAGGGGCGGTTATCGCTTAAAGCGACCGATGCACCACATTTCACTCCTCTCTCAGGTGAAATTTATTTTTAGGTCTGAAATAAGACACATATTGACCCCCATCTTGTAAAAATTTGACCGTTTTTTATTTTGAAATTTTCCCTGCTTTTATCTATTTTTTCATTTTCTTTCTCTTCTCTGCTTTCTCCCTCCTCCTTCTTTCCCCTTTTCTCTGCAATTTTCACTTAGCCTTTCTGCGCCTTTTTCGTTTTTATTTACTCCTTTATTTCCCTTTTTTCTGCCTCTTTTATTTTTTGTTTTTTTCATTTTCTTTCCCTTTCTTCCTTTTTTCATTTTTCAGTTTATTTTCTTTTTCTTTTTTATTTTTTTCCATAACTCCCAATTTTCATTTTTTCCTTTCTTTTTTTCTTTTTTTTTAGTCTTCTGGGAACTAAATCTAAAGAACCTTAAAGTGTATAAAAATATTAGAAGTCGCAGGAGACCGAAAAGTTTCACTGAAGTCGGCTGAAAGTCGAAAAGACTGCTCTTATCTTACTGCTAACTTAGCAATAACACCTTTGGGAAATACAGGAGTTTTGCACTGTCGAGGAAAGGTCTGTCGGAAAATAAATGATGACGAACACGTTGTGAACTAAATAACAATAAAATACTGTAGTAAACAGTCGAGGAATTCACTAAGCAAAAGCTCAATTCTGTTAAATCGATGATGACATTAAATACATACAAACTCTGTGTTTTTTATGACCTCATTAAAGTTTTATTTTTGAATTTGACAATTACTTGTTTCATATTTTTTCTGATTTTACTTTTTGTATCGTCATTTTGTATTCTTTATTATTACGATTGTATAATTCATATAAGTCAGATTCTGTTGTTTGTTTTCACCATATAAAGCGATGTGTTTGCGGTGAGGGACCAAAGAAAGCCCGTATTCTAACAACAAAAAGGTTGAATGGTTTTCATTTAAACTAATTAAGTATGTAAAAGAAAGCTCAAGACACACTCAAAGTGTGAAGAAGACAAGAGTGCAACGATCGCGCCCTCCTCCATTTGTTATTTTTGGAGAAAGCTGCTTTCTTTCCTCGATAGCTTTCGCCAAGGCTTAATATCCTCGAGAAAAGCTCAATAAACCAGAGATTCTATTTAGAGACGAGGTCAATCGGGGAAACGTGGAAATTCTCAATCGTCCCACTCGGACACCCGACACCCACCCACCGGAACACGTGGACCACTGGCCCAGGGGGCCCATACCTCGCGCTCCCCCGAGCACGCCACCCAAGGCCTCTTTGGCTGCGCCCACAAGGCCCTCGCCGCCCGGGGCTTTTGTCTGCATCGCTGAGCTCAATTTCTGACCCCTTTTCCACAATGTATACAATGTAAAGGAAGCGCTCACAATCAAAAGGCTGTAAAGTGCGAAATGGCACTGTGCAGTCATTTTATACTCAATGTTGTCATTACTCCTCATTTTGAAATTCGCTCTCATTAACAAACTGAAAAACATATCAATGACAGCTTTCTTATAGTTTTTTACCAAATATTCCTAAAATGCTAAAATCCTTGTTCTTATAAATAAATTCCGCAATTTATATACTATTTAATACTGTGGACTTGAGTGGATTTTGGTTGGAGAATGCTGGAGGAAAGTTGTTGAAAGTTGGCAACTTTTTTTGCATAAAAAGAGTTAATATTATTGCTTTAATTTTTATTAAGAATTAAATTCTTTTCAGGAGTTACACTGTTGGATTGTTTTTAATTTATAATTTTACTGTTTTTAATTCTAATTTTATTCAGAAAGTTTTTGTAATTTTGTTAGATTTTAAATTTGTTTTACTTTATTTAGTTTTATATAGTTTTTTATTATTATATACATTTTATTTTCGAATATTTTTTATTTTTATAATAATTTCTTTTTTGTAGATTAAATTTCTTATTAGTAATTAATTTATTTAGTTTTTATACCATTTAGATTCTATTATAATAAATATGAGTAAATTTCATTTAGATTAGGTTTAGTTGTTTAATGTTTAAATTTAATTTCTTAATTAATTTTTGCAATTTTACTCGGGAGGGTAAAGCTCTCTCTTAATAATACTAAAAAAGGGGAGAAAATGTGGTTTGTAAGTTTTTTATGAGCTCAATAGATTCATAAAAGTTTCAACCCCTTCTATGTAATGTTTATTATTATTAATGTTAAATTTTCATTATTACTTCATAATTCCTTCGAGTTGGAACCTCATTCTCCTTTGACTCCGAAGCCAAAGGTTATCGAAAACCAATTTGGACGGTGAGCGTTAGGGGACGAACATCAATTCGAAGATAAGAGTGAGAAGGGCAGGCAAAGGCAGTCGGTGCAGGAATGGCCGCGAGGCTGCAACCAAACTTTTTCAAAAAAACACCCCTTTTCCAGAATATTTTATCCCCTATCACACGGAAATTTTCTCAAATCAGACATGAAATGCACGTAAAAACTGTCATACTTCCGGTGGCGTCTTCTGCTCCACTTATCTTTGTAATTTACACCGATAAATCGGAAGAGGAAAAAGCAAATAATCGTTTAATTATGGCTTTTCAGTAGCGCTCCAAATGTCCCGGACAAATTAAAAATGTGAGCGAAGCCCGAAAGTCCGCAAAGTGTGACTGATTCGGTCCTAAAACACGGGGTGGCCAGTGCAGTCCGAGCAGCCCGGAAGCTCCTTCGGGGGCGGTTTCTTATCGCACACGCTTCCCGCCCAGTCCTCTTTTCCAACCCCAGCCTTTGGACTGCCGCTTTCTTCGCCTGGACGAACTTGAAACCACTTAAACACGTCGGGGCTGTGAAATTCCGAGGAATTTGGGGCGAAAGCGTTTTATTGTTCTTTTCTCGACTAATTTCTAATCGTAAATTTTTAAAAATAAGACTAAGTGAAGTTAAAAATAGGTTTGGTGTTGGTGCGACGGCGGTGGGTGCACCCCTCCAAGTGTTATCGCGGCGATTAATCGATTCTCGAATTTGTTTTCATTTCCGGAAGAGGAAGAAGTGGACATTTTTGTTGGGGTCGCATAAAATATTCGCCTTTTCAAGTTCCCATTACACACTTATTGACTCTCCCTTTCGGAGTTTCAGTATTAACGATCGTGAAACTCTATGGCAACCCATAGAGGTTAAATACAAACATCGGAATCCGCTGCTGGCGGAAGTTATTTATGATTCGTATAAAAGGCCGTTTAAAAGTGGGTTTCTTCCTCGCGTGCGTGTGCATTTATTAATTATCTGAATATTGAAAAATGTCTTCCGAGGAGGGGACGGCCATATTGATTTGCCGTCAAAGCGCAGAGTGCACCATTGTGTAGACTTTATCGATCAACCCCCGAGGGGAGGGCGGCCTTGGAAGAACCAGTGCCATTGCACCCGGTGCACAAATGTTTCCATGACGACTCTGATAACAAAACTCCTCGGAAGGGCGGCAAACGGTGTGCTGCACGTAATGCGGATGATGTCCTCCCCCGAAGACCGAAACGCGCCGTCTTTATTTCGGTCCGACTTCCCGTGGAAATCGTGCGCCATTTTGGATGCTTTTCAATTCTTGGTTAAATTACGTAAGCGAGATCCAAACAATGGTGGAGTTCTTTTGGGGATTCCGGGTGAAAGGAGCCGTCTAATGCCCACTCGGTGGTCCACCAGAAAGACAAAAGAGTGGACATCAACATGAACATGACAATGCAGTGGATGACAATCGGTGTGAAAACTCTTCGGATGTTTGGCCACAGAGTCATAATACCACATTAAAGCAGCAAATAATAGTGCTTGTCACTGTGACCTTGGCGAATCTTTGCCGAACCTTCCTTCTTCTTTTCCGCCTTCTCCCCTCCATCTTGGTTGAGGGTTTCACCCCCAACCCTCAACCTCCTTTCTGCATTTCCGGACCAAATGCAACACACGACACACACGATATTTCCTCATTTCGGTCTTCCTCAATCGAAAACATGCAACTGCCCCGTAAAAAAATAATAAAAGAAGACTCTAAATGGCTAATTAAAATGCACTAAAGCACGAAAAGTGAGTTTAAAATACACAAATGGAGTAATTAGAGCGAGAGGGTTGAAACTTTGCCCGAAGCTCCGTAAATAATACGTGCGCAGCTTCTTTTGCATTTAGGATTCCAGAATTCCCTCTTACTCATCCGCCATTTTGCCATTTTACGCAATCTCCGGGCCAACAATGAGCTAATACCTTCTTCGGTCCGTGACTAATTTTCGCCCTCATCTCGGGTGGAAAGACAGCCGCGGCATCACCCGAATTAACAATTACGGGGATTAGCCAACCCCAGAGATGGCGGCCTCCCTCGCCGACCTTGACACACTGCCGGGGTTGGCGCGGTCGAGCAGAGGGTCAGGCAGAGGGATGAGCAGAGGGCGGCGGCCCTCAAATCATTATCTGCATTAAGCGTGCATTAAGGACGATTTTCTGTTTCGATTCCGAAGGGCAAGCACGGACAATGTCTGCATTGTGCTCGTGCACAACCAGTTGGCTGTTAGATAAAAATTACGCGCATGAGTTCCCCCGAGGAATGAGACCGGGACTTCCTGGAGCGGCGCTCAGGACCGCGTCTTTCGGCGGTCCCCCCTTCCCTGGAGCCGGAAGTGCCCCCGCAACGCACACGCAAACCTCGGAAGAGGGCGTAGGCGCCTGCGGTCGAAGCCCCGGAAATCCGATCCTGTTGGCTTCCTTTTGGGGATCGGCAGTTTTGGTGAGTGGAACCTGGCTCACCTTCGGATGTCCCGAAGAGGTGAGAGGACGCGCGAGGGGAAAGGGCAAAGTGGGTCAGGGAAGGTTGGAGCGAAGGCTTTGCGTGCTCTTTTTTCTAAATAATTTCTGGGAGTCGATGTAAAAGGCGACAGGAGTTAAGTAATTAATTTAGTTTGGGGAATGCGGAATGGCTGCCAACAGAAGTTGAGGGCATTTGGCTTAACGTTAACTGCTGCCGCCAGCAGTCTCCACTCTTATTATAATTCTTATCTTTACTGAGTATATTAATTTACATTATATTATGTATAATTATATAATAATGTAAATTAAATACCCTTGAGTATAAAAAACTGTCTTTACTATTTGTGTTATAGCAAAGTGTAACTTTGACTTATAGCTAAATATAAATACAATTTTAAATCTGATATACTATTACAAATACTATATTATACTATATTGTATTACAATAATTATAGAAATATATATTATTATACTATATTATAAATACAGTACTACTAAATAAATACAATAATGATGTAATAGTGATAAATACAAATTTAAATAATAATAAATTATTTGAAATGTGAATTTTTATTCATTTTTGAAATATTCTGACATTTATCTATTTTAATATTTTGTATTTAATTACTTAATTTATACAATTTTTTGTACTTCCTCTCTCTAATTTTATATTTAAAATTATCTTTCATTCTATTGTCTTCGATAGATTGATGACATCACATACTGCTTTTGTCTTTAACTCAATGCTTTTAGTGGTAATCCACAGTGCGATTTCATCCTTTCGAACTCGCAGAACAATTACAAACAATAATCAAACAATAAATGATTAACGAACCTCACTTCGGAATGTCGATTCTTTGGCTGCGACTAAACCGAAAAAGTGTACTTTCGAACAGGCTGCAGTTGAAAGGACAGACGCTCCTGTCGTCGCCATTTGCAACCCGTTGCATAACCCCGAAAGAGGGTTTATGCAACTGTGGGAGTCTGCGTCGACTCACAGCCTGCAATTAACGCGCGCCTCTTTCCCAAATCCCCGGCGAAATTGCCGTGATTAGAGCCCAGAAGAGGCGCCGCCTAATTGCGAGTATTGTTGTGGATGCGGAGGGGCCGTGGGCCTTCGGGGCCAGGTCGCGGGGCCCACAATGGGCCTCCCCTTGTGGACCAACGCACTGTTTCGAAACGGTTGAGAAAAGGTTGACAAGTGTGAGAATTTGGTTGCTTAATCGCTTGCGCCGCCTCTGCTCGCGAAGACATCGAACACTTTGACGAGTTTCATTTTGGACATGTTATCGTTATATTGTGAATAACTTGCACTTTTTCAAGTGCTAACCGACTTCCGTTTGTCGAGTCAAAAGTAACTTCCTTTTTTATGGAACTTTTTGGCTCAGCGCTTTCGTGATTGTTATAATACTGTCCTTAACACACGAACAGCTGAACACGACATAACGTCTGCAACACTCAAGACTCGATACAATATACAGTGCGGTTCTCTTTGGATTCTCGAGGTCATCCGTGTCTGCTAGAAAACGAACATAATCGTTCAATTAAAACAAAATTTAACGGTAGCCATTTTTCGAAAGGATTTTTCCTCAATTAAGAAATGGTCAATGAGAAGAAATGCACATTATACGCGTAACTGAAAATTGCCCATCCGCACTTCGCTTTCCCTTTGCGCCCTTGCACCATTGCTTGTGAACGAATTTGGGCAAAGGTAAAACGACGCCGAGATACTGCTCACCTCGAGCCTTCCAAAACACCAACCTGTGAAAAGAAACACGTCCGCAGGTGCGCACAAGAACACCATGTCCCGCTGACACAGTCGAATTCTTCGACAAACAGCGCACGTAAACACTTTCGGGTTGTTTTCGATTTCCTCTCCGGATTCGCTCTCGCGGTCACGTTCGCCCTTCTCTCTGCACCTGTGGCATTGCTCGTCCTCCTGTGTTGCAGGCCCTGGAACAGGAGAGGCACACGGCCCGGCTGCGGCTGGAGCGCGTCCAGGAGGAGTGCGAGTCCAAGGTGGCGGAGCTCCAGGGGGACATCTCCGAGCTGAAGAAGACCCTGGACTTCCGGGAGAGTCTGCACAGGCAGGTGGAGAAGGACAAGAGTCAGCTGATAGAGGATTTGAGTGCGCAGAACCAAAGATTGAAGGATGACCTGAAGGAGGTGAGTGGGGGAGGGGCTGGGAGAAGAAAAATGGCGGAGCGGCGGCAGCTGATTGTTTTTTATCTGCAGAGCGGGAAGGTGGAGGAGAATTTGACGAATCAGTTGAGTTCTCTGAGAGACCAATGCAATCTGAAGAAGTCATCTCTGCAGGATCACGCGAGCAGCTTGGAAATCCTGCGGGATGAGGTGGGTGTTTGCCTTTAAAGACAGTGTAATGAAAAGGATTTTTGCCAGCGAACACGTTTATTCGTTCATTCGGTACTTGACAGGTACAAATGTTAAGTGATAAGAAACGTGATTTAGAGCATCGTCTGCACCAAACTTCCGAAGAAAGAGATTCCCTGTCGGCGGCCCTCGAGGAATCCACAGAGAGAATCCACCTCCTGGAGAGGCACATAAGGGAGCAGGACTCTCAGATGAGGTGAGCAACCCTTTGGCCGACCCACGTGAGTTCCTTCTAACCCGAGGCTGTTCCAGGTCCACTGCGAGGGAGCTGGAGAGGGTGAGAGCCGCGAATGTCACCCTCGGGGAGCAGCTGGAGACGATGCACTCCCTCGACTCCCCCCGGCACAGGAGTTTGCTTAACGAAATGGAATGCGACGACGGATTCCATTCCACGGCTTATTCTAGTGTGAGTGTTCACCCCTTGTTTGCTCTAAGATAAGACCCCACTCTCATTTCCACCGTCGTTTCAGCTCGAGAAAGAAGTCATTTCCAGCTGCGAAGCCCTGAGAATGATTTGCAATAACCTCAAGAACAGAAACCCCGTCGGATCCGAACAGTCCTCCGATCAGTCAATGCTGAGCGATGTGAACATGTCCAGCGTGAAGGTGAGGCGCCGCCCTTCGTTTTGCTGCACCCTCGGCCCCCCTCTCATTCCCCCCCCGTTCCAGGTCGGAGTGCTCACTTCCCTCGTCGAGGAACTGGACACTCTCATCAACATGGGCGAGGGCAGGAACTCCGAGCTCGAGACCAGGATGGAGATCGACTTCCACCGGGCGAAGGAAGCCCTCGAGAGGGCGGACAAGGAACTCGCGGAAAAGACGGAAGAACTCAAGGCCAGAGCAGAACTCATCATTGATCTCACGGCGAAGGTACGCCCCGACATTGATCTGCGCGCTCTCACGTCCCCCAATGAAAGCTAACCTCTTTCCTCCCTTAGCTGACCGTCAAAGAGGCCGAGCTGAAGACGGCTCTGGAGGAGAAGAACATGGCCAAGTCGGACCTGCGGGCGAGCGGGAGCGTGGACGAGATGCTGGCGGAGGCGAGGGCGGCGAGGGATGCGGCGATGGCGCGGAAGGGGGAGGTGGAGCTGCAGTTGGCGCGGGTGCGGATAGAAGTGCTGCAGGCGAACAGTCAGTTGATGGAGGCGGTGCAGCAGAAGGTGGAGCTGAGTCAGCAGCTGGAGCAGTGGCAGGTGGACATGCAGTGCCTTTTGGACGAGCAGATGAAGGCGAAGCTGACGAAGCAGGAGAAGAAGCGGGCGGCCATGTTGGGGAGTCAAAGTGCGAGCGCGAGCGGACCGCGTCGAATTCTCTCACTGTTTAGATGATAACCATTACAAAAATTTATATTATAAAAGCATAAAAAAATATAAATACAATCAATTTTTAGCGCTGTTATGGAAATCTGTTAAAAATCCAGTCCTTAGAAAGAGCTTTCAGGTTCGCTCGAATAGGAAGACGAAGTGTGGAAGAGACTATGAGCGCTTTCGCAGTTTTTCCTTCGGCAGAGAGCGATTTTCGAGGAGTTTATTGTCAGTCTGAAAGTGGAAAAAAACAAGGAAATGAGAAACAGCGTCGCCACAATACAGAATTATCCTTTCATAATTCTCACACACTCCATTTGGTTGTGTCTTTGAATGCATACAATTGTATTTACACCCTTTCTTATCAATGGAGTAGTATTTTTACTAAGAATGATAGGCGAGAAACCGTTTACATTTTTCGGGTTGAACTGAAATTTAACGGAAAAGCTCGAAAAATTCCGAATCAAACATTCGTTACTCTTCGACCTCCTCAACCAAACGAATCAGAAAAAAATTACAAATGGAAGCGGAAACATCGACCTCTTGTCGATGCTCTGATACAAGAATTTTCATTTCGGAGCTTTTCCATTTCTGCTATGACTTTCTTAAGGACAGAAGTGTAGGAATGTAAATTATGAATTTAAACCTCTTACAAATTGCCAAAAAACTTAAAAAGATCCAAAAAAATCCACTCTTTTCTGACTGTTTTTGGAAGATATTGGCGTTACTTATACAAACACACCCATATTTTAATTATTTTTATAAATTGTAAAATTTACAAAAATAATACAATGTTTTTTAAACATAAATTTTTATTTTAAAAGGAATTAACCCTCCTAATTTAATGATGAACCTAATACTAGTGCATAAAAACTTTAACATTTCTGTCTCTCTTTGATATTTTAATGTAATATTTAATACAAAAAAGCTTTTTATCCCCACAAATATTGATCACTTCAGATTAATTCTTTCAAAAGACATACAATCGTAAGAGGCTTATGAAACAGAAGACGTATTTTAAATGACGTCGAGGAGGCGGATGAAACGAAATCGCACTAAAATGTTAGTAACCTCTTATTTAATTAATTTTATAAAATATAATACTACTTAATTAAATACATTACGTAAAAAATAAAATAAAAAAAAAAGAAAATTAAACTTTCGCAGCCGTGAACTGATGCACAATTGAAAAAACATTTAAAACCTAAAATGGCTGCTTGGAAACGATTACACCGACAGCTTTGACCGTTTCCAAATTTACCATCGCGAAGAACCAGACGAAGCACAATTAAAGAACCACAACTCAAATTCTAATGTAAAACCGCACTTAAAAACAGACACTTGGGGAGGCGAAGAAATTAATTACGTCCGCCAGCGTTGTTTTTCATCCTTCGCCGAAAGTAAAATGGCGACGTCGAGCGTTTTGCAGTCTGCACTCGTTAACTCGATACAGAAAAGCAGTCAGATTTATGGTGTTTATTTCTCAGTAGAATAAAATACACTGGGGTGTTGAAACCGCGACGTTTCGGGGCAACTTCATAACTCAATTTCTCTTTTGATACAGTTTTTACAAAATTATAATAAATGCAATGCTTTTTTCATTGGAGTTTGCTTAGGTCGTCCCATAACCTTTTCCCGACATTACTTATACAAACAGGGGAAGCTCTTCTCTTTTTTTTAATCTCAATTTTTATTAATAATAAACTTTGGTAAATTACTAATAAGTGTTACTTTGTTCGCAGGCCGACAAAAAATTTCCAAATTGACCCTTTGATTAAAAAGGTTGCTCACCCCTTATTTACTTAAACATTCAATCAATAAAAAACACCTAAAAAGGGGAGGAAACTTATGGGACAACTTGTGCAACGCAGAGTGCGGACGGACACAAAACCAAAATTACAGAGCTGACAAAGGCGGCGTCGCCTCCCCATCAAAAGGCGACTTAACACTACTGTTTCACCACATTTACTTCTTTTTGCTCTTGCCCAGCGTCAGAGTATGATGACTAGACGACAGCTGGTTCTGGAACTGCTGCTTCCTCCGGTTGAACTCGATTATCTCGTCCTCGAGCTTCTTCCGCGACTCCTCCACCTTCTTCTTCTCCTCCGTGTGGTCCTTCTTCAGCTTGTCGAACTTGTTGTGGAGCTGCAACACCCAAACGTCTCCCTTTACTGCGCTGCCTCCCCTCCACCCTCCACCCTCCCGCCCCACTCACCTCCTTCTCCGCCTCCTTCAGCTCCGCCTCCTTCTCCTTCACCCGCACCAGGAACATCTGCCGCATCTCCTCCTCCTTCTGCTGCAGCTCCTGCATGTGGGTGTTGCGCTTGGCCTCGAAGGCGGTCTGGAAGCTGAGGGGTTTGTTCTCGGCGTCCACGTCGGAGAAGCCCATCTGCTCGAGCCTCTTCTTCCTGTAGGTCTCGTAGTGCCTCGTGTGGGTCTTTTCCCGCATGTCCTCCATGTTGGTTCGGATGAGCATCTCCCTCAGCTTCACGAAGTCGCAGTGACTCTCGTTCTCCACTGAAACGACGACAAAATTAATCATCAAATTTATTTATAATAATTAGTAAATAAATATTAGATCGAGTTCTAACTTTTTTGTAATCAGAGTTAAAGTGTTTTTCTTCTTTTAGACTTTGCAAGACTGTTTTAGTACCATAGAGGTCAATGATTTTTTTGCCAGACTAATTTGCTGGGGTATAAAAGATCTATTTTTAGAAAATTACTTTAAAAAATAACTGAAATGAGAAGAGGAAAAAAGAAAGGAAAGACCAAAGAAAAGAAAAAAGGAGAAAACGAAGAGAAAAAGAGAGAAAAAAGAAAATAAAGAAATTAAAAGAGAAAAAAAAAGGGGAAAAATTCATAAAAAGAGAGATTAAGGGAAAAGTGCAAACACTTTCATAAAAAGAGTGTTTTGGTGTACGCGACAACTTTTCAGTGTTTCCAATTACGAAATATCGCGTAGTCATTGAATTCGAAGGAATTGGAGGTTAAAACCTCCATCACGCGGATCTGACTCAAAACAAATCCGGATTTGAGTTGGTCGGGTCCATTTTCTTCTCCCACGCTCCGCACGCCCCAAAAGCCCCGATAAAATGTCACCAAGGACCGCATTTCCGGGAAGACGACATCGTGTATCGAAAGCACACGGATATGCGGGGCGAAAGATGGGCCCCATGGCGCGGTTGCGTAATTTCATTGATGCCAGGTGACACAATGAAAGCGAAAAGCGAGCCCAGCAATGTGTAAACACGTTGCCCCGTATCGATTTAACCGAAATACGACTGCTATCAATGAGGAAGGTACCGATTAAGGAGTCCTCACAAAAGGAAACTCGCGCTCGTGGCTAATCTCTGCTCCCGATCCCAAGGTCTCCCCTCTGTTCCTGGTAATTAACGCAATCGACAAGGCGAACACTCGGAGGAGATTAGCCCTCTGCGCCCGGTGGCGTACCTTGCACCGTCCCCCACGGGTACTGCCTCGACCTCGTCATCTTGTTCCCTATTTTGACGAACTCTGTGCTCCCGACGACCGCGAACGGGACGTGCCCGTTCATCGAGGTGTTCGTCTCGACCACGTTCTCGTCGTCCGTCGGGAACTGGTAGATGTGGACGCCGTTGTTCTGGAGCTCCGCCATTATTTTGCTCTTGAACTTCTGCAGCTCCGTCTTGGATATGGTGTCCGCCTTCGCGATGATCGGGATGATGTTCACTTTGGCGTCGAGCTTCTTCATGCAGACGAGGTCGATGGACTTGAGGCCGTGGCCGGTGGGGCAGATGAAGTACAGGCAGACGTGGATGCGGGTGTCGTGGTAGGTGGAGAGGGATCTCTTTATCTTGAGCTCCTCCTGGAGGTAGGCCTCGAACTGGGCGTCGATGTAGTCGACCACTGCTTTGAAGGAGTCCTCTTTGTTGATCTGGTCGCCGTAGCCGACGGTGTCGACAATGGTCAGCTGGAGAAAGAATTGCAGGAAAAGGGAGATGAGTGGGTGGGAACCAATTCAGAAGAAAAATGGGGGAGGACCAATGGGAAGATTAACAATCAACATATAAAAGCTAATGAAGTAATTCGAAAAAAGATGGGTTGCTCATCTTATATCTTATTAATCAACGGACCAATTTTAATTTGCACATTTTTTGGCGGACCGCAAATACTCAATTTTTATACTGAAGATAAATAAAAACAAATAATATGAGAAAGTGATTATTTAAAAAATTTAACGTTCCTTTAGCTTCTTTTCAAGTTTAACTATTTGCCCTTGACTACAAAATGAACGTAATTTATTAGGGAAAACCCAAATAAGGAAATTGCAATAGGGGAGATAAAAGACAAACATTTAAATTTCGCATCGCCTATGAATTCCTTTTTCGGCTTCGATCACGTAAATATTTTCTATTGTTTTGGAGAGTCCATTTTCGTAAATAGTTTGCCATTTTCGCCTTTTCGGGACTTCAGCAAAGTGCATTTCGCTGCAGCGGTATCAAAAGGCGTTGTTATCGGCGCACTGTTACGTCTGACCTTGCTTCCATTCAAGCAAACCAATGAATCACTTTGTGTGTTGATAAAATTGTTATGAGGTCATTCCACCTCATTTGGTCAAAATGGCTTTGCTTGTGTTTGGGGAGGCAAATTTATGTCTGTAAATTATTTAAATCTTCAAATAGGAATCACCACTTGCAAGGCCATTGCCATGTCAACTGTAACAATTTTTTAATTAACTTTCTTCATTAATGAGCAAAAAACAAAGGAAAGCCACCTCTGAATTTATGTGGAGCAAACCAAACTTATCATAACCTAAAAATTATTTAACCCCATTTTACTAATAATTTAGATTAAAACTGTTCTAATAAATTTTCTGTTATGAATGCAATCAGCTAAAAACAATATTATGAAATCAAAAATAATTTACAGCATTAAACAGAATTAAAATTTCCTTTGAAAGCTGAGCTTTTACTGTTATTTCTTATTAATTGTGAAATTATTTGTGAAATTTGTATGTCATTGGCATTACTGAGTAAAATGTCATTTGATCTTAATCAATTTGATCAAATGAAAAGTATTTCATATTTACAATTCAAACTTTAACTTTTCAGAAAGTAAAAAATGAAACAATTAGCTTCATAGGGAAAATGCTTTCCCTATAATTTTAGCCATTATGATAAGACAAAACAACTCATTTTTAGGACAGTGGAAATGCTTCAGTATTTTCTCATATAAAATCATTCTCATATGGTTTTTATAAAAATAGCACATTTATCAACCTTTTGGGTTTGCAAAGAATGCAATCCATACTTAGGAAACCAAGCCTTGAAACAACCAACTTGAAAAAAATTGCATTTTCTCACCTTTAGTCTTACATTGCTTTCTTGTAATTCGTATGTGTGAGCTTTTAGTTTTACTGTTGCCAAATTATGTGGACTTGGTGTGGACTCAAAACTGGTATTGAATAATGAGTCCATGAGGGTAGATTTCCCCAACCCTGTTTCTCCTGCGGAAAGATTTTTAAATCAGAGCGGAAGTGAAACTATAAATAGACATGAAAAGGAAATAATAAACGAGTACTCACCAATGCATAGTATATTAAAGATGAACCCATTTTGGACAGATTTATTGACCAGTTGGTCGGGAAGGGTATCGAAGCCTACATGACCGGATAATTTGAGATTCCGTATACTCGCTTCCACTTCTGAAATCTGGAGATTTTATTCATGTAAGCAAATTTATTTTTAGTTTGACATTCTGTAAATGCCACATGCCACCCCGCCCAAAGAGAGTTATGTCGGATGATGCCGGTCTTACATTTAACGGTACTTTACTCGAGTACAATGCTTATTTTACGATTCAAACAATTCTTCGAATTATTAAGAGAGCCGAGAAATGCGAATTAAAGTATTAGACAATCGAGAGGAAGTAAAAATAAAAACAAAACTTACATTGTTTTTATCAACCTTAACGGCCGCCATTGACGTCTAGATGGTAATGAGAAGAATTCACGAGAATTTGAGATGGAGGAGAGATTGTAAATGTCGTTGCTCAATCGCTGTGAAGATACGAGGCGCGAGCGCAGGTGCTGCATTCTATCGCTACTTTCCCCATCAAAGAATAATAAAGATCACAAATAAAACAAGCTGTGGTGGGAAGGATAAGTTCGCCATTTTCTCTGTTTTTGTGAAAGTGGGTCTTTTGGTTAGCTGGAAATCTATAAGTGGTTTAAATATAATTTTTTATCTATTTTTCTTTTGTTTGAACTTTTTCATTATCAAAATATGAAAGTTTTCCATATGCGGTCTGCCATGGTTAAATTTCAGGTTTTTCATTTTTCAAGTTGAGCAGAAAAGAAAAAATGATGAAAATGGATGAAAAATGTGTGATGTGACGCTGGTGTTGTCGAATGGTTTTATTCATTTTTCCGGATATTAATTATTCTCCCGGATTGTTTTGGATTATTTTGTACAAATAAAAAAATTAGGAAATTTATTCGAAAATGAGTTCAAAGACTAACATACCATCGGATAAGGTACGTATTTTTTCATTTCTTAAGTATTTTTTTATGTGAATCCAGCAGAATGGATACTTTAGCTCTCATCGACAAAATAAACCATGATTTAATAACTAATAATACTTTTAGGACGAATGACTCAGGGCGAGCTGTATGGCTGGCACTGACAGGTCCATTTAGTAGCATTTGTCCTACTTCTTTTGACGTAAAAATCTCATTGAATCATTCGCATTAACTGCAATTGACAGTTTTCATGTTGTAATTAAAGCTCATTTCCGACGCATATTGCCGTCAATTCCATTATCAAATTTATTTTCCTGTCTGGATGAAAAACAAATTTTACCTCCAATAGTTAGCACCCTTAATGAGTTTTATTATTACTTTTTTTGCTTTTAGGCAGTTAGACATAATTTTTTGCAATTGGAATGTTTGCCTGAATTTTTGACTAAGACACAATTTGGATTTGTCCTTTTATAAAGTTGAGAATGGCCTTCCAATCATTTGTTATTTTTGATTATTTTTGATTATTTTTGATTAATATGCACTGGATGTAAGAAATTAAAATCTTGAATTCAGTGGAAAAATAAAATTTTAAAATGAAAGTTGTCAGTTGCACATAATATGCTGATGACCTTTTATGTTTTGTGAAAGAAGTGTATTAAATTTGTTTTAGATTTTAGGCAGTCTCTGTTTTAGGCTTTAGTTAAACATGTAGTGACAATGAAGAGATGATAGCCTAGTTTGAGGATTAATAGCCTAATTTCAAATAAGGTGATTGATCCAGGATTTGTGTGTTAAATGAGAGGTCAGCAACCTTTTCAGGACATTGGGCTGTGCATTCTTTTAAAAAAATGATTATTTAATAGCAGTTTAACTGAAAGTTTATAAAAAAATAGTAATGAAAATAAAAAAAAACAGTGTGACTGTAAACGAAGGTAACTCATTTTGTTATAAAATAATTTTTTATAATTATTACTTTTGCTGCTTTGATAATTAAATTCAAATTTTACTTTCATATTTTTTTTTCTTATTTAAAAGTATACATTTGTAAAAATGTTGGAAATTTACCCTCAAATGAACTCCAGCATAAAATAATTTTTGCTACATTGTTTATAAATCAATTAATTCCAACTGTAAAAGGTCATAAATTCTAAGCAATAAATTTTTTATTGGCTTGTGAGCCACATAAAATGTTTTTTGGTTGCCAAATCCTGTATTGACTGTCTGATACCAAATTGCCCTTTGTTATTTTATCTTAATTTTTTTGGGGGGGTATTTTTTTAAATTAAATAAAATGTTTTGAGGTCAGGGGATGCACTTATGAAAATGCAGAGAATTTTAATTCTGTTATCTAATTGTTGAACCCCATTATATTTTTAAGAAATCTCAAAGATATTTTCCCACTTATAATTCTTTTGTGTTAAAATCTTGATTTCCATGGTTGCATAAGGGCGAGCACACCAATGCATTGATGATTTGAGTGAATAGTTTCTCAGAATTTCGGTTTTAACAGACAGTTTGAAGTGTCTTTTGTTTAAACCTTGGCCCGCAGCGTCTCATTTTCATGTGGAAACATCTGCTGAATTCTCCAGCGAGAAGAAACACTTTGTACCTCCTTTCGTTGAAAACTCCCCAAATTAATGCGCCATATGTTGAGGTTCGGTAATTATGCAAGAGTGGGAGGACGTTTGAACTCACACACTCATGCACACACAACTGATAATATATTTAGCTTTTGTATTTTTTTCTAATTTAATTCGTGGCCATATTCCAATAACAGGGGACACTGGTGTTGTCCTTGCTGCGGTGGAACTATGTGCCACCTATTAACACTCGATAAATAATTTATCACAACATATAATAAATGTGCTGTTTTAAAAAAATTTTTTTAATTTATAATGACAGCAGAGAACTTAAAAAAAATTACTTTTGGGAATATTAATTAGTCACTTATGTCGATGAAGTGTATTAATGAAAGTTTATTAAAAAAAATTTTTGAACTAAAATTCCAAATATTTAACACTCCATTGCGCATCCATATTTGTAGAATTGTCAAATGTTATTACAGTCTTAACATTTTTTTACTTTACATGGCTTTTCAATGCAATCAATGGCGGACCCTTGAGAAATAAAGTTCCCCCTGCGATAATCCCCATTCCAGCATATTTTTTTGTTACCAGTAACCCCAGCATGATACATTACAGCAAGAGAAGACGGCATAATGTGAAAAAGAAGGAAGAACACCTTGCGAAGTGTAATGAAGAGGACTTGGAGGGTGATTCATCCGAACGATCAGTCTGCTTGAAATCTCATTACCTTGTGCGAGGGGTGGAAAAGCTGTCCCCGCGTTTAAAACTACAGTTATAAACTCCTCGCTCGACGTGAATTATTTTTAATATATTCTAAAATAGGGAATACATTTCTGAAATGCAGTTCAGAAAATTATGGTGTTAGAAGAAGTTTGATGCCATCCACCGGATGATTTTGATAATGTTTTCCTCCCTTATGCATGCGAAACTCTTGCTGAAAATGGCAGTTGCAGTGGTTTATTTTCCCAGCGGTCAGACCGATAACCCCGTTATCTCATTTTCTTGGAACTCATTCGGCAAATATCGTTTTCCTCGGCCGCAAATTAGGGTTAAGCCCCGTTTTTCCAGACCCGCCGACTATAAGCGCTTTTCCCGGATTTGGGGATGAATTTGGAAAAATTAAAATTCATCCTCCGTTATTAATCAAAGCGGTTGACTTTTGATTTAATTGCGTGTGAGGGTTCTTTGTTCTTCGTCACAGGAACTTTCCGGTGAATGGTCAGAGATTGGACCGAATGCCGAATCAGCGGATTCCATTCCAGCACTCGGTCCCATTTGCATAATTTTCCGGGCCCCTCTTCGCTCGGGTGACTCATTTCGCAGGGATTTAGGGACTTCCGAGAACCCGCCTTTCTCGACGATAACACTGGGGTCATCAGTGGAATGAGAATTCAGGTCTTCGTACCTGCTTCAGTTGGGATTTCCATGATTGTATCCGGCCGGGAAAGATGTGTCGTTTTGTGTGTCGGACATTGCATTAGGCTGTGGGAGGAAGCTTTTATCTGGCCAGTGGGTAATATTTGCAGGGGGAATCTCTCTGTAATTGGGTCAGTCTGTGGTGAGTTTAATGTTCACCTGGAAAAATAAACGGTGGTTTCAGACCGCGCAAAGACAGTGTCCAGGTGCCCGCGTCAGCAGCTGCAGTGACGGCATTCTAAACCTATTCACACGCAGCCATCGGTCTATTTTTAGGTCACATCCATTATTTCACAAGGCGGTGAAGGACGAACGAATCCGAAAGTCTTTTATAGGTTTTCCGTGGAAATGAGTTCGTGGAGGGGAGGCGGTCTGGATGTGCGTGAGTTCGATCACGGCTTTAAGCTCGGAGGATATCTGTCTCCCATCGACATTTCCACACCGAAAGCGCCTTATCTGAGAGGTTGTTGTCTCTTTGACGTCATTGTCTTCGATTTAATATGCTCGGTCGCATGGGAAATCGGTCTTTATTATGGGAGCCGCGTTCGATTTGTTCGACTTTGCCGATTAGCGACTTGATCCAGGTCAGGAGTCGGGGGTGGTATAGTTCTATCGTGGAAATGACTCGGACGAAGAAGTAGAAGTGGATTTTAGCCTTGTCAACCATATTAAGTGCATTATTTTCTCCGAATTTAGCAATTACCCGCTTTCGTAATCCATATCTTTCGCCGTATTCGCCATATTTCACCTTATGAATGCCTTAGTCGGGCGTTTACCTTAGTTTTTAATGGAAACTTTTGAAGGAATCACGCGGAGAAGAAGTCTTGTGTTTCTTTAAGTGTGTCATTACAGTCCTGCTCTTTCCAAGGCCAACGTTTGGCTTAAAGCTATTCCGTACATTTCACTGGGCGAGAGATTTTTCCTTCAGGATGAGCCAAGTGCCGTGGTGTAACTGCCTTCTTTGGCAAGTCGTTCAGGATCCCTTCGCCTACGACCACAGGGTGTTGTTGATTGATAACAAGAGTTTCCACCGCCATTGCTTGAATTTATCCCCCTCTGAGCGATCGCCTTGTCCGGATTTCTCGAAAAACGTTGAAGACATCCGGCGGTGTAGTGCACTTAAGGGGAGCATCATAAAAGCTCTTAAAACAGCTGTTTCCCCTCAACATGTTTTCCCTCTTTGTGAGGTCGTATTTCCTATGGCAATGGCTTAAATTCGGGAATTACAAAAATAGTCGGGATCCAGGAAGAAAAAGACGAGTTCATTGCCTCGTGAAATGCATATTAATAATCACACACACACACACACACACATCGTGTACGCTTTTTTTATCCAATTTCATCTCGAACATAATATCGTCATTGTTCTCCTCGGCCTGACAGGAGTCTTCCCTGCTTTCTTTTCCTGTATTACGTCCTCGAATCTTCTCATCCTTCACTTACGCGTAATATCTCTCGACAATCACTTATTTCCCTCTGTAATTATGTTTTCCATACATGGAAGGCTTTTGGAGCCCCCAAAGCGGTTTTTTCCTTCTCCTTTTAACGCTCAAGATTAACTGTCCGAATAATTGCCGTATCAGAATTTGTGAGGTTGCAGAATTCGTAAAAAACCGCTTCTCTCTTTCACTTTATTTATTTTTAATGCGTTATTTTATAACAAAAGGAAATGTACAGTTATTGATTTCATGAAATTGTTTCTCAGTTTAAAAGTTGGCGAAATGCCCCCAATTAAGCGCAAAGATACTGTGAAAAATGAAAGGGAGATTGATAAGGCTTTCCCTCGACATGTTTGGTAGTAACACCCAATCGATTAGGGCTCGTATAATTATTGAATGAATTGTAAGGTCATCCTCACTTATCAGATGTGAATTATGCCGACGAGAACCTGTATCGCCTTATAAAGACAAAGCAACCGGCTGAAACACGAGGAATCCCTGTTACAATTCGATGTTGTCTCTGGCCATGGCCTCTCAAGAAGCCACCAACGAGAACCGGAGGAAATGATACGTGCTTTCTGTCACTCATGCAGGAAACCCCGCGACGATCTTGCGACATGGCGGATATTGAAAAGGCGAAGCGTCGGGTTCATTCCAGGAAGGCGTTCGTTCCACAAAGGCCCGGCGAAGAAGTCTCGGGCTTTTCGGAGCCATGAGAAATGCCAAGGCGAAGCGATAAATCGCTAAAGGAAAAGTCCCTCGCCGACAGAACCCGTCAATATTATTCAAGTCGTCGATAACACATTGACCTTCCCAACAAGTCGATTTGCGAATATGCGAATCGAAGGCAGCAGAGAAGGCTCTTCCCCCAGAGGCCAGAATCCTCGCAATCCCGCTTCTTTTCACCCGATCAAACTGCACAAGTGTTGGTTTTTCTTTGGAAACACCTGTCAGTGGTATTGTATTTCCCCTCTGAAAAGATCTTTTCATCGGGCCCGAGTTTTATGTGGCTGAATGGCCACCGTAAAGGTATTTTCAGCAGTTGTCTCGGGCGGAAAGATGTATAGATCCGATCCCCCCTCGTTCTTTTCTTTTAACTTCATTCTGGTCCTTCGAAAAGTTAACAGTTTCTTTTTTTCTTTTTTGAGACCTCCCGCCCTCGTCAATTGAAAAATCCGGCTTTATCCTCGAAAGCAGCTGCTCCAATCGATAAAAAACTGTCAGCGCTGCTGCCGAACTGTTGGGCGTTATTCTTTTAGCAATGGCCGTCAGTGTGAGAATCGGAAGAGGAGGGAAATGTTGGGGCGATCCGTCCGAAAGCCTTTTTCTTCATTTTCAAATTTGAATTTAGAGCCGCGTTTCTTCTTCAGAGAAGCCATTTTATTAAAAGTTTCGCCCCCCTCCCCCTCCTTTTAGTAAAAGTAAAAACTCTGCGGTTAAGTTGCTGCCGTTCCACCCCAAAACGCGGCCGTTTTAACTGATTTCGTGTTGAATTTAAATGAAATGGGGTAATTTGGATTTTCGGGGGTTTTCAACTGGGATTTCAACAGCAAAGCATAGCGAATTTGGTTACAGAATCCATTGGGTGAGCACTGAAGGGGTGAGAGCCACCGAGCCCCACATAAGGGGTAGAAAAAACTTCAAATAATGCATTCAGGACTCTCTTTTCAAAGAAGGAAACACAAAAGGCACTGTGGGGGTTTGTACCTGAAAACCCGTGTTCGGCACAGTCTTAATTGAAGATTTGTTGTAGTTTTCTGTAAGAGTTGGATTTCCTTATGGGGCTCGCGCGGGAGGGGCAAAAGTGGGCCCGTCTTCTCACGGGTCTCCGCATTCGGTCTGGCGGATGTTTCGCACGGTTAATGGGTATTCTCGCGTACATCTCGGTGAGTGATAACGACGGAGTAACGGAAGAAAGGGCGGATGTGGCAGACTTTCTCTTTCCGAGGTTGCCCTCGAGTTTTCTAGAATAGCGACAATCCGTTCATGGTTTTACAGTTAGAGGAAGCATTGGGAAATTGACAATCCGGCAGGGATAATTCGGGGAAGAGTAAACAGAGAAGAGGTCGAATGATTGATTGCAGTCCACTCTCGGCCAAAGCGGAATAAATAAAGTAATGAAGACGTTTTAAATAACGGTTGTAATTCGAACGAAATCGAACGCAAAATGAAAAATCACTGGCTTAGCTTTAAAATGCACAAAGGGCATTAATTGAAATTTAAGGGTTGGATTTTTCTAAATTGGGGGTTCGTATTAAGTCATTTCTGAAGTTAATGTCACCCCACGGGTTTATGGTTGAGTTTTTTTTTACAGAAGAAAACCTGTCGCAAAGGAACCGCGACCGCATCAAAAATGGCGGTTTTTTAATTTTACGTCCTTTTAATTAACTCACTTGAGCACAACTGCAAATTTAATTATGGAACATTGCGTTATCATCAGAAATGCAAATTCAGGGGTATTTCACGAGCAGGATTCCACTCCAAGGTTTGTTGACGGCCACCGGAAAACCACTCTCCTGTCTCCTTGCCAGAAAACCTGTCTGCTGTTGCTAGTGAAAGCTGTCCGTTAATTCGTCTGTCGCTAATTGCCGCCACAATAAATATGTCCAATTGTACCGCCCGCGCGAGCTTTTTGACCGGCGTTTGTCCCTCCTCTCCCTTCGCTGTCCTTTTTTTGTGGCCGTTACGTGTTGCAATGATTCAACGGGATTGGGAAGCCCACGCGAAACGAAAAATTCGGACGTCTGCCTAAGAAATATCGCATTATCCACTCGCGACCGTTGCCACGCATTTTTTGTTACCGCGGTTCGATCCAAAGAGGTCAAGTTTAGCAACGGCTTCGAAATTGTTGAGGTCAATTTTCATTTTGCACAGTCACGGTGAAACGTGAAGCCATTTTGCGATGCCAAGAGCCTGGCTTTGCCCCTGGCTTTGCCCCTGGCTTTGCCCGCCAGAAAGCCGAGCCTTCCCTCCGACGGACAGGGAAGGTTCTTCAAGAACCGCCGGGGCGGAGGTTAAAATTATAAGGTTCGTATTTCATTTCGAGACGTTTCGAGAAGGGAAACCCTAAATTGCTGCGTTAACGCGTTTTTAGACGGAGCGCGACGATAGAAGACGAGGGTGTTCTTCCAATGCTGCTGTTGTTCGTTGGTTTCGTGGATGAGGAGGATATTGATGAATTGTTTTAATGTTTGTCTGACAGCGGAAGTCGACTGCTCACCCGGGCCACAAAACATCACTCTGCCATCAATCCAGATCTGAGACAATTAAGGTCATAAAACGGTATAAGTGAGATGATATCGCTCACATGTACAGCTTTAAGTAAATTGGCGACGTTTCGGAGCCGCCTTCTGCCCGTCTCCTAATTGACCTCCTTGCCGAAGTTCTCTGGGAGTTTCTCCAAATGCTAACCACCTTAACGAGTTAATCCGAATGAATCATTCGGACACAGAAGTCTTTGTCAGGAGCGTCTCCGGCAGCGCCCCGCAAAGACAGTCTTGTTGCATTTCTGTTAATGGTTAATTAGGTGCAATCCGGAGGAGGACTAATTAGCTCGCCGAACGTTCCTTCGGGGGTTCGTCCTGCTGACATCGTCCTTCGGGGCCCAACGGGAAATTGGCTGCGCCCCAATTCAACGCACATCGTGACGCAGAGCGAGTTTCTCTTTTCTCGACTTCTGCCTCGGATGAAATCAATTATTGGTGAGGAAAGGAAAAGGAAACGGAGTTGTCAAGGGTTCACGAGTTGCCTTTCTGGCCTAACGTTTCGCCTCGAGTTTAATCATCACGGTCACTGCATTCGAGCAAAAGCGAAAAGAAGCAAAACGTGACGAGAAAATGGCACGCCAAGTCGGAGATTGATGTCGAAACGTCAGAAGGAGTTAATAAGCCAGGCGAAGACCGCCTCAAAATTTGAATTATGATTCCGACTCCGTCGCGTTGAAAGCTCCCCCAACTCTCCCCAACTCAAATGACTTCGAAAGGGGTATTATTTCGGACGACCTGACAGCTTCGACACGTCTCCCCCAATATTGGATTGTGCTCCCAATAAATGGATTATTCTCCATTTAGAATGGGTGTCTTCGTACCGCCCCTGACGATCACCAAAACTGAAAGCTTTAAAAATGAGAGAAAGTTTCCGTTTCCAACTTTGAAATTGGGGTTTTCCGAACGCTCGCTTTCGAAAGAACGTTCGCCTCGGATTTTTCTTTGAAATCGGAGACTCCTGCCCCCCCCCCCCCGCTCTTTGCTCCGACATTCACGCAACAGCGACTCCCCAAGTCGTCAGCAGTCCTTTTTCGGTGTCTTCGGGTGTTCTCCTCCTGTTATGTTTGTTTGGAAGTCCACTCATTAAGGAGGAGGAAAAATTATAATTTTCTGTTTTGTTTATGCAAACTTAATTAGCCGAGATTGAGTTTCGGCTTTATAAAAGTTTCTTTTTTTCTAGAATTTCATTCACTCCCTCATTCTGTTTCCCTAATTTTTATCTCGACTCGGAGATTAGATGGGCGAAACGGAGCGATAATGATGCACACGAAAATAAAAAGATGTGCGCAGATCTGATATGTAAATGCGCAGGAATTAGAATAACTGCGTCTCAGTTCTTCGTCGGCGGCGCAGTTAAAGGTCGAACGGAATAAGAAAAGCTACCCCTTCGTTGGGGGATGAAGGGTGGTTTCTTCTGTCTGGAAATATTTTCTCGGCCGTGCGTTGTTCTCCCGAAGGAACTTTGGTTGTCTTTTCAAAGAGCAATTGACAGTCTATTGAGACTAATTGGTTGGGAAATGAGACGCTTTTAGAATGGCAGTTTGAGTGTTGACCCCGTCTGCCATCGTGCAGAATGCCGTGTGAACACTCACACGTTTTCTCTCTTTCCTCTCCGCCGTCGTACTAAATGACAGTCCCGAATTGAGTCCCGAGGGACTCGAGAATCAATCTTGGGCCGAATTTGCCAGACTTACAAAGGCGTATAACCATTCATATTCCATAAGTGTATTTCGCAGTTATGTCAAATGACATAACAACGACGGGATAATGTTTGGATGCACACGAACCGAATCGAACGGTCTCAGTGTGTGAAATGAACCTCTTTGCGATTAGCTCTCGTATTTTCCTAAAAAAAATCATGATTAATAAACCCAATAAATCATTATTAATAACTAATAAAAATGAAAGCTATTTTCGGAATTCGTATCAGTTTCACCCCATTAAACGGCAGTTTCGGCTTATTTGTATTTTAAGATCAATAAATTTTTTATCCGTTCCCCGATTTGATAGGAAACCATTAAATTAGATATTTTTTTCTTTTCTTTTTCGATTCTTGGACACAACGAAGGAATGACCGTTGGATGGGAATTAATCGCAAGAAAAATTTTCTAACGATCAATTACTGAAAATTCGGACTCATTAAATTAATTCGGATTGATTTGAGGATTGTTTAACTCGAAACAATGCACAGTAGGCCACTCCGCATTTATTAATTCTCTCCGCTAATTAATTCCGAAAATGGTTGCTTTCTTCACTCTCTGGTATTTGCCAACCCTTGCCTCCCTCCCTCCCTCCCTCCCGGGAACAGTTTGATGCGATCAATTAAATTCTCATGTGGGCTTTACATTTAAGCCCGGCGACAAAAAAAGAAAAGAGAAGATCGCATAAAAGAAATAAAAGTTTTAGAAGTGGTGTTATTTGATCACGCGATAAAAGGTGTAGTTTTATATGGGGACACAAAGAATATGCGAGAGTGGAAGAGAAAATACTTGAAATGGGCAAACGAATATTGGATGGTGGCAAACTTAGAAGAGAGGAAAACTGAGAGGGGACCAGAAGATGGCCGACAGACACGAAATATTAAAAGAATGCAAAAGAAAAGCTAAAAATTATAGAATAGGGAGAAAAGATAAGAAAAGATAAAATAAGAGGTGGAAAAAATTTTAGAATAGATAAAAAAGATAGGAAAAGATAGAGTAAGAACTGTTAAAAACATTAGAATACTTAGAAAAGAGTAAAAAAGAGCCAAAAAAAGAAGGAAAAAACAATTTTAAGGGGAGATATTGATCAATGTTAAAATGAATGATAAAAACTTCTTAAAGGAAATAAAAGAAAGATGAAGATAATAAAAGCAATGTCAGAGAGCAAAAAGAGAGAAAGGTACAAAACCCTAAGAAGTTAGGGAAGAAAAAACCAAAGAAGCTCAAGGAGAGACAGAAGAAAGAGAAGATTCCTTTCGACCATTCTTTGACTTTGATTGCATTTACTGTATTTGCCGAAAAGCAAAGATATAATTACGTGCACTTTTATTTCGCCCTTTCGCCCTTTCACCCTTTCGCCCCTCCCCCCCCCAACGGAGAGCTTGTTGCTTTATTTGACCACTCGAAAGGAAAATGTCGACCAGAGAACAGGGCCCTCACATCGATAAAACCATTGTTTATTTTAGAGAAAAGAGCCACAAGTCAAAATAGGGAAACCGATCAGGGAGGGGAGAGTGGAAACATCCGAGTATTTGGACAAACGAATCAACATAAACAAAATATCTCCGCAATGGCGGCACCGCTCCTTTATTGGCTCCCATTCGGCCGTCGAACGTGATTTCGGACATTTCCCGCAGGAACCGCACCCCATAAAGACTCAACATCCGTGAAATGGGGGGATCCGGGCGGGCGAAGGCTGCCCTCCCCGCCATTAAACGGCCGGACCCGAGCGTCAGCCTAACCTCCCCCGAAGTAAACAAAAGGTCAACATTTGCCGCCCCCAGGACTGGCGGCGGGCTGCCGTGTGACGTCACACACA
Source organism: Brueelia nebulosa (assembly GCA_028293925.1). Taxonomy (NCBI): domain Eukaryota; kingdom Metazoa; phylum Arthropoda; class Insecta; order Psocodea; family Philopteridae; genus Brueelia; species Brueelia nebulosa. The sequence continues at coordinate 464,196 of JAQIBA010000026.1, forward strand.
CCCTTTTCCCTCGAAATGCCTTTCGCAGAAAATGGATCCCCGCCGCCCCCGCCCTCGCCCCTTCACGCGAAAGGTTTTAATGTGCGTTTGTGTTTGTTGTTGTTTCAGATAAATCTTCGACTGATATTGGTGAGCGGTAAAACTAAAGAATTCCTATTCAGCCCGAATGAGTCAGCGGGGGAAATCGCACAGCACGTTTTCGACTCGTGGCCGGAGGGTAAAGTATTCATTTTTGGCGACAAAGAGAGCTGTCAAAGATGCAAAGAAATATGTTAACCCTTTGAGGCCGAGCAAAGCCAAGCAAAGATTCCTCTCGTTTGTGGAAGGTTCACCGCTTGTGGGCCTTCCGCGAGGGTATTCATTAACGAATTTTTCTCTCACGATCGCCTCATTGTGATATCGTGATGATGAGGTCTTTTTTCTTTGGGAATGAACAAAGATTGTTCGCTGTGGATAATTTTCGATTTGGGTTTTTTCTTTTCATTTGAGTACTTTGAGGAATTGAACATTGGAATGACGGAAGAGTTCGATTACCTAAAAAGAAGGGAGGTGTCTTTTTTGACACAAATCCGTCTCAAATTTTTTTAGCTTTTGCCTTTTTTATGTGTCTGAATTCAACAGTAATTCCTTTAATTAAAATTAAAATAAATTGAATTTAACAGAATTCTTTTTTGATGAACAATGCAGAAAAGGGCAAAAACATCTGCCAAATTATAATTAGGTGCTCGTGGTGCTATGATTTTTGGCTTTTTTTGTCTTGGGCCACGCTTTTCTGTCTTCTGCTCCACTGTGCTCTTCTCTCTGTGTTCTCTTCTTCTTTGTCCAATGATTCCTTCATTCTTCTGCTGTTGTGTTTTTCTTTTGTATCTGTGGTTCACTTTGTACCTGTCTTCTTCTTCTTAACTCTATATTCTTTCATTCTTCTTTTCTTTCTGTCATTTCAGAATAAAATGGCAATGAAACTTTCCAAAATTACACCTCCGTCATTCCAGTGTTAGCAATTACAGAAAACTAGTGGAATATTCCGGTATCTTGTCTTTGCCAATTCTGTGAATTGAAATTATCCCCGATTCATTAATTTCGATGAATTAATGTCTTCCAACGTTGCTTTTGCGCCATTTTTAAACGAAATGGCTGTCACCGCTTTTTATTCAAACTCACGATCGAGAGAAGACGGCCTTTTTCCCTTCCCGCGAGTGCTTCCCCACTCATCGAGTAACGGTGTGCACCTTTTCATTGCAGACTGGGCAGAGGAAGCCGTGTCCAAGGCGGAAATACTCAGATTAATTTACCAAGGACGGTTCCTACACAGCAACGTGACGTTGGGCGCCCTGGGACTGCCCTTCGGGAAAACGACCGTCATGCATCTAGTGCCACGAGAGAATCTTCCAGAGCCAAATTCACATGGTAAGCGGAGCCTCCCGGGGGAGGCGGGGTGCGCACCCCCACACAGACTAACGCTTTTTCCTCTCTTTTGAAGTTTGGATGCCGTGAACGGCAAAGGGGGAGTTTGTTTTTGAAAAAAGACGTCTGCCTTGAAGGAAAGGAGAACTTTTTGAGCGAAAGGAATAGAGGTTCACCCCGGGGTTGATTTCCTCACTCTCTTTATTATTTAACCCCTCCCTGTTTCTCCCCCTCGGTTAATTTGATTTTGATTAACTCGAAGGTTAGTAGCTTATTCATATTTAAAATTAGAGTGTAAGAGGAGGGGAGGGGGAGAGTTAGGAAATTAGAGAGTTAATTAAGTTTTTTTTGCTTCTCGGAGAAATAGCTTTGGTTTTTGATAAATGGAAAAAAAATAAAATTGCATTCGGTTCCTGCATTTAAATTGCCTTATTAGAAGGGTCGGAGTGACCGCGAGGGTGGCGCTAGCGGTCGGAGAGGGATGCCATCTCTCGGGGGACCGCCTAACCAAGTTCCTAACTCACCTGCTGCCCTCTCCTGTGATTTCCCGGAACCTCCGCTCCTCATCCACATTGAATTTATTTATAAAAAAGATGGCGTTCTCCTAACGAATGGTTTTCTCTTTTCAGACCAGAGACAGAAGAGCAAAGGAGGCGGAAGCAGCTGTTGTTCGACGCCGTGCTCCATATTGTAATGTCCCTTACCCAGCTTGCCTTGATCGTGTACAAAGTTGATTTTCCCCGTATTCATCATCGACATGAGCGCAGCATCAGCCTCATAATTATTATAATTATAATTATAATCATAATTTTAATCGGAAATATAAATGAAAAGCCAATCGCTCCAACGCGACGGTCAGTGTTAATCGTACGGGATTTTCCTTTTCGAAAGAGAGGAAATAAAATCGTTATAAATATTATAAATATATATATATATATAAAATATATACACACACACTTTATATATACTTGATGATGTGCTGAAAATTTAGAAGAGGAAAACCTTTTTTTTAAAATTCGGTTTTTAAATTAGCTGTAATCACGTGTAAATACGGAAAGGAGAAGAGAAGCGGCGGAGCCCCTCGGGGGGCCCCAGCAAGTGATATTAGTAGCGAGGATGGGCCCCCCGAATGTTAAATGTAAAATAAAAGGATAGAAAAAAAGATGAAATATTTTATGAAATTTCCGTTTTCGTTTTTACAATAGTAAGATTAGTTATTATAATAATTGATCTTAAGTATAAAAAAATATATATCACGACTATTAAAATGCGTAATTGCAATAGTTAAAAAATGGATAACATATTAATATTATTATAATAAATATAAATACGATTGAATTATTCGATTACGGTTTGGTGTCAGTGCCATTTTTTTGTTTCTTGGGGGGATTTCTTTCTTGCGGGCGGTGTGTCCCTTTTCTGTCCCTCTCGAGCCATCAAAACGGGACACGGTGAATGTCCCGACGTCCCGAATCCCGCAAAATTCGATTGAAGAAAAGAAACGCAACGGCGTCGACTCAACCGCAGGTTTGGTGCAGGTCGATGGTCACAAAAGAAATTTTGGCGGGAATTGAAACCGTTGAGGGACGAACGGGGAACGTTATTCGCCAACTGAAAGAAACCGGCGGTGAAATCCATTTCGAATATAACGTTGTGCACGAAATACTTTTTTTAACATTTTCAAATTGATATTGTTTTCTCGGTCTCTTTGCAATCTTATGTAAGTATTTCTTTTTTAGGTTTATCGATTATTTTAATTGAAAACTGTAAATATATCTGTGAAAATTTTTATTTAAAGTTTTTGGTGGTTTTTATTATTTTTATCCGACCTTCCTTTAGAAATACGTTTCAGTTTTGTTTTTTTTTAAGATAGAAACGCCCTTTGGAGACTGGCTATTTATAATATTATTAATAAATCAAATTCAGGGTCAGTTTTCTGCAAAAAATAGCTCAATTCGAACTTTGTACCAAAATTTCATAATTAGGCAATCGGTCGCGCTTATGAGCGTTGGGGTGGATAGTCAAGTTTTTTGGGAGCAACCCTTTTTTAACAAAATTTAAAATATTATTAATAAATCAAATTCAGGGTCAATTTTTAGCAAAAACAGCTTTATTTGAGCTCTCGTGCTGAAGTTTAAATGAACAGCAATGACATAGATAACCGGTTGTGCGTTTGTGCGTTGTGGCTGCATAGGCGAGATTCTTCGGGCTGATCTAAAATGTGATTTTTGTAAAAATTTCAAATTTTGTTGCGATTTTTGCATTATTATGACGTAAAGAGTACAAATGCGAGATAACATTGAAAAAAAAACGCTTCAAAGTGTTTCAAGTTGTATAATTTCATTTAATACCTCATTCGACACAATTTTAACTAAATTATGTCTAACATCTAAATTAAAACTAACAGTCTCATTTTTGATTTAAACGCGGTCTAAATTTACAGGAAGAACAATTGTTCTTGTTCACCCTCAGCGAGAACTAGTTCCAGAGTCTCCCCTGATCAAAATTATTCAAGGGACACTCGGGGGCCCCGAAAACTGAGGGTAACCTAAGAGAGAAGTCGAAGAACAGGACGAGCAACTGTTAAAGAAAATTGCTTCGTGAGAATTGACAACTGTAGGAATATAAAATCTGAGGCAAAATTACCGAGATAATTCTAAATTCGAATCGGTATCCCCCCGTTTGGGATGTCTATGGTTTGCGTATTTCACGCATGTAAAATCCCTCGTTGGAATGTGAGCAATGTTTGCTTACCAGCAAACAAAATGAAAGGATTTCAATTTTACTTTGTGGTTCTAGATGAGCAATTCGGCACAAATGCACCCGAAAATAGGGGCGAGACCAAGTTACATAACTGTTACTTATATGTAAATACTTTTCCACCCCCGAAGGGTGACACACCCTCGAAGTAGCCGCGGGCTCTCGAAACGTTGCCAAATTAAAACGCCAGATGTTCTTTTCATAAAAACAAAAATGTTTTCATTCTGAGATGCGACCATTAATCACCGCCAGACGCTATTTTACGCGCGTATTAGTTATGCTAACTTTGTGTATTTGTTGTCGTTGAAAATTTGAATTCGTTTGCTTTTCTAACCTATTTGTGTCCGCGGAATTAAACTAATTGTCTGCCCCACGGGCGCGGCTCTTCGAGGCGCTATCACCCTATTTACGCATATGCACATCCAAATCCTGGTCCTTCACTGGCACAGACATTCGAAGCAAACCCCGCAAGCGTCGCAGCAGCGGTGTCAAGAGCTCCACCCCTTCGAAGACGTCGACCGCGGCGACGACTGCCGCGCCAGCTGCCTCCTCCTCATGCAGTACAGCCCGAAGAAAGTGACTAGAATCAGGACGCAGAGCCCCACCGCCGCCAGCGTCCACGCCACGGAGCCCCGCACCCGCAGGGGCCCCGACCCGTACCTCTGCACCTCGCTCTCGCACGCCCTCGCGATGAGCTCGCTCTCCTGCAGGATGAGCTCCGTGTCGTTGGTGAAGCAGAGGGCGGCGTCCGGGGCGGCGTCCCGGGCGGCGTCCCTGGCGTCCGTGGCGTTGGAGCAGATGGCGTCGAGGGCGGGGTAGAGCTTGAAGTGGTGGCCGAGGCGTCGGTGGATCCACTCGACGAGGAGCTGGCAGTTGCAGTGCTCTTGCCGGAAGAGCCGGGGGTTGGACCGGAGGTCGAGGAGCTGCAGACGACACATGGGCGCGACCTGGTGGATGTCTATGGACTGGAAAGAGGGGAAGAGAGTGAGAAGAGAAGTCTTTCAAAGACGGAAGTACCTAGATACAATATCGAATGAGGTATTATCTGCAATCTGGTCATGTAGTGAACATAAAACCGAAAAAACTTTGTATGAACAAAAGCAGACTATAATACAATATCTAAATACAATGTAGAAAAAATATGTGTCAATTGGTTCAAGTGTCTATTTACTGTCAAAAGAAGGGAACTTAGATATAGATCTTAGGTTACTTTTTGTTAATACCAATTTTTATTTACGTTTATACAAAGCTCTTCTTTTGTTTATACAGTTTTTTTTATTTACTTTTTTATATTTATTAACTAAGATGCTTTGTTCATAGTGACTTCGCGTACCTGAATTTGATTATCGGACATGTTGAGCTGTAGCAAACCGGGGAGCGACGTGAAGTCGGGGAACCTCTTGAGTTTGCAATTGCTGAGAGACAGGTACTGTATGGAGGGGAGCATTTTCGAGAACACCACGTCGACGAAGGGGTTGCTCCCCAGCATGAGCTTCCGCAGCACCGGAAGACTCCCCAACGCGTCGGGGACGAAATGGACCGAGTTCAGCGTGAGGTCCAACACCTGAAACACAAGACAACTCGATCAACTCCCGCCCAGCCTTCGGGTCTTATCAAAGTGGGTCAACATTTCCTCAAACAAACTCACCTCCAAGTCCTGAAGAGGCTCGAAAGCTCCCGACTCGATGTAGGAAATGCTGTTGTCTGATAAGTACAAGATCCTGAGGGAGGGATAGTTGGCGAAGGAAGTGTTGACGATTTCTCTAATCCTGTTGTAGGTGACGTCGAGCACCTGCGGGGCAGAGGCAGTGAGCAACGCGGTAGTGCACCACCCTCCCGGGGGAGGACACCCACCTCTATGTTCGTCCGCAGGACGGAAGGAATGTGCGTGAGGCCCAGTGCGTAGCAGTCGACGGCCAGCATGCCGTGGGTCCTCATGTAAGTACATCTTTTGGTTTTCGCGTCGGCGTTTCTGGTGGAGACGAGTCCCTGAAGAGCGTTTCCGGCGCATACTTTCAGCAAAATCACCCCGCAAAAGAGGAACAGCAATCTTCTCATGTCGTCTGCTGCTGCTTTCAATCACATATCTAAAACGAACGCAAACGCTGCTCATTTCGCCCGGCACTTCCAACCGAAAAGCAATCGTTTGACCGGAAACGGCATCGCTGGCCGTTGTTCTGATGACCTGTTTTCCCACTTCCGCAACCGAAATCCATCCCGTTGGTCTTTAACGCATCTACTAATTAGTAATTAATGAATGGTTTGCGTGGAAGCTCCTCGACGAGGAAACAACGAGCAGAGGTTATCGTTTGGGGTTAAACTTTGAAATCACTTCGCTTCAGAAATAAGGTGCTTTTCTGGGAGGGAAAATTTGTTTTCTGCGGTTGGCAACACTCCCGAAGACTGCGGTTACATACGATTACACCAAAGCCGCACACCAACAACAGAATTACCCATAAACTACCCTTCCTTCTGCTTCCAATCCCATCTCCTCTTTCCCAACAACCCATATAATCCCGGACCACTTCGCCCTTCAGTCCTTTCGTCCCTTCGGGACTTCCCGGTAGTTTTCATACCGAAATAATAATTGTGGTTGACTGAAAGACGATGAAATGGAAGAGAAGGTACGGGGTTCTAATCGCAAAGGCAGAGAAAGGTTTTTCATTTTTTTTTTAGATTTTATGGGTACTGTTAGGGTCAGTTTTAAATGTTTTCGATTTCAGAATGTAAAGTGAGTGTCAGACAAAAAACTATTGAATCAAAGACACTGATTATGGCTTTTTTTGGATAAAAATGAAGAATGAATGAAAGAAATGATAAAAGAAAGAAACGAAGGAAGAATGGAAACAGAAGAAAAAAGGAGAAAAGGGAGAAAAGATATAAAATAAAACAGAAAAAGCATAAGAAATACTGACTACTTATTCAGTAATATTACTGATAGTCCCATTAATAATTTTTTTTCGAATCGAATTTTGTATTATTCTCAAAAATAGCAATTAATTACCAAATAATATCACTGAAAGCATCACATATTACGAAACTAAACAGAAAGAAAACAAACTTCTTAATAAACTGAAAAATTCCCATTGCGCCATTTATGAAAGAGGGACCGCCACATCAGAAAATTATAATTATTAGAGAGCACATAAGTTTTGAAAATGCGACCGAAAGCTAAATTTGGAAAATCCCTTTCCATCCACATGTGGCTCTTTGGGCTGATGAATCCAACCGAATCCAAGAGAGCATTCCACGCCATTATTAGCCGCACCATTTCAAATTAACGAGTGAGCTTTCCCCTCGGCTCAAAGGGGGCGGGGGGCGGCCTCTCAAAATCATATCTCTTATTTGTTCTTAGAAAGGAGCTCTCTGATACGTGAGCCAAAGGCCTTTACGTAATAAACACTTGTTATTATCCTCCGCCGATTATTTTTATCTGATTTTATATTTACAGAGGCCACAAACATGGATGCTTTACCTTGGACAGAAGTCTTATTTCAATGGAAACTCACCACGAAGCCCAAACAAGCAGAAAGCACACTTCTCTAGAGAACGCCACTCTCGGAATCCCGTCCACCCTCGTGGCTTCCCTTAACGGCGGTCGTCCCCTAGCAACACCCCACGCCGTTGCCATGGCGACGCTCATCAAGACAAAAGATCCTTCATTCGAGAACTACCTGTCTGGGAAGTCTGAGGAAAGGTGTCGGGTCAACAACCCACCCGGCCAACTCAAAACCGCGTGAAAACTCAATTAGAAAATGAGTAAATGCTCTGAACGGATTAATTAGCGTTGCTTAATGTGAGGCAACGAGACGTTTCCACTTGTGGACGGGAATTCCTGAAAATTCCCCGGAAACAGATTCTCCTTTTACAACAGTAAACAGTAACGCACTTGAACCCTTCATTTGAATCATTATGAAAATTATTAATGGAAAACCACAGTTTAAAATCGGATTTGAAACTGTTTTCTTTCAAACTGATGTATTCGAATCACTTTTTTTCAATTAAAACTTAGCCAAGAATGATAATTAGATTTAAAAGGAGAAAGCCAACGACTTCTGAGTGTGGAGGGGAGTTGGCCATTCAAATATTCAACATGAAGAAAGAAGTTGGCTTTTTACGGTAAACCGTAGGGCAAACAGACGAAATTTGGTCACTCTTCCTCTTTGCTTTTAAAGTTATGACCCCGAGAATTGTTAATTAACATCGCTAAATCACAGGGGATTTTGCCCATTTTGCCCGCGGCCCGGTTTTTGCCCACCCCTGATGTACATAAATCGCTAAATTATTCTTAGCACAGCTTAAGAAATTTCAGAAAACCTTCGCGGCCAACTCTTGCTAAATTTCTATTAACTTTAATTGAAAATAATAATAAACTCTATCGCACGTACAAGAAAATGAGCAGAGGATGAAAAATTTTCTGAACCGTTATAAGTAAAAGGAAAAGAATTCATCCTTGAACCTCTGAATGGGCATCACGCGCACCTTTTGAAAACTTGAAATAAATGGTCGCAAGGCAACAATACGGTGACAAGATTCACGTGTTTAACAGATGTCGAAGACATCGCTGGAAATCCATTTCTGGAGATTCGCATATCCCGACGGTTGTATTGAAAAGTCCTGGCTTAAGTTCTTTGTCAAAATGAAAATCTTCCTCGCCAAAAATCAGGTCACGATTGAAGCCCCACTTTTTCCTTTTATACGTTTCTAAAAATAGTGAAACCCATTCCTTTGTTTGATTAAATTCGCCTCCGGACGGGCATCCACTCACAAAATCCGGATGTGACGACCCACCTTTGGCCGAAATCACCAAATTGTGAGTTCAGGTGGGCATGAGGCGATTCCTCCCCCGCAGTTGGCATCACCGCTCCGATTGTCGTTGTTCATCGGCCGCAGTTGGCACCGCCGAATGCGAGACTCAAGTGCCCGCCCCGTTATCCTTAATTATAATACAATTCAATGCACCCTTTTCATTCATGGGGAGAGTTAAAAAGCGGGCTGTCTCCTGTTTGTCCTCCACTGTCTCCCGCCCTTATTCAGTAACACGAGGACTACAATATCTCTTATTCCAGTGAGTGTTACTGAAATTTTCGCAGGATGCGGCGGAGGAGTGAAAATGAGTTTTCTCACACGTGGCCTTGATCTGCCGCTTATTCAAATTGTGTAACAATCACGGGAAACAATGACTTATTTCACTTGCAAAATATATAATAAAAATAATACAATGGGGATGGAGAATGTCGGTAAAAACTAATCCGAAAACTTCCCATCTGAAACGAGTGACAAACGGAAAAAAAGCAAACAACAACCTGAGCTTTCAGGCAGATCCACAGCAAAGTTAAACACACCAAGTGAAGAAATTTATTACCTCCTGACGTACCCGTCCTTCAGTTTTGTTTGAGTACCTGAAACATAGCACTGTCATCCACGGATTAAAACACACACACGCAGAAACAATAGAAACTTTTATATAAAACTCCGGCTGTTTTGGCGCGAGGTTCCTAATTTTATTTTAATAATAACAAACGCGAACGGATGAATAATAAACAAATATTTGTCTGGAAAAATCAGTTGTCGCACATTGATCAGAAACCAGTGGCCGACCGCCAAGGAGAGAGGGGAAATCCGATATGAGATTTCCGGACTAAAAGAAAAAGAATAATTCCTATCGCAGTAGGGACAGGATAGCGATGCAACAGAATTGATAACTCGCGTTATCTTTTGCATGAAAATCGGTCATGGAAAAGGCGAGCGATGTTGTCAGCGGTCGGGACTTAAAGGAATGTGTTTCTCAAAACAGAATAAAAAGAACGGGGGTTTTCACCCAAGTTCACTCGAAATTTCGGATCAGGAACATCGCTGACAGAATACATAAGACGAGAACCGATAGATTTTGTCTTCATTTTCAAAGCTGTAAACTTATTCTGACAATTATAAAACTGCAGACCGCAATGAGTCATGAAAGCATCGGGAAATGTTCAAAACTTGAAGACCTCGCTCATCCGCTCTGGATGAGCTAATCCAGGCCTTCCTCGGCTATGATTCAGCCTATTCATCGTAACAGTGCAACGGTCAAACAATTGTTTAATTTACGAACGCGTTCAAACTCGAATTCGAAAAGCACCCGAACACTGTGTTTTAAACCGAACCTGAAACGCGATTAACGTTCTTGAAAGTTCAAGGACTGATCTGATCATTCAGGTATTATCTTGTGCTCGTGCATTCCAACACTGACCGCTGTGTTCGACTGTGCCTGTTCCTCTCTCCCTGCACCCGAGAGCAGACGAAATGCACCACCTGCCAGGACGCCATATCATGTTCTTTGTAACAGATCCAAAGTTCATCAATTTCCCAGTGGCTCCTGCGATGCTAATTAAAATTTTATCTTTAGATAAGGAAGAAAAACACCGATAATCCGGCGGACTTGAGATCAGTCACCTGAATTGCGCATTTCGGGTGGTTCCTTCTCAAAGCAATTACTGTATGAGTTCCTCCGTTCGGGAGTGGACCTGACCTCGCCAGAGGTGATCGTTAATTCCCACTCCATGAGTGACGTTCAGGAGGAAAAGCAGTCGAAGAGCACGTGATGAGTGCGTGAAGCACAGCCGCGGGTGCCAATTAGGACAGCCAGGGCATCCAACCGCCAAGGCGAGCAGTTCTGCCAACAGCGGAGGAGTGGAAAAGCGGGGAGCCAAGGTCGTCGAGACGGGGACTTTTCCGAGTTGTTCGGCAGCCGCCATCGGTACCTGGCACCCGAGTGAAACCGCTTTTCGGTGTCATTCACTTTTCCCCCATTGGCAAGTCATTTACCTCGTTCGCAGCCAAATGCAGAAAGTAATTTTCGTTGAGAACGAGAAGAACTGCCGACCCGTGGCAAGTTCAAGTTTGGACATGCACTCATTTTTTAAAATCTTTTGTCGGAATGGCCGTCATTAATAAGACTATTGCGACGACTTTCTCGCCTTGAGAACCATTTTTTATTTATTTTTAAACACTCCCCCTCTTTTGATTATCCCGAAGAATCGCCATTATTGTAATGAATTCGAACCATACGTTTTGCCTGCGAAATGTCTCTTACTTTTTTTTAATTCTCACACTTTTGGGGTTTTTCTCCATTTTGTCCCCGGGAAAAATCAGTCCCTTTATTTTTATATAATTTTTTATAATTTATATAATTTTTCTTTATTCGGCCCCGGAAGTCTGCCCTTCTTTTTAATTCTTTTTAATCTTTTGACTTTTTTCCCCGAAATGTGTCCAATTTTCAGTGAAGTTTTCCCATTTTTAAGGATTTTCTTCACTTTGCCCCTCAAAATGTATCCATTTTTCCTGCCAATTTTTCTGCCACTTTTAAGAATTTCCTTCATTTTGCCCCGGAAATGCCCTTTTTTTTAAATTCTACTTTTGGGGATTTCTTTCAAATTCGCCATTTTGGTTTTGTAAATAATTTCTGGCAGTCCCAATCAACTCCTGTCCGTGAGGATCCCCATTTCCCTAAGGATTCCATTCCAAACCTCAGCAAAAACCACAGGTGAAACTTCAAAGACATATCAAAACCAGAAACGGGCGAATCACAAAGGAACACAACAACAAAGAAATGTAATTAAAATTCTTAATGTAACCATCTCAAACTATTGGAGTATTTGCGTGTATTTGCGTTGTACTCACGATTAAGGACGCAAAGCGGCTAACCGAACAAATATGATAATGGGCATTCATTCAAATTCAGAAGCCACACGAATGAGTCCTCAGGTGTTGTTTTTCCTTGATTTTCACCACCCAAATCCATACTGTAAACTGATCACTGACTAAGCATCACTCGCTTTTTCATAATAACGCAATGTGCAAAAAAACATGGCTTGTTTTTTGTGATATTATTAAATGAAAACTTATTATCGAATATCCGTTATTTTTGCGTTGGAATACAATCGCGAGACGCCTTCGTTGAAAATTCAGCAACGATTCCAATACACCACAGGAAAACACCCAAATGTAAACACACAACAAAAAGAGAAACTCTGCCCGACCACGTGATCCCAACACAAACCGAAGGATCGCCGCGTTTACCATCAAATTTTAAGAAAATGGCCGCCCGATGCTCTCCCCGCGATGGACGTCCACCAATTCGGAGTTGCCCATTCTGCTGATTCGGCGAAAGCCAGCAACGCCAGCCGGACCGAATTTCGCTTAGTGGAGAAAATCCTCCACCGCGGTCCGCGCATTCTTACCTTAGGAAATCCACTCCTCTGGTCGGTCATCACCACAAAACAGCAGCCATCGCCGCACTCCTCCGAGATTGGTCGTGCACTGAAGGATTGCACCACCGACTTGTTGCGACGGTCGGTGGGACGGTCGGAACCGGTCCTTCCGGGGCTGAGTGCCAGAAGAGGATATGTGCGAGGGCTTTGCTTCGTTCAGCCTTGAATGAAGCCATTTCGGTCCTGTTCTCGGATCCTTTTTCTGTGTTTTCATTCGTTTAACCCGTTATGCGTATTTCCGTAGCTTAGCGTATATATTCGTCATATCCATTGAATAATTATTTTAACGTCATTTCCGTATTATTTTACTTTAATGAATAAGTATCACTATCTTCACAACATTTAGTAACATTCTTAAAAATTGAAATAAATCCTCGATTAATCGATACATAATCACAGCAATTTATACATATTGAAGAGTAGAAAAAAATGAAAGACACTTTATGTAAAGAGGAGAGCGCGTAAGCAAGTTGAATCATGCAGTGCTCCTCGGAGGGAGACAGGGAGCAGAAGGGATGGGGTTCGAACCCCAATGGCAGAGAAATCTTTTTACATTTTACGGCTACAATTAGAGTTGGTTTTAGATATTTTAGAATATAAAGCCCCTTCTGTCGTGAGTAAATGGCAGAGCGAAAGACTTTTCAAATAGCAATGGAATTGTCAAAAATTAAAGTGACGATGTGCGAAATCCCCAGGGAATTTTTAAACTCTATTTTTTTGATAAATAAAAAGCTGCACATTTCCCATTGACCCGCTTTCAACGATTTGGCTGCAATTAAAAAGCATTAAAGAACCCATAAAGTCGATTTATTTTCATATTTGAAATTGTGTAATAACTCACGAAAAATGACATTTTATTAGGGATTTTTAGACACAGATTTTTCAACGATTTACAGAAATATCGATTTATTAAATTTCTTCACCTAAAGTTTGAATAAACACGGAAAAAGCTCGTGGGCTTTAAAGTTGCCGTTTCAAATGGGAGTCATTTACAGAATGTGATCCAAAGGATTAAATTAATTTTGAAAATAAACCGAAGTTCCTCCGTTTGCACTGACAATAAAGAATTCGTTTCATATTCGTAGGCATTAAACGCATTTCAAATTCATTATTTTTTACCAGGACAGTGTAATTTTTTAATTCTGGAGAAATGTTATACTCTTTTACGAAATAATAAATGTCTCTTGTTATTGAACTCAATCGAGCGAATTAATATCCTGTCAAAACATGGACGTCAAAACTTGTTTTTCATGTAAATTTGTAAATTTAAAATTGTAAAATTATAATTGTAAATTTAAAATTTCATTCATGTTTTAAAAGCGAATAGTTGTTTCACCAATCAACGGCCTACTGTGTGATTTTTTCAACGAACGAAAACCAATTTTCAGCGATAAATTGAACCACAATATAATTCATAAATAAACGCTTCATCTTAAACTCGATAAAGATAAAGTTCTCTTCGTCTTTAAAATTAAAAAAGCTTTCTTGGCCTTTCACGAATAAAATGAACACATGTATGTTGAAATATTTTCTGGAATAATAATTTTGAAAAATGGAAAATTTTAAAATTTCACCTAGAGGAATATAGTGATTTTGAATAGTAGAGATCTGAAAAACATTTCAGATTGCGTTTTACATTAAAACTGCATTAAGAAAATTTATTTTAATTTTGACCAAAATAAGGAAATCAACTGAAAACCAACCGCCACTCTCGAGATATCGTCTGATGCAGTTTTGAAACAGTTTCAAAACGTTTTAAAAGAGTTTCAAAACATTCATTTTCACTAAACACCTTTTTTGTGCGAACCCAGTTAATCCATATTTTTATTCGTTATTGATCGGGTTCCAATGCATTTTATTTTATTTAAATATAACAAAAAAATTAATTTATTGTTTTAATAATTTAGTTCCTTAGAAATGTTTGTCGGGGAATCAGGTTAGCTGAAACTGCTAAAATTTTTTTTTTATTCTTTCATGTAAACAAAAAATTGTTTTGTATTTCTTATTTCAATTTGTTAATTTAAAGTTTTCTGATGATATTCAGTTGCCATCAGATTGATATATTGCTTTTTTAAAAATATTTTAGGACGGATTGGCACCAAATCCAAACCGAATAATGTCGACAGTTTTTATAAACAGCGTTTTACGGAGTGTCCCGCAGAGCAAAGTCAAAAGGAGGTAATTAAATAAGGATATATTGAATTGAAGCTCGTAATTTTGGGACAAACAAAAGGCAGTAGCATTTTGACAACAATTTTTTTTCTTCAATTCGATTGACAGTTATTTGATACACAGAAAAGTGCATTAAACATATTTCTAATGTCATTTTATTGCTTAGGAGACTTTCACTTGATTTGCAGAAGTCACCAAAAACTGTAACACTTGAAAAATTATTTTCAATGTAATAAAGCTCAGTTCCCAAAGTAAAGTTCATTCTTACATATACAGAGATGTTAGTGGTAATTTCATTTAAACTTTTTTTATTATGATTTTTTGAAAAAAGGTATAAAAATTGTTTTTGTAATATAAAATCAAAGAGTTAGAATTAATTAAATGCATCACACAGCAAAGGTTTGTGTTTCAGTACAGTTCAGCAACTTTGTGCTTTCAGTTTCAAGAAGAACTCAAACAACAAGAACTCAAGCAGCAAAGATACTTCAACAGTCCCAAAATTATAGAGCTTGCTGAGGAAGAATCAAGAGATGCAGAGTCTAGAGATAGGGAGGCTGCACAGGAAGACATGCAAAATGAAGTAAAGGAGGAAACTTGTGAGAAAAGTGTCTCTGCAACAACCAAAGCCCTTAACCAAATGGACTGTGATGATGCAAATTCAAAAAAATTTAAGAAGGCAGGTAAGATTTGAGAGAAATTTAATGAATTAAAAAAAATACATGTGATTTTTCATCAATAACCTTTTATCTTTTGGAAATCATAGTGTGATGACCACCAAATAATGTCAAATGTGTCGTCCACATTTTTGTACTATTACATCTCAGAAAGGATGGCTCTTAGGAAAAAAGTATTGATACATTTTTTGTAGATTTATTTTATGCTTTACAATTTATGTCTGAGTTAATTTTACTATGAAACTTACCATTTTGCTGAAAATTTCAAAAATTTCTTTGACCTTTGACCACACATTAGGATGAATGTTATACTTTGAACAATTTCACAAAGTTTCAGCATCTTATGAATTTATGCAACCTTAATGTCTAATTTGAGCAGACCAAAAGGGATGTTTGGAAAATCTTTCAATTGTAAAAATTATTTATTTCCAGGGAAAACTTCAATGGCTTTGAGGAAGAAAAAGTTTAATCAACGATTATCAAAAATGCTCATCCCAAAAAACGCTATGAACCTTCTTCAGCAACTCAAACCCTCGTGTAAATACTTTGTTGAGGAACAGTTGGGTTCCATTCCGCCCGTATTTTTGGCCGAAACGAGGCTGGATGGGGAAACTCTGGGAACGGGACGAGGATTTTCCAAATCTGAGGCGAAAAACTCGGCCGCGGAAACCGCAATAAAAAAAATCGTTTTGAAAGCCATGTCGCGGTCTTCGGAGGGCAAAGAAGTGGGTATTGTTTCGCAGCCTTTCCTGCGGCTCCGCCTTCTTCTACTGTTGTCATCCGCCAGTGGAACATTTCAGGAAGAAGACAAGATGGAAGAAGAGCCGGATGACGAAAACGAGACTCCGGAGAATTTGCCCTGGGCAGGACTGGCGTCGTTTGCCATATACAAAATGTTCAACGAATGGCAGAGCGAAGGCACCGAGGTCCCCCAGCTTCAGACGGTCAAGAAGAAGGTCAAGGTATCCGTTTGGTTTGTTTTGTTAACGCTTTCGTAGCTCTTAGCCGCGGTTTCTTTGGATTTCAGTTCGTGAACGCCCCGACGAAAAAGAATTTGCCGGCGAACGCCACCGATCTTCATCCGCTCGTCGTGTTGAACATGGTTCTCCCTGGACTGAGTGCGGTTGAACTGGAAAGGCACGACATGCCAAAACGGTGGGTAAAAATGGCCTACATAGTCGAGGGGAAAACGTTTAGTGGCGAAGGTAAGAATTTACATTTAATTATACTGCGAGTTTGACAGTGGGAATAAATTGACGTTTCTTGGGATAATTTTCTTAAGTTCTAATCATACTGATGTATAAGAAATCTGTTCAAGGAATTGTGTGTATGTGTATGCATCATCCCATTGTATATTTAAATACAATGGGATGATGCTCGGTGCTTTCAGTTTTTCAGTATTATATTATTGTATCTTATATTAAGTTGTAGATATAAATTCCAAAGTCTCAGTGGAGGGCGAAGCCCCTAGTTAAAGATACAATTGCAGTAACATCGGAAGAAACTCGAATTGAATTTAATCAATGAATCACTCAAAATGAAAACGTAGTCGTCGTCTTTAACATTTATTAAACGCATTTTCCCCTGTCTTTCAGGTGGAAATAAAAAAGATGCCAAAAGAGAAGCAGCAAAAGCCCTTTTGGAAAGTCTGTATGGATTGAGCTTTCCCTGTGGCAAAGCCTCATAAGCTTCAGAAGCACTTTGAAGGGATTCATACAGTTTCTTTGTTTTTCGGCTTGCGCCCCATCTGCAGGGTTGCGAAGACAGGAGAATGCTGAAAGAAGTGTTGTAGACAAAACAAAGCGAATTTCGCCTTATTGTTTGTATTATCCCAAGATAATGATTTTTTAAAATAAATCTCTAAGTTAATTTGCCAAGCAATGTATCACGAACATAGTTTGCGTCTTATGTTATTAATCAATTCGTGGCTGGAAAAATGGATCTGTTACAACTGTTCTGCCGAATCGGTCCGAAATCGATTTCAAAGATTTTAACATAATATTCCCATTTTAAAAATGATACTAATGATGTTGGAATTTAATGTAAATACATTTATATATTCGTTCTCTTTCAGCAAAACCTAAAAGGTTTACCAATTTTAATCGGTACTCAAGGTGTGGAATATATTTTTTATAAAAATACAGATTCCGATATTTTTTTATTTTTACGTCCTCATTAGAAAGAGTGATTATTTATATATAGAAATATTTCGTCCGTAAATATAAAATTTTATTAATAAAAGTACATCTTCAGTTCGTTTCATTTGCTTTTTGTCGTCACTCAGCTCAGAACTTGAAGTTCGTTAAGATACAGTCTTCTCAATATGGTGTCGCTCTGAAAATCCCGCGAAATTTCTTTGATTATGTCTAAAATAATGCGGTCCGATATTCTGAAATGACAATATTATGTTTTAGATTTTACGACGACTGTTCACGCACGCCCAACTCCAAACTTACTTTTCCACTAACTCCCAGGGTTTGTTTGCTAATGTTTTTCTGTACATAATATTATTCCTTCTGTACTCCGCAAAAGCCTTTCTGTATTTACTGGCACTGCTCATCATTTCCCCCGAAAGGACAAGCTTCACTTTGTCCTCTCCCGCCACGACTTCCCCGCTTTTCACCGGAAGTGGCTTGAACAGCGCTTTCGACTTCCGGTCTTCGGACGCAGATTCGGTCAACGCCTTTTCCGTTTCCTCCGACGCGACCAAATCGGTGCACTGTTTCTCTTCCGGCTCATCCGTTGGCTCCTTTTCGGAGAGATCTTTGGAAACGAAATGGA
The DNA here is from genome assembly GCA_028293925.1 of Brueelia nebulosa. Classification (NCBI taxonomy): domain Eukaryota; kingdom Metazoa; phylum Arthropoda; class Insecta; order Psocodea; family Philopteridae; genus Brueelia; species Brueelia nebulosa. Next base: position 482,239 of record JAQIBA010000026.1, read on the forward strand.
AAAACTTCACTCTTTCCGGATTGGGCGGATGAGGATCACTCTTGGAACAGTTTTGAATCGAACTCAGCAGTTTTTTGAGGCTCGCTTTTTGCTCTTTTTTGTCCGAGTTTTGAAGTTCCTCTATGGCCTCCAGCAGCAGCTCTCTGAAGCTGTTTTTCTCTGCGCTGCTGGATATGTTGCTCATCTCGTCTATTTCCCTCGGAGTGGAGCCGAGTCTAGAAGTCTGGAAAACATAATTCAACGCATTACTTCGGCGGCTTTTTCAACTGATAAAGCTAATCCTTTTACTATTTTGATTAAGAAACACTTTAAAATATCACCATTTAAATTTTACTTTAAGAAGACTGTCTTTTATATTTAATAATTATCATCAAAATCATTATTTAGTATTTACAAATATGTTTTTCAATTAAGTTTTTGAAATTTACTTAAGCTGAAAGGTCTAATTTTGTGTATTTCCTTGAAATTCAGGTGATTTAGATATTGTTCCAATTTTTTTTTCGATTCGGCCATCCTTAGGAGCAGGCTACTTCAACCTTTGCCCTTTTTCCTTTCGCCCCTTCCAGTATTCCTTCATTTTTTCGCTGTGTTTTCTTCTTTCTATTGTTTGAATTTTTAATAATTTATTAAAACTTAAATAGTAAAAGCTTGCCTTTTCTCTCTCTCTCTCTCTCTCTCTCTTCATCCCTTTCCTTTTTTTCTTTCTTTCTGTTCTCCTCTCTCTTTTTAGGAATCGGATTTAATTTTTTAATCAATTTTTGTACTTCAACGAAGTGGGGTTTTACTAATTGCAAATATATACCCTAAATTATACAATTATACAATTAATTATACAACAAAGAATCATAACGTAAATAATTTCTTTGATTTAAGAATTTATTCTCCGATTGTAAGAATACTTTTGAGGGGGGATTCACATCTTCGCTTCGAGAAATCCACTCCACATTTCGTTTTATTTTTAAACATTACGTCTCGACTGTAAACGAACATTTTCTTCTTTTTCTCCCGATCGATGTTTCATTCTAATTGATAAAACATATGACGTCTCGTCCGTCATTTCTCTTCGCGGAAATAAGACAATGCCGCTTTATCTTCGAAAGAGAACCCGATAAGATAGCGAAACTTGGCTGAAATTAATAAAAAAATATTGGCAAATAGCGAAAGATTGGATAAAATTTTAAAATAACGGCAGATACAGTTTTTGGGTGCATTGTTTTTCCAGCAAAAAAGGAAAGCTTTGAGGGGTTACATGGAGGGATGTTCAATGGGGGTGAAAGGCGGCATTTTCTTGAATGGCGCCCCATTCCGACGCAAGAGAACGTCTGACTAAGCCTCCTTTGGCTGTGAGTTGGCGACAATAATCAGGTCTTCTTATAAGGGAATCGCCGATAATAAAAAGCCAATAATGAAATGAAGAATCGTTTCCTTTTTCTGAAACAGTGTTCGTTTCACTGTGCGCCGAATGAGAATTCGGTCGAGTCGAATTCATTTGTAAGTTCCCGAGTTTTTTTGTTTTGCGCCCCGTTTTTTCCGAAAATCTCATTTTTATTATTTATTTGTTTGTTTTTTTTTAATTGATCGGAGGATAATTAAATTTTTTGTGAGTTTTCTTCCATCGAAAGAATCACATCGAAATGGTAGGTACAAGGAAGAATTTGTCTTTTTTCCCCCCGAAAAAGCTTTTGGGTTACTTTATGCAGAGTGTTCTGGGGGGAGGATTTTCTTTTGGGTGATTTACTATATTTTATCCCGATTGCTTGTGCAGGATTCCCCCTTGAATGATTCAGCCGATCCTTTGCCTCAGGACATTCTCAAAAATAAATTCACCGACGTCATCTGCAGTAACTGCAATAAGGGGATCGAAGGAAAGGTAAAAAGTGACTTTATTTCCGCACGAGAGAGAGTACCAACACGCGTTTGTTTCAGATCGTGTCCGCCCTGGGAAGGACATGGCACCCGGAGCACTTCAACTGCAGCAACTGCAAGAAAGCCATAACGGGAGACCGATTCAACCAGGACAAGGGCTCCCCTTACTGCGAGGAATGCTACGCCACCATCTTTCTCAAGAGATGCTGCAAATGCAGTCTGCCCATAAAAGAGGTACTCGTTGTGGGCTGCGTCATTCTCATTTTGATTTTAAGGGGGATTTTAATTTCAGAAAATCATAGTCGCCCTCGAGCAATTCTGGCATCAGGAGCACTTCACCTGCAATGACTGCAACGTCGAGCTGACGGGACTGAGTTTCTTCGAAAAGGACAAAGTCGCCTACTGTCAGAACTGCCACATGCAGAAGTTCGCCCCCAAATGCAAGGGCTGCAGCAAGCCCATAACGGACACCGCCATCATGGCGCTGGGGGACAAATGGCACCAGAACTGCTTCCTGTGCTCGGTAATGCCCCGCCCCTGCCCTTCGCTCGAGCACCCCATCACTGTGCTTTGTGCTTTCAGCAATGCAATCGTCCCGTGACCGAAACCACTTTCGAGGTCGTCGAAGATCGACCCCTCTGCTCGAGCTGCTCCAGACAGAGGAAATGAACGAGCAACTGTCCTCACGAAGGCCTCAGCTTTAGCCAAATCAGAACAAGTGCCTCACATGTTTGTTTTGTACAATAAAATTTATGAACGCTGACTTGGGTTCCCTCATTCCCCTCTATTCTAGAGTAAAGACCACTTACAGAAACATCGTCGTTGCCTATGGTTTGAATCATCGTCTCCACGTCGTCATCCTGCGACCTCACCTCTCTCGGCGTTGCATACCTCGGCCTCCTCAGGAACAGTTTCTTCTCCGCGGACGGGTCCTTGGCCTGATTTTCCGGTTCGAACTTGACGATCCTGCAGCCCAGCTCCTTCTTCCAGGGGTTGAGCTTCTGCGTGTAAATCTCGTGAGTGATCCTCGCCTTCTTCTCGTCGCTCTTCTTCATCCGCCTCGCCTTGGCGCCCAGCATGCAGGCCATGCCGAATTTCTTCTTGGGGGGATCTGCCTTCGCCTTGGGAGCGATTTTTTTCCTGTACATGGACAGCCTTTTCATCTTGTTCGCCTTGTCCTCCGAGGCGGCGGCGCTTTTCTTCTTGGCCAGGTCCGCCTCCTTCAGCTCGACGTACTCGAACACCGGCACTTTCGAGTTGAGAAGGTTCATGAGCTCGTTGCAAACTTTGACGGCGTCGTTCTGGATATAAACCTCATCCGCGGGAAGAGACAAGTGCTCGCAGCACAGAAACAAATCAGCGATCAGCATGACGAGCTCGTTTATCTTGTCGGGAACTTCCAAATTGGAGGGGTTTTTCGCGTAGTTGATGTAAGTCTGGAGAGACTGAGACGCCGCCTGATAAGCCACGATGACTTTTTTGCAGAGGAGTTTGCAGTCTGCCGGCGATAAGCCTTCGAAAGGATACGGAACAATTAGTTGCTTAATCTCGTTTATTATTCTTTTTGTCTCATATAAATTGTTTCGAGAAAACCTAATGGAAAATTCGTCCGCCCTTTGGAGTTGCCTCCGCAAATCCGTCAGATTTTCAGTCTCGTTTCTTTTGCCCTCCGTGAAGCTTTTCACGGTCTCCAGCTGAACGACTATTTTCGAATAAATCTTGTAGAATTTCTCGAGGGGCAACTTGACGTCCACGGGGGGGATGTAAGGCCCCGGAGAAACCGAACGAGTTCTCGAAGTTTCACATTTGTTTCTCGAGTCCCGAGAGGGACTTCGGGCCGAATGACAACGAGTTTCACATTCCAGTTCTTTGATTTTCCTCAGCTTTTTTGTGTTGCTCATGTTGGTCATATTGGCCATATTGGAAGTGGCTTTCTCATATTGACGGGTGTTTTCATCGAAGTCTCGACGGGAGTTCTCAACCTGCCGAAGTCCACGTCTCATTAATTCCTTTCCGATGAACCTATTGGTGAACAAATTTTACTTTTTTCTAATTCATCCATAGTTTTTATACAAATAAGAGAAAGAATTCATAACAAGTTTTGTGATTTAGTTAAGGAATTCAAAAAACGACTCCAAAGAGTCACCAAAGAAGAAACCACCCCAATTTTGAACGAAAATGATTTTTGCCCCAAAAATAATCAGCAGTTATTAAAAACTTCCTTACTTGTACTCTTCAATATAAAAGTGTTGTCTTTACTTACGCCTTGAACTGTAGTTTGATGATATTAACAAAAAAATCTGTCGAAAATATCGATTAATTTTTAACGCTTTTCTTCAATTCATTTTGGACTTCGAATTAATTCTACGAATTGTTTCGCACTCCGTTTTTATTTTCGTTTCATATCGTAAATTTTTTCTTTACGGGACAAATACCTTTTACGAAACAAAACCGTAAAAAAGTGATCTCAAGTTAATGTTTACGTTCGAGCAGCTGGACTTTCCGTTGCCACACCGGAAGTAGTTGCTACGGTTAACAGCTGTTCACAACGATGGTTAACCAAGCGCTGTATTTTTTTATTTTTTGTGTCCTCCATTTTTTCACTTGTTTTAATACATTTTTTAATAATTTTAATGTATTTTATACTTTTATGAGGTAATCGCGAGTGTAATTTTTAATAATGAAGAGTCATTTGGGAGCTGATTTAATTAAACATTTAAGCATTGTTTACTTATTATTTAAAGAAAGTTTGTTTGGATTATAAACTTTTTGGACGTTTTATTTACAGTTCGGAAATATTTACTTAGCATTTATTTCATAGAGTTTTTATTTTTATAGTGAAGTTTTCTATGTGTTGTTTTTATTTGGTAAATGCAAAAGCTAGGGAAAAATGTTTGAAGCGATTCCGTTACAAGATTCTTTGCAAAATATTTTTATTAACAAAACACACTTCCCACATTGGACTTTAAATCATCCAAATGGAAAAAAGGTGCATTTTTTGTTTAAAAAGGCTATCTAATTTTTTTCGTGTTGCAAAACCCAAACTTTCCCCAAAGAACTTCTGATTTCGAACCTCAGGGCACAAATGAATGTTCCAGGAATAAAATTTCTCCAAAGTATTTTATTATAGCTTAAAAAAAGTTGAGGGATCTCGTATTTCGACAATTTTATGATAGTTCGCGCTCCAGGCATGTGACTCTTATTTTTCTAATGAAAATTTGATGATTAGTTGACATTATCTGTAGCGAATGTCGGTGAGGAGCGTTATAGTTTTATATGCGTTTCGCCGAATGGAATTAAATTTTAAAATTCGAATAAAAACCGTTTAGTTAAGCGACGACAGCGACAGAGGAGAAATTAAGTAAATTGAAAGCACAGGCTTGCGTGATGTGGCTCCTCCTTTGGAAAATCAATATCTTATGGGCAGACATAGTGAAAGCCGTCACTTCAACCGCTTCCATTTTAATCGGTCTTTCTGTTACCTCTCGGGAAAAAAATGTTTTTCACCGGTTTCGTTAAGGCTTTCATCGGGCAGGTTCCACACATTTCGATCAATGACTCTTGAAAAGAAAACCTTTTCTCGAACTCTTCTCTCGAATTCATTTTACCTGATTGAAAATCCGTGAATGACGCAATCACTGTAACATAATTCAAAAATCGGAAAAAACAAAATGAGTTCCAAAGTTATCGTAAATATAGCGCCTGAACCGTTTCAACAAGTGAGTGTGCTTACAATTACGAAAGGATTTTTTGGGAGCGCTTGCTGACGTGTACATATGTTTTCAGCAGATAGGGAAAAAGCACCAGGATTTGGTCAACGTGGAGCGTCCACCGTTTTTGGGACTGACGTCAACGGATCCAGTGATTCGAGCCAACCAGTTAGAGCAAAATATCAGGTTTCTGCAGGAACAACATCAGATCATGCTGGCAGGATTGCACGGCGAAATTGAAACGCTGAGACAGAAAAACAGAGGTGAATTCTCATTCTCATTACGAGAAAGTGTAAATGCTCTCTGCAAGTTTTCGACAATTTTTGCTTCCAGATCTGCAGTTTCAGATTGTGTTTTCAAAAGGTGTGAGCTTCGGCCAGAGCAGCCCCTCCCCCGAAGAAGAGTCCCCGAGGCCATTCACTCTGAGCCCCAGTCAGGTCAACATAACTCCTCTTCAGGTGGAAATCCTCGAGCGGAACATAGCAGAACTTCGTACGAACTTGAGCGAAGCGAGGACGAGAAACGTCTACCTGCAAACGGTCATCGACGAGCAGAAGAAGAAACTGTCGACCCTAGAAAACGAGAAACTAGACTTAGCTGCCGTTGGGAAGAAGGTCGGCAAGGAAAATATATCGAGGAATAAATCGGAGAACCATGACAATTCTCTGGATGAGCTTCACGAGAAACTCGAGGGCGCTGACAGACTCATTAGAAGATTAAGAAGAGAGAATGAAGAACAGAGGAAAGAGGTGAGCCGGCCTTACCTGGTGGTTATTCAGAGCGTTTCTAAAAATTATAAAAAATTTCAGATTATTAGCTTAAGAACCTCACTGAATAAAAACAAAGTGGAAAGCCGAAGAAATGACGGGAACAATTCGTACCGCAACTCCTACAGAAATGGTCAGTCCCAAAACAGCAGATTTCCACCCCTTCATAACCATCAGCATTGGAAAAACAGGTGAAAATATTTGCCGACTTACTTTCTTTAATTAGGACCGAAACTGAGTGAAACTCTTTCAGGGTGGCGCTTCAGGGCGGTCAGAATTCTGAGAGAATGACCAACGACCCTGAGGTGGTCGGACGCACCCCTCCGTCGCTACCCTACTTAAGGGACAGGAACATCGCCTCCACTTCGACCGGATACAGTAATCCCGCTTACAACAATTATCAGATTGCGACGGTTATCAAAAACCACAAAAGGGGATTTAATTATCACAGAAAACAGGACGATTACCGAGGCAACGGGAGGTCATCCAGAAGAGACCAACAAGCGCCACAGCCCGACACTCAGCGATAATTTAACGAGTTTTGTACTTTTGCAAATGCTGATGGGAATTCCGTAGGGAATGAGCCGCGTGAAATTGTATGAATTTGGAAAAGCTCAAAAGGAAAAATGCGTCAAGATGGAATCCCGAGTTATTCTAGTCATAGAAATGTCATTTTAAAATTTTTAGCCGTCTTTTTCTAATCAAGAAATCTTAGACAGGGTTCGCTCTTTTTAAATATGTTACGAGCACAATTTCATCACCACTAAATTTGCATCCACCTTTTAGCACTAAAATAACATTTTGCTGTTCTCTCATAGTTACAAACCAGTTTTGTTATAAAACTAGCGTTCAATTTTACTCAATTGTTTTAGTAAACGTTTCGAAAATTTCGATGGGCCCGAAAAAAGTTTTCTTTCTGCTTTTTTCAATCAACAGTAGAATAGAAAAACCTTCGGCAGAATTGTGATCTTTAAATCAGAGCTTTAGCTTAATTTATGTTTAAGCAGCAATATAGCCTATGTTAGAATCAGTTGCACAACATAACCATTTCAAAAATGTCTTAAGTTTGACCTTTAAAAGCTTATTTTATGACTTTGTAACCAGTTTTTAATTTTTATTTCTTAACTTACAAAAGCTTTCGTAAGAAGATGAATTATTTTATATTTTTCTATAGTAAAGTAAAATAAAGTTAGAATTGGCAAAAAATATTTTTAAAGAGAAATGTTTTAATTAAAATATATTTGTTAGAAATTACGAATAAACATAAAAGGTTTACTTTTCTACTAACAATTATGTTTCTGTATTGAAACGCAATCATGAACTTTGCTGGTTTATATATATTATTTTAAAAACATTAAGTCGTTGGGGTCTCAATAATCGCCAATATTTTCTTGAGCCTTGGTAAAATGAATTATCTATAAAATCATAGTTGTATCGATTTTAATAAATAAAAGTTCTTATAGGATTTGCTCCATTTTCATTCCGAGATCTTCCGGAATTCATTTTGGAATCCGGAAACTCGGACTTTGATTTGTTAATTTACATTCCATTATAATCAGATGCTTAGCCGGTAAACATTTTTAAAAGATAAACCCACTGAGATTTCCTCCGGTTGTGTTTGAATAATGACTAATGCAGGATTTACTTTTTCCTTTAGAAATTATGTGATGCATTGTGGGCCACAAATGGAAAATATTTTTCAATAGAAATAAAAGGTCAGTTTGTGAATCACTTTAAGGGCTGCTTCAATCTCCATTGAATTTAACATCAGGTTTCCTTTGCTTTTTTACTCCCATTGTGGCTGGGGTTTTCAAATTCAAGTTCCCCAGTCAGTCCCTGGAATTTAACTCTCATCTTCCGACTAAAAATATATAAAAGGATTGTTTCTCTCATGGGAGGTTTGGTAGATGACGTAATTTCCAACGAAAATTTGCGAGGAAGAGATTATTGCACGTTATTAAAGGGAAGGAAATTTATTACTTTTAAATAAATTTTGAGAAGGAGGATAGTAAAAGAGTTGAAAAAGTATTTTCTCTAAATTAAGCACATTTAATAGATAAATGTATAAAAATTTTGATTGAATGAGTCTCTCGTCATTCTTGTCTATGATGTTACCACTTCCGTTTTTGCACCAACGAAATGCTCATCAGTTTTTATTTCAATTCGATATCGGAACCACAACAATAATTATAAAAAATGAAACGGAAAAAATAAATCAGAGCGTATTTAAAATAAAAATAAAAAATAATCCCTCGAAGCAATCGTTGACGTTCAAAACTTTTGGCGCGCACGAAGCAGAAGGTTTGGCAACGTCGCAAGATTTATCTCTTATCTCTATGGTTTCTGTATCTTCACGTATTGTCTTGAGTCAGATGGCTCAGTTTTAATTGAAAATGGCTGAGGTTGTCGGGAGATGGGACCCGAAGGCCCTTTACAGTTTATGCGTTGACATTATGGCAGATTATTTAAAGATTTTCAAAAGAGAAATAAGGTGTTTGACTGCTAGTATTCTGTTCGACATTTATTTTAAGGTAAGCCAAAGCAGAGGTTAGGGAACGGGAATAAAAGGGTTGATTTTGACATGGCCGCTTTAAAGTTGTTTTAATCCTATTCCACAAATTTACTAATACAGCTTAGGCATTAAATTTTTTATGAAAGAAAACCTCGTTTTAAAATATATGTATGTAAAGGGGTTAGTTTTTACTCTTTTAAACTCACAAACGTATAATTTATTCAACTAATAATTCTCTGAATTTAGGCAGAAGGGGTTTTGTTGTCGTTTTCATGAAAAAAATGTTATGCGCTATCCCATAAATATTTCTCATGAAAAATAATATCATTGTTTTTTTACTCTCTAAATAGTTTTTGCAGTTTTTTGTTGATAAATACAACATAAAGCTGAAATATTTATCTTACTGAATGTCAAAACAATCATTTGAAACTCAACTGAAATGCTCATATTATCCAAAAGATACCTAAAGTGAGTTAATGAGGAAACCAAACAACCTCAGCTGTAGAATATTTATAAATTCTAATAAAACCTTATAAAGCATGAATTTTATTATAACATAAATCATTTGCCAATTTGCTGCCCAAAAATTCAGATGTGTTTTGGCTTATTTCCAAAAAAACATGTTTCATGCAATGGTCAACTGTCATTTGAGTTTTTCTTCAAGAAAGTAAAAAAGGCAATTAACTAATAATAATTTTACCAACTCACATTATTGGTTAATTTGCTTTTAATTTTTCTAACTTTGCTCATTTTGGTACTTTTTTACACATTTTGCTCTGATTGTTTCAAGTTTGTGTTTAAATAAACTTCACTTAATTGTGTTTTCAATGTAACTCTCAAAATTAAACCCAAAATGTGTGAATTCTGTATATAAATTTGTATGTAAATAATTTTGACTCAAAAATTTGATTACATTTTCTTAAATTTTTTGTTTATGAGAAAGAATGAATTTGCATCCACTCTGTGCATTTCATTACTTTTGAAATGCTTTTAATTTTTTTTCTTAAAAGAATATTTATATAAAAAGCAAAACTGAGTTATATATATAAAAAAGGGTTTGCATGTTTAACAAAAAAGGGATAAATATTTTCATAACCCTTTGGGACTTTTTATTGGAAAAAAAGGGTTTGGATTCAGATTTTGTTCATTGCTGCAGATGGGAGTTTTGGGAACTTTAAAAGATTCCAATTTTGGAAATATTGTTTTTGAAGTTGTTAGTTTTCTTCTTTGGTATCACTGAGCTGTCACTCAATTCTCAAATGAACCATTATATTTTTTAAAGATGTCATAGAACATGTTTATGTTGGGAAGTTAATGAAATCCTCTTTCTGAGGATTTGCAGTGAACTGTGTGCAAACATAATAATTCTGTTTTTCTTTCTGCATTTCAGTTATACAAAAAAAATAGTTTAGGCCTCCTCGCAGATGAATTCAGTAGATTAGAAAACTTCATAAGGCTGTTAAAGTTATCCAAATGTCGCGTTAGGCTTCACGAGTGTTTTCAGGTGAGTTTTTTTTGCTGTAATAATGAGCAGGAGAATGAAATTTAATTGAAGAATTTGTTCGGAGTAACAAAGGAGTGTTACCCCATGGAAATTCTTTCAGTTCTTTGTTCAGTGTAAACTGAGAATGGGCACTGAGCTTTCGAAATCTGATCATTTTCCTGTCGACGCAGATATTGATTAGAAGAAATTAAATTTTGGAAGCCATTCATTGTCGATACACTTGGAAACATATATAAGGTTTGATGAGAGCAATGAGCAGAAATAGTAGGTTTTCTGCTCGATTGCGAACAAACTGGAACAGAATTGAAACTCAGTCCAATGCGGTTTCCTTCTGATTATTTGAACTCATCGCTGAGGGATTTGTGTTTTAATTAATGAAATGACGAAAAAACAACGAGGAAGCACCAAAGGAATTATGTTAGTCACTTTCTAAAGATTTACAATAATTGCTTTTTGTTGGTAGATTTTATTTAAAAGAAAATATATTACCTTATTTTGAGGAGCGCAAAAGAAAATGATAAAACAGAACACCGCCAAAGACACTCATTTTGTGATCAGTCATACAGTGGCATCACTGTACTGTTGCACTGGGAACTTGTGTCTTATTTTAGGGCCCAGCAAAAAAAAAGGGAAAATTCCGGGAGTATTTTCCGAATCTCAAACCGCCACTGAACCGATTATTGTTTTACATTAAAATTCGTTCACTCGATTTAGAATTGGGAAATAGAAACGGGACATGGATGCGATTCAACAACAAAAGCTGCAATTTATGCTTTTTTAATTGGCTAAGTCAAGGTTTCGCAGTCTTGACAATGACTCGCCATGAATTATAATTCGATTTTGAGAAATTGAGATTTGCTTGATCACTTCACCCGTCGTATCGGAAAATTCTGACAATTTTTCCGTTAGTTTTGTTCAGAATATGAGCCTCATGTTCCTGTTGGGCTTCATATAATAGTCTGATAATTAGGGCAGTGGGCTCTTTTGTCTTTGTCACGTTTCAGTTTGTGAACCTCTAAGAATGAACTATTAAAATATTAAAATTATTTAACTCTCTCAAAGAATATTTGTTATTTTTTTATTAATCTTTTTTACCTTTATTTGCATTATTCTCCTCATTTGCTTTCAGCTATTCTTCCCGGAGTTCATTTATGTAATTCAGATTTTTTCTTTTGTCCTTCCATTTTCCACTATTTTCTTTTTCTATTGGTTATTTCAAGTTGATTTCTTTCTATCAAAATCTCTTTTGCCTCACTTTGACGATTCGCCTTTGAAATGGTGCATTTCTTCGCTCTGAAAAGGATAAAATGCCCACCGTTTCGTGGCAAAAAAAAATGTTAAAGTTTTTAAATAAAAAATGAAAGATTAAAGTTGAAACGAAGAAAAGATAAGTGAATAAAATTTTCAGAGGAAATAGAAGCCTTTATGATGTAATCGTTTGAGAGCTCTATTGACCAGCAGTCGCATGTAAGCGAGCATGACCACAATAAGAAATCGGGGAAAGATAAAAACACCAACAGTCGACGAATTACGGTTTCATTAAATAGGTCAACCTTTAACTCCGCATTAAGACGTCCGAACCAGTTCCTATCGGGCAAACAAGAAAAAACAATAATCCGAGGACATGCCACTTGGTTGGCCAGCCCCATCCCTCCTCCCTCGCTTATCTGCAGACTAATGTTCTCATCGTTCTGTTTGATCCCTTTCAGACTCTGGAGGAACACGGAGCGGGCGTAGCTCAAGCACTAACCACTTCCTATGTTTCCAGTGCCAGCAAGTGCCTCCTCTCCCCTTGCATGCGCTCTAGATTGTCTATTATCGACACTGGACTTAGGTTAGGTGAGTATGTGTCAGAAATTGTGTGATTCTCCAGTTGAGAAAATGGCTTTTTCTCCTTATTTTGTTATTGGCCGTCCCTTATTCAATGAATCGAGGTAAAGAAATTAAATGTACATTGGTTTTTTTATAATACACCGGTCGGGGAACCGGGCTGAATTACCCCAAATGAGGTATATATATATATATATATATTAGGGTGTCCCTTATATTGGCGAAAAAAATTTTTTTAGGATTATCAAAACGCACACCCCCTAATTTTGTGCTGTATACTAGTCTTTACTCAAATATAAAATTTTAACTTGATACGATTAGTTTAACCCGTGCCTGTAGAGCCTCAAAGTTTTACAAAACATATGTTTTTCGACCACTTCTTAATTTCTAAAAAAATCATTTCAGTATTGATAAAACGGGTAAATGTTGCTGAAAATATTAGTTCCAATGAAAATTTACTTTATTAGTATCAAAAATTGGTATATCATTACTTAGAATATTTTCTTTTTAAAGTCTCCTTTTTTACAGTATGGCTAAATTTTTCTGTGTTCCCCTACGCAGCCTAATGGGAACTCTTTTTGTTCCTCATCTGCCGTTTTTAGGCCATGGAAATCCTGAAACAGTTTAACGGCTCTTTCAGTTATGTCATTCGTTGCTTTTAAACAATAAACTTTCTTTTTGGCCTCCACATACAGTATGCAGAGTGCTGCATTCCCATCCCATAAAGATACGTCTTCTTCAAGAAAACTGGAGTCAATTTTTAAACGACAAAATAACTCATTGCTCTTTTGGGATACAAAATTGCTCAAATATTTTACTAAAGCAAGAAAAATATAATTATAGTAAGCATAAAATAATATAAGGGATGAAGTACCACATAGCATACAGAGTGACAGACATCTCTTCTTTCGATGGGACATACTGTATCTCTTTCCGGAATCACCAAAGTTTTCTTTTTTCAGGTTTTTTCTAAAGTATCAAATTTTTTCTAAAATATCAAATAAATTATCTAAATTTTTCTTAAACTCATTCAGTTGGCGCTTATTAAAGAGCTTAAAGAGCATGCCGGGGTCTTCTTGGAGGCCTCGCCAGACCTTATGTAAATCCACAAGCTTTCTTACACAGAGCAGCACAGAGCATTTAGTTGGTATTCTGGCCTTTTCCCAGAATAAAAGGCACTTCCGAATGACAATATTCGTGCTTATTTATCTTTGCGAATGTTAAAAAATAAAACTGCGAGAAGTTGGCGATCGAAGGGTAATTTAGCACCCGTTATTTGATGATTTACACCACCAACCAAGAAAATATTTTTTTTTTCACTTCTTAGCTCTCCTGACATTTTAGAATAAAGAAAGAATTCGCATTAATTAAAGGACAAAACGAAACTGCATGAGAATAACAGTGGGCGTGCACCGCGCATAAGGGGTGTTCCTACAGGTTCCTACAGGCACGGGTTCCAGTCCTTCAAATTACGTAAAAAAATTTTTTTTAGTGTTTTACAATCAAATGAACAAAATTAGGGGGTGTGCGTTGTAAAATAAAAACTTCGAAAAATAAGGGACACCCTAATATATATATATTTCAACTTAAACAATTTAGCGACATATTAATGTTATTAAGTTACAGTATCCCAAATTGTCAACCCTCAATTGTACCCAGATGGGTTTCAGTTTGTTATATACAGTAGCGCTCAAAAGTATTTTGACAAAAGAAAATAGAATAGATATAGTAATATAATAACAGATAAACTCTTATATTACTATTATTACAATTATAAATGTGAAAAGTGTTGTAAATAACTCTTAAGTCAGAAAACGATAAATTTTTCGTACTGTCAAAATACTTTTGAGCGCTACTATATATACTTACTTATATTAATATTATTACCGTTATGTATTACATTACATTGATATATTTGAATAAATTAGAAACAAAGACTAAAAATTGTCTTTGTTTTCTTTTAAAAATTATCATGGGGGCTATAAAAAGAGGCGACTTCTTTGCTCTTCGCCATGGGGTAATATCAGTTTACACAAAAATTTTTCGGGGTAATTATTAAAAAAGTTCCCCGACCGCTTTTATAATATTAATAGTTACAATGTTTATACAGTTAAAATTTATTCTAAGCCCGGTTTTATAGCAAAAACCCAAACGTAACTCAAACATATAGTAAAAACGGAGTTGTTTTTAAATAAATTGCACCCTCAGAACTTATTGAAATTCATATTCCATTTTGATTTTTGTCACCTTTTTAAGAAGGAAGTGTTCATTGTTGTTATTTTCAAACACTGCGTGTGCTGCCCATTTCCATTTTAGTATTTTAATCGTTTATTTCCATATGATCGGCTCTCCGTTACTGTCCGGCTAAATTTAAAGTTTATCGCTTCAGTCGCAATATGAGACCCCATAACGTGACACAATCACGAGCAATGCTCATATCTGAACTCGAGACGCGTTTTATTGTTTTGATAAAATAATTAATTGCATTCCAGGGCTCCGAAATGCGTCCGCGATTAATTGTCCCCGTTTTTATTTTTTTAATTGTTTTTCCTGTGGTTATAATCTCTGGAACCCAAAAGAATGGTCATTTCTCAAGCAGCTTAACTTTTGATTCAGGAGGACTTGATCTAATATATTTGACTCGATCGGCTGCTTAAAAAGCTCGCACTGAATATTGATTGGCCATTTATCCCCGCCATCGTACATCATAGTAGTCAGTGTGAAACCGGATTTTATCTGTGAAATTTTTCTTAAAGATGGCGGAGATGGTCATCGCAGATTCTCTAATTTTGTTTTAATCCATAAAAAATCACCGAATTAATTGTGTTTTCCTCAAATAATATATCGTTCACCTCTGAAGAACGGCCATTCGGCACGCGCAACGCGCCCAAGTCGGATGGGTTAATGGAACTTTTAATTACAATAATGTCCGGAAGGCAAGAACCGATTAGACCGCGTTGACCTTCCCAAATGTCGGTGTCCAGTCTGTAGATTTATTTTGGCTGCTTCGTCTTCCCTCGCAGGAAGCTTCCTCTTCGACGCGGGCTGGTTCGAAAAGGCGGAGAAAGTGCTTTCCTCCTGCAAGGAAGTGTGCGAATCGGTGGAGCCAACTCCCGAAAACCAAATACTTCTTCTGCAGTGCTGTCACAAGTAAGTGCGGAAAGTCCAAGGATCAGAGCGACACGTGCCTTTTATCCGTTTCGAACATAATCACACGTGAAGGACGTAGAAATTATGCGAGAGAAGATAATTCGAATTGTTTGTCGAAAAAGCCAATGGGAGCTTTTCATTAGTTGGTTTCGATAATTTGATCGGATTCACGTCGAATGAGCAAAGTTTGTGTCCTCTTCGCTCAGATAAAAGATCTTTTATCTGACAGGGTTAAAATAGATCCGAGTTAAGAGAGAAAAAGAAAATGTGCGTCCGTATCTGGGGAACACTGTAACACAATTTTGTGTGCTCTTTTCAGGTTGTTGCGGGTTCAGGCAGTGTATTGTAATTTCGTCGGCGCACAAGAAACCTATCACCAAACATTAGCCCTAATCGAAGATCTCAAGAGAAGTGATAATGCGCCTCATTTAGCCGGGATTTATGCAGACTTTTCTTATTATTTTTTCGCCAAAAATGAATACGAAGATGTAAGTTCAGTTCGTGTTTCACTTCAAAGGATAGAAAGACCGAAACTGGAGCTGTTCCCCACTTTCAGCCAAGCTAGACTGCTGTATTTTTCCTTTTTTACTTAAAATCAATAAATATATCTTAATTTTCACAAAATATTGCAGATTGCATATTATCAGCATTATAAATGAAGAGCGTTATTATAGTTTTTGGCCGCCTTTTAATTAGGCACGCAATGAACGTTGACATTGATGGATGTAAATCGGCATTCGGTCTTTCACTGTAACACAGCATGAGCTCTCTGATTTCACACAAAAAAACGTTCTTTCAGTCACATAGATACAGCAAAGCCGCCCTTGAAAAACTGCGAACGGAGAGAACCGCCAGAAGCAGTTGTGCGGGCAGAAACGGCGGAGTTCCATTGAAAACGGTGGTCGAGGTCCTCCGACAGGCCTCTCTGTCCTGCGCCGTGAAAAGGGACTTCACAAGGGCGGGCCTTTTGGTCCGGCAGGCCGTGGATTTGGCCGCGGAAGTGTTCGGAACGTCACATCCGAAGTACGCGGATGCGTTGCTCGACTACGGCTTTTTCCTGCTCTGCTACGACTCGATACAGCAGTGCGTTCAGGTTTACGAGGTGAGAGTCCCGTGGGAGAGAGGAGCGATATGGGGAACGGCTGCAGGAGACGGGTTTTTGTTTGTTTCCAGAAAGCATATCAAATCAAAACGTCAGTATTCAAAAAAGACAACATTCACGTTGCTTTAGCGCTGGAAGATTTGGCCTACGGTCTGTACGTCCGGGAGTACAATTCGGGAAGATTCCAACTGGCCAAGGAGAAGTCGGAAGAGTGCATTAGGATTATGGAGAAATTCCTGCCGGACGATCACTTCCTCCTCTCGAGTGCGAAAAGAGTGAAAGCGCTCATTCTGGAGGAAATCGCCATAGAGAACACAAACGAACGCTCATGTAATTTAATTAATTAATTAATTAATGAAAAACAATGACGAAGGCACAGACGCATTAGTGAAAAATAATATTTGACAACAGCAGGTCTACTGCAGGACGCAGAAAAGCTTCACCTGGAGGCTTTGAACATCTCGATAAAAGCTTTGGGATACAAAAACGTTCAAACTGCGAAACACTACGGGAATTTGGGCAGACTCTACCAAAGCATGAAGAAGTACACCCTCGCGGAGGAAATGCATTTGAAGGCGATCGCCATCAAGGAAGAGTTGCTGGGGGAGGACGACTACGAAGTCGGACTGTCAGTGGGTCACTTGGCCAGCCTCTACAATTACCACTTGAAAGAATTCGGGAAAGCGATAGATTTATATTTAAGATCAATTTCAATAAGTGAGTGGGCCTTTTGGAAACATAATTCTGTTCTGTTCGGGCAGTATTCCTCCACATTGAAACCGTTTCAGATGTGAAACTCTTCGGGAAGCTTTATTCCGGTCTGGAGTACGACTACCGAGGCTTAATCCACCTTTTCATGAACCTGGACGACCCGGAGAAGGTGGCGGAATACAGTTTCCAGTTCAACACGTGGAAAATCCTGAGGAAGCACCAGCTAGAGAAGAACGACTTCGTCCTAATGCACCAACCCTCGAGGCCCTTAGATGAAATTTTAGGAGAAGCCCTCCCCGACTGTTCGGAACCTTCAGTATCCATGTCATAAGTGATTTCAGCACTATTTTACTGCGTATTTTATTGTGTCAGTGGTGGGAAGGGAGGCGCA
Source organism: Brueelia nebulosa (assembly GCA_028293925.1). Lineage (NCBI taxonomy): Eukaryota > Metazoa > Arthropoda > Insecta > Psocodea > Philopteridae > Brueelia > Brueelia nebulosa. The sequence continues at coordinate 499,782 of JAQIBA010000026.1, forward strand.
GTAATTGAATGATCTGACTGTCTGAAGCAGAGTGCCTCCTTTTCCAACCTCCTGACTTGTGACTCTCTTACTATTAATAAATAAAATAGGATTGATGATTTTTTAACTTAATAAATAATTGAACAAATCGTATTTACTTACTAATTTAAAAAATAGCAAAATGTCGAGTACTTTGCGTGTATATTTGTTCCACTCTAATAGCGATAGCATTATACTCTTAACACTATAGCGCTCCGGCCATCCAAATGTTTAGATCTTTTAGTGATATTATTTTTTGTTTAATTTTTTATGTAAACGTTTTTGTTTTTACCTCTTCTAACGCTAATTGGTTTTTGTAAAGATTTTAATAAACTCGCATTTAAATAGTTTAGTTTTAGTGTCGTTTTGTGAATTCCAATAGCTCTTTACTTGTCAGTTGCTTTTTCTTCATAAATCAGCTGAACTACTGACATAAACAGTTTTTCTGTATTTGTAGTGAATTAAGGGAATGGCGTGTTGGAACTTTTCAAACAGTGGAGGATTAATTAAAGCTGTCCATTGATTCATTCAAATGATCACAAAATGAGAAGATCAAAACCTTATAATTTACATTATATATTTAATTCGTTTAAATTTTTAAATCCCTTAATTTTGCACCCATTTTCCTTAAGCCAAATATAATGGAAATGCCAAAAGTGTCTCAAGTTACTCAAGTTATTCAAGAGCACAAAAGAAAGTTACAATATCAATGATTGAAGAAATCTGTTTGACTTTTTCCCAACGTACCTTAAAAATGACAAAAAGATGGGCAACGTAAAAGACAGGAAAAGAAATTAATAGTGTATTTATACAAAATATAATGTTTTGCAGTAGGGGGTGGTCTCAAAAAAGACTAAACCGTTCTTCACTGGTATTTTGGTCATTTGTTTATCGAGCAGGCAAAAAATACTTTCAAAAAACGTTTCACGATAATCTTGTCGCGGTTTACCTAAGAAATTTCAATTTCAAAAGCGGTGGTTTTGTCATCATCTTCAATTTCTAGGATATGGAAGATAGCGATTAGGAGCCCTTCTTGTGGTCAGCGTTAAACTTACAGGAACTGCATTCACTAAGTCCAAACGTACCTGAAAATGGCGATCGTAGTTATTTTACTCCGCTGCAAAGCGTTCAGGTTTTGGTGTGTCCACCCTTTGGCGGTGTTATTGCTCTTACCGGACAGAATCGGTAGGCGGCGTGATGAGGACCAGAACAGTGACAACAAACGGGATCAGATCTGGGTCTGGGACAAAACTGCACTGAGTGATGATCTCCACATCGAACACACCGAACTTCGTGACGACAGTTCGCAGCGATGTGCCAAAAACCCTGAAAAACGGCCGTTGAAATTCGTTTGAACGTCTATGGTCTTTTAACGGAAAACTGTTGCCAACGTAAACCGTCGATATGATCAAAGAGTAAATTCATTTAATAATTTTTATTGAAGAGTTTTATTTAGTCAGAAACTTTTGAAATATCTGGCGGTGGCCAAATATTTAGCATTAATATCAGTAAAAATGAATAATTGGTGTTCAAACGCAGGTTTTTTTGTAATTGTACAAAAATTTCATATATGAAACTATCCCTTCCACTATAACTATTTATGTTAACAGTTCAATGTCGAATTCGATGTTTTTATTATTAGGATAAGATAAAACTAAGTGTCAACTGCATTTACGTACGTACCTGACATCTGTAACATTGCAATACAAAATTGGGATCGGAGGACAGCGTGGAGCTGGGGTCGTGCCAGCTGTGGTGGCTTCGAATTCCTCGGTCAGGTATCGCTTGGAAACGGATAGCTCCGAAAAAATTAAGACCTCGACGTAATAATGTTTCGTAGTGTTCGGGCTCGCACACCTGAAAATTAACAACAAACACCGCGTCACGTTTCGCTCGTCACGACTTTAATCCGTTATAAATTGGCAACGGCCATTTTCATAAGTGCGTTCGAATTGAAAATGTCAAAAACTGAGGGGACTTCGCCCCCACTTCTGCATTAATGCTCTTTAAGAGTCTGTTAATGCCATATCCACTACCTCCACTCGAACGTGATGCCTTTTCCGCTCCACTCTCGCCGAAGTAATGCCTTGCCTAACTAAGGCTTCCTTCAAGTCGTTTAACTGTATGGCCCAGGGCACTTCCCTTAGGAATACTGCCTGCAAAATATATCAAATGACATCAGATCCTGAAAACTGAAAGAAAAAGAAATAATCAAACGGTTAAAAGCAAATCGGTGTGTGGAACGTATGGAAATTGGGTTGGAAATAGAGAGAATCATAAGAAAGAGAAGACGGAATGGGGGCAGCAGCCCTGGAGGATGTCTGCCTGGAAAGGGGTGAGTATGGGCTGCCGAAAGGCATAGAAAACCTGAAACGCATTTACTGATTATCCCACCTGCCTTAAAAAAGAACGTCTTCCGTGAAGGCGAACGATTTGCATGGGGCCAAACACGGCCGCAAGGTTGTTGCTGACAACTTTGTCGGCGTCGAGTTCGTTTGTAAACGATATCAAAAAGCCACAGGTAGTTTTGAGAATGTTCCACTTTCCCAGGAGCTGGTACGATTTGAGGAGGCTTTGGAGCGTCTTCGTGGTGAGACTTTGGTCGGCGTTGTGCTCATCTTCGGCGGACTTTGTAAACGGTTCCGGATCCGACATCGGACTAATGTAAAGGGAACACGTAACGTCGAGGTCCTCTAAGTCTTCCGAGCTTTCTTCCATTTCTGTTCGACGAGAATCGACAATTAGAAACAATTTTGAAATTCATCAAATAATTTTCACTTAAAAATTAACTTTATTTATTGTTTATTACTAGGTCAATGTTGAAATACATGGAATTTCCCTTCTCCGAATGGTTTTTGAAAACATACCTGAATTTTTGTTTTCGAATGCTCACGTGTTTTGTTTCATTTCAGAAAAGTGCCGCTTATTTCCCGGATGGGCGGAATCATTCGAATGACCACCGTGCGATTCCCGCTTTCCCCAAACTCCCGTTCTTTTGTTCCTTTGAGAACTTTCCCGAAAGGATTTCCCGCCCAAAACCTTTCCCAGATTCAAAGGTCCCGAGTCTTCTCCCTCCATTCCTGCACGCCTCCACTCGAAGAACTCCCACTCCGGACAATCAGGAGAAAGAACCGAAGAAACAATGACTACTCTGAGGATAATTAAGGGAAGTAATTAAGTTCACGGCTGCGCCCGAAAGTGTTATGCACTGCCGTGCATCTGAGGAACTCGTAGCAATTCAGGTACGGGCGCAGGTTCTCTCGCACGATCGACGCAGTAGTCAACCGCGTTTGCTTTCACCAAACTCAACAAATAACGGATCTCATTTAAATTTCGCCGTCTCGCGGTTTTGTCGGATTTTTTTTTGTTTTACAAGTTTCGGTTTCGGACGAGCGCGGTCAGTTTTTCGGATGAGTCCGCGCGACGTGTTCGAAAGCGAGTGGGGGAGACGTCGTCTACTATGAGATAATTTTGGGGAAATGCCCTCATCGGAGAGATTCAGGAGAAAAGGTCCATCTTCTGCTGGGCTCAGGTTGGCATTGACGTGCCTGCTTTTGGCCAAGTTGGCCGAGGGAAGGCAACCTTCATTCGCGAGGCGCGCCATCTTTTCGGAGCCCACCAAGCAGATCCCGGGGCCGGAGAAGAACTACACTGGGATCAGAGTGAAGCCTGATTCCCTTCTGCTGCTTTACTATCATGAGCAGACGGTGGCCATCGTGGAGGTGGCCCCCAACAGGGCCTTATTCAACTGCGAGTTGCTGGAAGTTAGGTAAGACCACTCGCGGATCCCATTCAAGCATATTTTTATTTAAATATAGGCGATTAAGTTTTAAAATGTAAAAAAAATTACGGAGTTTACATAAAAGCTACTCCTAATCAAACTAAAACGTATTGTAAACGCATTTTGGTGCATCGATTATTTCCATTTTACGTCCAAAAAAATGTTATGTCAAAATCAGAACGGTAAAAATCGGAACAAAGCGTTTATGTATTCTATGATATAAATTGGCTGTCGAAAATCGAAAAATATGTCGTTCCTTCCACGATGACCACTTCAATTGCAAAGTGTGTGCATTTGGGTTCATCAAGATATGGGAACGAGTTCTCTGCGAAAGTCTCTGAGATGGCTATAATGAAACAGAAAATCCTCGGGTAATAAAAGGACGGTTCGGACAGAACAAAAATGATTTCACCTTGGAAGATTTCACCGGATTTTGAGGGAGGCCATTCAGATCCATTCGTTCTGCCTCCGGACAAAAACAAAAGTTTAATTTATAATTTAATACATTTACTTAACGACTGCTACTGATATTCAGATCAGTGATGGTGCGCCGCTTCGGTGACTGCTTTTCTTTATTTATTCATTGGACTTATTTTCTGAAACAATATTACCTTATTTGCCTTCCGCTCTTTACACTAAAAATAAAAATCATGGTTCTCAACTCTCCCTCAACACGTTCTCTCTAATGCTCCTAAAATTCCTGAAATTACTAGAAAACTTCCCTGAATAATTAATTAATTATTATTTCATGAATTACATAGCCAGTATAAATTATATCTTCATATTTTTAAGTTAAAAAACCGAAAAATCCCATTTGGCTCTTTGAACCCCTTAAGTTGGCAACCCTGCAACGGTCAACTGTCAACTGCATCCTGCATTAACAGTTTTTTGTTGACCAATGAATGATTGTCTTTTTTATAATGTGATGATTTCACAGTTGAATCGAACGTATGAACATAGTCTGGGATTTTTTTATATATATAGATTTCTTCACCGTCAAAAAAGTCAGACTAGGGTTTATCAGAATTTTTCATTGAAACGTGGCGGCAACCGCAACGGTGGAAAATGTCGATCGTTTGTCTGCGAAACATTATTCTCTAATTATTTCAAACGGCTTTCACATCCGCGTAAAACTTGAATCAGTAATTATGCTTTTATAAGAAGCCCAGCAACTTCTTGCAAAAAGATCGTCATTGAAGAGACCGAATGTAATTAATGTTTGAGGTCGAGTCGTAAATAACTTCTATTTATTTGTTTATTCAATTTCCAAATGTTCAGCTTTTCTGTTTTTGTTATAATATTGCCTATCTGAATCCGATCGGTTATTAGTCTTTCACCTTCACACGAATTTGTACTTTCTGACTCTCCATTTCAGGGATAAAACGTGCATCACAAAACCGTTGACAAAAGATTAGCGGATGTGAGAACAAATACTCGTTGTCATGGCAACCCGTGACGGTTAGATCCGAACAACAAAATCCAGCCGGAAGTTACTTCTGAATATCAATGCCCGTCCGTGGAGTTATTTATCCCGTCAGCAGTGCTTAATAGAATTACTCAGTCAAGTGATTTGTTGGAATGGTTATTCAATGGTTATTCAATGAATTATATTTTTTCCCTGGGAATTCACAGCCTAAAACGTCTTTTACTTATGTAAGAAGACAAATGAGAGTCAAAACATTTAAACAATGCCGCATTCTTACGTAAAATTCAGGCAATGACTCAGAATTAAGGAGAATCAGAATAAACGAACCTGAAGAGCCTTGAACAGCCAGCACTGGCCTAATTACGCCAACCGGAAATTCAATCTCTTTCCCTTTCAGGACAAAACCGGACAAACAAGTGGCTCTCAACAGCCTCAAGCCCCTCGTCCCCACTCAAATGAAAATCGCCTTCACGGACATGATGGACTTGATGAGCCAGTGCCAGAAGCTGGACTCCCCGCCGTATCTTCGGAGGATGGCCGTCAGCGATGGAGCCCCCACCACCTCCCGCAAGAACTCCAGGCAGCTCACTTCGTTTTTCAGCGGGGTGTTCCCAGGTACGGTCTGTCTCCCCTGGGTGGTTCTGTATTTGTCATCCCGGTGATTGGCAGAGAGCAAAAACAAATCTTCGGTCGTTAAAATTAATTGAAAGATTAGTGTTAATGTTCTTGTCTCACGTTGTGATCATTCGTTACAGAAAAACTGTCGAAGTTAGAAAATTCAAAACGAGCCTGCACTCAGTTTGTGCCTGGAAGATAAATCGCATTTGTTTCTCGGTTTTGACGGCCATAAATTGTTTCGTCAATCATTCCAATCACTGACATCGTCAGTTAATGAGTGAAACGACGGTTAAAAGACCGTTAAATGGGAGAGAGAGGAAACAGTAGGAAAAGACATGATTGATAAGTGAAATTTTGAGGATGTCTGGGGAAATTGGGCTGACAAAGGATGCCTAAATAGAAATTGATTTGGTATTTTCTGGCAGAGTCGACAGAGAAAGTGTCAATTGCGTTCCGAATTAAAAGGCAGACAAAAACAATAAGAAGCTTCTCGTTTATTACAACAAAAAATTATGTATTTTTTAATGAAATGTAGAGTTTAAATTCACTTGACCTTAACGGTTTAAATCTCAACAAAAAAATTTTTACTGGTTTTATTCTGTTTGTTTTCCATCGTTCTAAAGTAGTGATGCCCAACCTATGGCCCGTGAAGGTGTTGCATTTATTCCTATACTGTATTCACAAACGTATTTGGTGATTTTAGTACATTTTAATTTTTAAAAAAGGGTTATGACTGTACGCTAATATTGGAATAACCCCAATTATTCAATAATTGGCGTAATATTATGAAAGGTTGGCCATCACTGTTGTACAGTATTTATCGACTGTGGTACATTTTGATGAACATATATTGAAGTTTCGCATGTCTTCCTATGTATTCTATCATCTGTTTCTATGTCTTCTTTGACTCAGCCTCATAGAAAAAAACCCCCTAAATTTGTTGTTGGGAATAACCGTTGACTAGAAGAGTGTAGGCGAGGTGTTGAAGTTTTGCAGAAGAAATTGAAGGTCGAAGAGGGATTCCCCAGTGGTGCCTTTCTGGCAATCGGAGGGGAAAAACCCCCAGAAAGAATTCTTCATCTCAAAAACACCGCAAAAGTCTAATGTTTATTAATTTTATAATTTCTTATCATTTAATTATAAAAATCAGATGTATTTGACTTAATTTTTAGGAAAGATTTTCTCAAAAGTATTTATCCCTTTCTCTGATTATGTTCTTCTTCATGTCCTAGATGTTCTAGTAGTTTACTAGATATTCTTCTTGATGTCCCAGAGGATTTAGTTATCTTCTAAATGTTCTTCTTGATATTCTGCACGTTTTAGTAGTCTTCTAAATGTCCTTTTATATATTTTTTTTCCCTTTCTTCTCTGTAATTTGATGTGTTTTTCCGCATTTTTCTTCTTTTTCGGACTCTTCTGCTTTTTAAGATTTCTATTATTTCCCTTTTGTTATCATACAGACTAATATTTTATCCTCTCATCAAATTTTGATCTTCTTCCAATTTCTTTTCGAGTTTTTCTTTTGTAAACTTTTTCTTCTGCTTCTTTCATTCTTTTTCAGTAATTAATAACTTGTAACTTTTATAATTTTTGATTCAGGCACAAAATGGTGCGGTGCCGGAGACATTGCAAGTTCCTACCATGATCTGGGCCCCGACAGAGAGCTGGACAAGTGCTGCAGAACTCACGACCTCTGCCCTGTAAAAGTGGCGGGTCTTCGGACCCAATACAACCTCACCAACTACTCCATCTACACAAAGTCGGTGTCTGTTTCGTCTGCCTTTTTTTTTCTCGCCAACTCGTAACCGAAGCGAATTTCTCCCGCAGGTCGCACTGCATTTGCGACGAGTTTTTCTACGACTGCCTGAAATCGGTGGGGACGACGGTGTCCAATTTCCTGGGGAGTATTTATTTCAACGTGGCTCCGGTGACGTGCGTCGAGGATGCGCCGCTCGAGGACCCCACAAACAAAACGAAGAAGCGATTTTCCATCAAAAATAAGCGATATTAGGCGATAATTAACGTGATCGAATAGTCTGTGATTCGGTTTTATTATTTGTTGATTATGTTATTTTTATTCGGATGTATTAAAATATTTGGACTGAAAAAATATTGAAATAAATTTGATATCTTATAAATGCTGAGGAATCTTTCTAATACTAAATTTTCACTTATTCTTCTTTCTCTTGATTTTGTAAAATTAATATTTCCTCTTTTCTTTTTTTATCTAAAATACCAAATGTATTTTCTGTTGGAATATAAATGATTTTAATTAAAGTTTCGCATTTTAAAATCATTCACTCTGTCCTGAGTCGGAGTGGAAAAGTGAACTGTAGTAACTGAGGAAAGTTTATGTGCATTTATCTTAAAAGAATCCACTCGCATTGAGCGCTGTGGCAGTAATTAAAGCCGACCTCCAAGAAGAAATTGTTTAATGCAGAGTGCGGACATTAAGTCGTTGAGTGTCCTTTTTCATTTGTTACCAAAACAGGACAAGAATGAAGTAGGGGTTGATAAGAATTAGACATTTTGTTTCTTTTTTCACTGACTTTCTTCAGTCAAAGGAATTCAATTACTGAATTTTATATTACAAATTTTCTGCTCTCATCATAAAATTTTAACAACCACAATATTTAACAATTTATACAATTGTTTGCCTCTTATAATTACTTTCCAATAAATGATTATTGAACTGATACATAGAACATTTGAACAAGGCAAAAATTAAATGAAGTAAAGCATTCTGTTTGCTATAATTCATCCATTTTGACTTCAGATGTTCTTTCTTTTGGTAAAGATTCTTCACAAATTTTCATAAGAGTCACAATTAATTCAAAATTCTTTTTTATAACTTCCACACCAAAAAGTCTCAATGCATCCATGGGATGATTCATGATGTTTCCCAGCCAACTCACACACTCCCTCTTCAAGTAATCTTTCTCAGATTTGAGCAAATAATTAATGCACTCCTCCACAATGTGATTTTGACTTTGGATCAAATCTTTGGCCACAGGCACTTCAACTGATAAATTGCTGACTATCCTCAGAAAATACAAAGCCTCCTTTTCTTTTTCTTGCAGAGAAATCAGCAAACATTTAAGTGCTTCTAAATGCACTCCACTGGATATGAGCTCATGATGAACACACTGATGACAAGTTAATAACGATAATAAGAAGGCAACTGAAAAGCTTTTCCTGTTGAAAACTGGAAGAATGGCAAGCAGACAGTTTTGCAAGTCTTCTGATCTGAAAAACAAAAAAAAACCTTTTAGCTGCTGTAAATTAATTGGGGCTTGTTCATAAAAAATTAAAAATCCTTTCAGTTACTTTAGAACATCAAATCCATGGTAAATCAATTGGGTCAATGCATAGATGGCAGCTGCTTCTAAATTTGGGTCTTTTTCAGTGAGCAAGTTTAAAATTTTTGGAAAGAAACCTTGATTCATGAGAAGTTCAATGTTTTTCACACCCTGTCTGCTGAGATTTCCCAAAGCCACTGCACAAACTTCCTGAAATACAGATAAAAATAAATAATCCACTTTTATTTCTTTCCTAAACCTGCTTATAATGTGAAGCAACATAAGCAATAAAGTTAAACTTATGATAAATTAATATATACTTAAGTAATGCATTAAATAAAGAATAAATATGAAAATTTCCTTACTTTCAGGTACTGATTCCTTCCAGATAAATGGACCATTAGGTATGATTCAGCTGCTTTCAGTACCTGCATGCTTTGTTTAGCATTTCCTAATGCTATATTACAGATGCATTGGGCAGCAATCAACTGAAACTTTTCATTTTGACCTAAAAGTTAATAAAGTCTTATGATCTTCTGAACAGCAAAATGTATGACTATTTTCTTGCAATTTGGACAGAGTGAATAATTTGTTTCTTGCAATGAAAGGCTCAGTTTAATAGGTTTCTTCTTGCTTCGATTTTGTTTTGATTTGTTTTACATTTCAGGCACACAGTGAACGCTCCATCCAGTTCACTGGATTATATTATAACTCACCTGACAGTAATCTCAATAAAGATTGTAGTGCCCCATCTACTTTTAAAAAGTCTGATATGTTCTCCTTGCTGTCAAGAAGAGCATTCATTACAGCGTTCAGCAACTCACAGGAGACCTGACTTTTGTTTTTCAAACTCTTTGCTAAAACCGTTATGTCATCTTCACTGAAATTTTTGCCGTTCCGTTCAACGTCGAGAAAGCGAGCTTTCTTTAAGAGAAATTCTCTTTGGTGTTCTCTGTCGGCTAACTTTTGTTCTCTATATTTTTCCCTTAATTTTTCAATCTTAATACTCTCCTGTTTTTCCTCAGTCTCGGGTTTATCGATAGACTCCGGAATCTCATTCATCTTTCTGAAACCGATTTTGTTTCTGAAGATAAATTAACTAAAAATAAAGCATGATGTTTGACTTGTAGTTTCCAACTACACAATAATTTCTTCCTGCCTTAAAAGCATTTTTAAGATAATTAATTTAATTATCAAGTTTCCAACTGAAATCTCAACGAAGCAGTCACCATAACCTAACTTGGTTTCCCGCTGACAAAAGCAATGTCGCCAAAGTTAACATTAAGACTGAACTCTTTTCTCAAAATAGAAAAAAAAATTCTCAAAAATGACGAAATAAAAAAATCTTTAATAATTCAGAGGGTGAATTTAAATTTGAATGTTCTTTTTCATAAATTTCACGCATAAGTACTATCTGACTCTTTTTCATGTTTTTAATTCTTTTTATTAAGGCTAAAACAGTAAAAAAAAATTTTTGCAATAAATTCATGTTTATTTGCTTAAGCAAGAGCAGTGAAATAACCACCTGCATTCCCTCTATCATATTTTCTTTCAAAAATAACATCATCTGATTGTTGAGGACATGTTTTTCTTAGTTGAAGTAATAAAAATTATAAAAAAATCCACCCTTAATTGTTCCTATGGGATCATTTTTATTTTAAACAAAACATCTTCAAACCCAAAAACCCATAAAGCAAGAGTTTGGCAATTCTTGTTTTACCTGTAAAACCAAGCAGATTCACTTCTAAAGCTTTTAATAAATAATATAAAGTTTAAAAATATGAAATATAATAATCACATTACTTAACAAATACAAAATGAAAACAATTTATTTTTTTGTTTATTTAAAAAATGATTATACAATAAATAAGCAATTAGGCAATGTCTTTAATTGCTGCTTCAACTTCATCTTTTGAAAATATGTGGTAATTCCCTTTAGGCGTTACAGTCATAACTTCAACATTTGTAGAGTTTAACTTGGCTTCCATCACTTGCTTTAGAATTGTAAGAGTTGTAGTAATTGCTTCTTTTAGAGTCATTGACTTATTGAAGGCCTCTTGTAAGCTCTGCTGAGCGCCTTCGCTCCCCGAGCCTATGGCTTTCGCTTCGAACTGGACGAAGGTCCCCGAGGGATCCATGTGGTACAACTGAGGCCCCTTTTCATCACATCCTGCGAAGAGTATAGCAACTCCGAAAGGGCGACTCATGGCGCTTTCGTCGTCATCCGAATCTCCGAACTGAATGGCCAAGTTGGACACCGCTTGTGCACAGCTTTCCACGGACATTTTTTCGTTGTAAATAAACCAATGATTTTGAGCTTCCACTCTGGCCCTGTCGATCATTATGCGTGAATCTGCCATTAAGCCGCTCACTGCACACCCAATATGAGAATCAATTTCTACAATTTTCTCAATCGTAGTCGGCGCCATCAGAGGTGAAGTTATGCGCTTTTCAACAGCCAAAACAACACCTTCACTCGTGCAAATTCCGATTGCGGTTGAACCTAATTTAATTGCTTCAATGGCATACTCAACTTGAAATAATCGCCCTTCTGGAGAGAAGGTATTTACTCCTCTATCGTACTCTGATCTCGTAAGAAACATTTTAAAAATCTCCCTTACACCTTGTCTGAAAACTACACAGTCATTACATCAAAATGGCGACATAAGGCTAAATTCACGACGGACGTAATTCCGTGATTGGTCGATTTATTGACTGGAATGCGCATGCGTAAAATTTAACCGCACATTTTGATTTTAAATATTAATAGTTGTTGATTTTAATAATGGCGCTATTTCATCAAAACTACTTTAATTTCGAAAATTTAGGTACTATATAAGACATTGGCAAAAACTTCCTTAAAACCAAGATTATGCCTGTTCGAAAAACTTCTATTTTCTCTAACGCCACCTTTCTATATAAAAAAAAGGTCTCACGACTTGCGTTATGTACCTCTGTATTGATGTATTGCCTTTTCATTATAATAAAAAAATTATTTAATCAGTGTTCAAAGTCGAATAATTCATGCACAGGTAGCAACCTGTGGCATTTTTTTGAAAAATCAAGAAAATTGAAAGTCTTCAAATCTCGATGCCACCAACATAGATGAAAAGAGCGTGTCTTAAAAAATAGGAAAACCAAGTGTGAGCTCAATCGGATTGGCGAAAATTATTTGTGCATTTGGTTTTAATTCTTTACATTTCCATTTTTGGTACATTTGGGAGTACAGAAAAAAGTTTGAAAAAGTTTGAAAAAGTTAGTTTTACGAATAACTTGAATGAACGGCATCCTCTGAGCTCAGGAGGGGTTTTTTTCCGTTTCTCTACATCCTAAAGAATAGATCTATGAGCATTTTGTTTTATTCTGAACGATTTCTTTTTTTTTTGTATATAGTTGTACAGAATTGAGTTTAGGAATGTTATGATAGTGTGTGTGTTTTTTCTTGTATTTCTCACAATGTATAATTTAATGGCAATATATTCATTTTAATCTCCTTTCTTTTTTAGTTAGAACATCTATAAGAGTAAGGGCGAAATGTAATATTTCTCACTTAAATTTTTTCTTTATGTAAAGGATATTGAATATTAAAATAAATTACAGTGTTTAGGTAAATCGGAATCGGATATTTTTTTTATAATTAATAAATATATTGGGTGAGTGCGGTCAACTACTGGGATTTCTCTATTCGTCAACACAAAGGCGGGAAATGAAAATGTAGACGCGTTGACTTCGGTCTGGCGACGTCATCCTTGAGAGGAGGAGGAGGAGCGTAAGGCCGAGATGAGAATACAGCGTTGCCATTTTATATTAACCGTTGCCGTTGTTTTTATAAAAGAATTGAGAATTTGTGTGGTTTTCCAATGAAGAATGAGATTTTTGTTTGTTTGAATGTGAGAAAGTGTGATATTTATATTGAGTGAAGTGTTTTTAGCATATTATTATTAAAGGTAATCGGGTTGAAAATGTAATGTTGGTTATTATTCCCTATGAAGCGCAGCTGGCTGAGTTTTTAATGCCACGGTCATTTCTACATAATCCTGATATAGAATGGATAAAGTTGGAGGACAAATTTTGGATTTTGTATTTACTAGGAATGCGCCGAATATTCGGTAGGTATTTGATATTCAGTTAGTGTATTCGGTTCGAGTATGTCTATTTTTTGCCTGACCTAAAAGAAAACCTTCATGTGAAAATAATGGAAAATAATTAAATAGTTAATTAATAAAATGTGGAATTAATCCAAGAAAATGAAGCAATTAAACTTCAATTCAAAATATTTATTTCTTACAATAAAAAAATATCAATCAAATCATTACAAAGCTATGAAAGTATAATATTGCTAGTATAAATACTAAAAGTATAAATATTGCCCCACACCTGTGTTTAAACATAGAACGTTTTTATATAGAAACGAATGAGGATGTGTAAAGACTTCATGTTTGAAAAAAATGAACAACGGCGTCAGGAGAGTTCAGGAGGGGTTTTTTCCGTTTCTCTACATCCTAAAGAATAGATCTATGAGCATTTTGTTTTATTCTGATTGATTTCGATTTTTGGTACATTTGGGAGTACAGAAAAAAGTTTGAAAAAGTTTGAAAAAGTTAGTTTTACGAATAACTTCAAAACACGGCGTCACCTGAGCTCAGGAGGGGTTTTTTCCGTTTCTCTACATTCTAAAGAATAGATCTATGATCATTTTGTTTTATTCTGATTGATTTCGATTTTTGGTACATTTGGGAGTACAGAAAAAAGTTTGAAAAAGTTTGAAAAAGTTTGAAAAAGTTAGTTTTACGAATAACTTCAAAACGCGGCGTCACCTAGGGTTCCGACGGGTTTTTTCCGTTTCTATACATCCTAAAGAATAGATCTATGAGCATTTTGTTTTATTCTGATAGATTTCGATTTTTGGTACATTTGGGAGTACAGAAAAAAGTTTGAAAAAGTTTGAAAAAGTTAGTTTTACGAATAACTTGAATGAACGGCGTCCTCTGAGCTCAGGAGGGGTTTTTTCCGTTTCTCTACATCCTAAAGAATAGATCTATGAGCATTTTGTTTTATTCTGATTGATTTCGATTTTTGGTACATTTGGGAGTACAGAAAAAAGTTTGAAAAAGTTTGAAAAAGTTAGTTTTACGAATAACTTGAATGAACGGCGTCCTCTGAGCTCAGGAGGGGTTTTTTCCGTTTCTCTACATCCTAAAGAATAGATCTATCAGCATTTTGTTTTATTCTGATTGATTTCGATTTTTGGTACATTTGGGAGTACAGAAAAAAGTTTGAAAAAGTTTGAAAAAGTTAGTTTTACGAATAACTTCAAAACACGGCGTCCTCTGAGCTCAGGAGGGGTTTTTTCCGTTTCTATACATCCTAAAGAATAGATCTATGAGCATTTTGTTTTATTCTGATAGATTTCGATTTTTGGTACATTTGGGAGTACAGAAAAAAGTTTGAAAAAGTTTGAAAAAGTTAGTTTTACGAATAACTTCAAAACACGGCGTCACCTGAGCTCAGGAGGGGTTTTTTCCGTTTCTCTACATTCTAAAGAATAGATCTATGATCATTTTGTTTTATTCTGATTGATTTCGATTTTTGGTACATTTGGGAGTACAGAAAAAAGTTTGAAAAAGTTTGAAAAAGTTTGAAAAAGTTTGAAAAAGTTAGTTTTACGAATAACTTCAAAACGCGGCGTCACCTAGGGTTCCGACGGGTTTTTTCCGTTTCTATACATCCTAAAGAATAGATCTATGAGCATTTTGTTTTATTCTGATAGATTTCGATTTTTGGTACATTTGGGAGTACAGAAAAAAGTTTGAAAAAGTTTGAAAAAGTTAGTTTTACGAATAACTTGAATGAACGGCGTCCTCTGAGCTCAGGAGGGGTTTTTTCCGTTTCTCTACATCCTAAAGAATAGATCTATGAGCATTTTGTTTTATTCTGATTGATTTCGATTTTTGGTACATTTGGGAGTACAGAAAAAAGTTTGAAAAAGTTTGAAAAAGTTTGAAAAAGTTAGTTTTACGAATAACTTCAAAACACGGCGTCACCTAGGGTTCCGACGGGTTTTTTCCGTTTCTATACATCCTAAAGAATAGATCTATGATCATTTTGTTTTATTCTGATTGATTTCGATTTTTGGTACATTTGGGAGTACAGAAAAAAGTTTGAAAAAGTTTGAAAAAGTTAGTTTTACGAATAACTTCAAAACGCGGCGTCACCTAGGGTTCCGACGGGTTTTTTCCGTTTCTATACATCCTAAAGAATAGATCTATGATCATTTTGTTTTATTCTGATAGATTTCGATTTTTGGTACATTTGGGAGTACAGAAAAAAGTTTGAAAAAGTTTGAAAAAGTTAGTTTTACGAATAACTTCAAAACACGGCGTCACCTAGGGTTCCGACGGGTTTTTTCCGTTTCTATACATCCTAAAGAATAGATCTATGATCATTTTGTTTTATTCTGATTGATTTCGATTTTTGGTACATTTGGGAGTACAGAAAAAAGTTTGAAAAAGTTTGAAAAAGTTAGTTTTACGAATAACTTCAAAACGCGGCGTCACCTAGGGTTCCGACGGGTTTTTTCCGTTTCTATACATCCTAAAGAATAGATCTATGATCATTTTGTTTTATTCTGATAGATTTCGATTTTTGGTACATTTGGGAGTACAGAAAAAAGTTTGAAAAAGTTTGAAAAAGTTAGTTTTACGAATAACTTGAATGAACGGCGTCCTCTGAGCTCAGGAGGGGTTTTTTCCGTTTCTCTACATCTTAAAGAATAGATCTATGAGCAT
Source organism: Brueelia nebulosa (assembly GCA_028293925.1). Lineage (NCBI taxonomy): Eukaryota > Metazoa > Arthropoda > Insecta > Psocodea > Philopteridae > Brueelia > Brueelia nebulosa. The sequence goes on from JAQIBA010000026.1 coordinate 515,712, forward strand.
TTTGTTTTATTCTGATTGATTTCGATTTTTGGTACATTTGGGAGTACAGAAAAAAGTTTGAAAAAGTTTGAAAAAGTTAGTTTTACGAATAACTTCAAAACACGGCGTCCTCTGAGCTCAGGAGGGGTTTTTTCCGTTTCTCTACATCCTAAAGAATAGATCTATCAGCATTTTGTTTTATTCTGATAGATTTCGATTTTTGGTACATTTGGGAGTACAGAAAAAAGTTTGAAAAAGTTTGAAAAAGTTAGTTATACGAATAACTTCAAAACACGGCGTCCTCTGAGCTCAGGAGGGGTTTTTTCCGTTTCTCTACATCCTAAAGAATAGATCTATGAGCATTTTGTTTTATTCTGATAGATTTCGATTTTTGGTACATTTGGGAGTACAGAAAAAAGTTTGAAAAAGTTTGAAAAAGTTAGTTTTACGAATAACTTCAAAACACGGCGTCACCTGAGCTCAGGAGGGGTTTTTTCCGTTTCTCTACATCCTAAAGAATAGATCTATGATCATTTTGTTTTATTCTGATAGATTTCGATTTTTGGTACATTTGGGAGTACAGAAAAAAGTTTGAAAAAGTTTGAAAAAGTTAGTTTTACGAATAACTTCAAAACACGGCGTCACCTAGGGTTCCGACGGGTTTTTTCCGTTTCTCTACATCCTAAAGAATAGATCTATGAGCATTTTGTTTTATTCTGATTGATTTCGATTTTTGGTACATTTGGGAGTACAGAAAAAAGTTTGAAAAAGTTTGAAAAAGTTAGTTTTACGAATAACTTCAAAACACGGCGTCACCTGAGCTCAGGAGGGGTTTTTTCCGTTTCTCTACATTCTAAAGAATAGATCTATGATCATTTTGTTTTATTCTGATTGATTTCGATTTTTGGTACATTTGGGAGTACAGAAAAAAGTTTGAAAAAGTTTGAAAAAGTTAGTTTTACGAATAACTTCAAAACGCGGCGTCACCTAGGGTTCCGACGGGTTTTTTCCGTTTCTATACATCCTAAAGAATAGATCTATGAGCATTTTGTTTTATTCTGATAGATTTCGATTTTTGGTACATTTGGGAGTACAGAAAAAAGTTTGAAAAAGTTTGAAAAAGTTAGTTTTACGAATAACTTCAAAACACGGCGTCACCTGAGCTCAGGAGGGGTTTTTTCCGTTTCTCTACATTCTAAAGAATAGATCTATGATCATTTTGTTTTATTCTGATTGATTTCGATTTTTGGTACATTTGGGAGTACAGAAAAAAGTTTGAAAAAGTTTGAAAAAGTTTGAAAAAGTTAGTTTTACGAATAACTTCAAAACGCGGCGTCACCTAGGGTTCCGACGGGTTTTTTCCGTTTCTATACATCCTAAAGAATAGATCTATGAGCATTTTGTTTTATTCTGATAGATTTCGATTTTTGGTACATTTGGGAGTACAGAAAAAGGTTTGAAAAAGTTTGAAAAAGTTAGTTATACGAATAACTTCAAAACACGGCGTCCTCTGAGCTCAGGAGGGGTTTTTTCCGTTTCTCTACATCCTAAAGAATAGATCTATCAGCATTTTGTTTTATTCTGATAGATTTCGATTTTTGGTACATTTGGGAGTACAGAAAAAAGTTTGAAAAAGTTTGAAAAAGTTAGTTTTACGAATAACTTCAAAACACGGCGTCCTCTGAGCTCAGGAGGGGTTTTTTCCGTTTCTCTACATCCTAAAGAATAGATCTATGAGCATTTTGTTTTATTCTGATTGATTTCGATTTTTGGTACATTTGGGAGTACAGAAAAAAGTTTGAAAAAGTTTGAAAAAGTTAGTTTTACGAATAACTTGAATGAACGGCGTCCTCTGAGCTCAGGAGGGGTTTTTTCCGTTTCTCTACATCCTAAAGAATAGATCTATGAGCATTTTGTTTTATTCTGATTGATTTCGATTTTTGGTACATTTGGGAGTACAGAAAAAAGTTTGAAAAAGTTTGAAAAAGTTAGTTTTACGAATAACTTCAAAACACGGCGTCCTCTGAGCTCAGGAGGGGTTTTTTCCGTTTCTCTACATCCTAAAGAATAGATCTATGAGCATTTTGTTTTATTCTGATTGATTTCGATTTTTGGTACATTTGGGAGTACAGAAAAAAGTTTGTAAAAGTTTGAAAAAGTTAGTTTTACGAATAACTTCAAAACACGGCGTCCTCTGAGCTCAGGAGGGGTTTTTTCCGTTTCTCTACATCCTAAAGAATAGATCTATGAGCATTTTGTTTTATTCTGATTGATTTCGATTTTTGGTACATTTGGGAGTACAGAAAAAAGTTTGAAAAAGTTTGAAAAAGTTAGTTATACGAATAACTTCAAAACACGGCGTCCTCTGAGCTCAGGAGGGGTTTTTTCCGTTTCTCTACATCCTAAAGAATAGATCTATGAGCATTTTGTTTTATTCTGATTGATTTCGATTTTTGGTACATTTGGGAGTACAGAAAAAAGTTTGAAAAAGTTTGAAAAAGTTAGTTATACGAATAACTTCAAAACACGGCGTCCTCTGAGCTCAGGAGGGGTTTTTTCCGTTTCTCTACATCCTAAAGAATAGATCTATGATCATTTTGTTTTATTCTGATTGATTTCGATTTTTGGTACATTTGGGAGTACAGAAAAAAGTTTGAAAAAGTTTGAAAAAGTTTGAAAAAGTTAGTTTTACGAATAACTTCAAAACGCGGCGTCACCTAGGGTTCCGACGGGTTTTTTCCGTTTCTATACATCCTAAAGAATAGATCTATGAGCATTTTGTTTTATTCTGATAGATTTCGATTTTTGGTACATTTGGGAGTACAGAAAAAGGTTTGAAAAAGTTTGAAAAAGTTAGTTATACGAATAACTTCAAAACACGGCGTCCTCTGAGCTCAGGAGGGGTTTTTTCCGTTTCTCTACATCCTAAAGAATAGATCTATCAGCATTTTGTTTTATTCTGATAGATTTCGATTTTTGGTACATTTGGGAGTACAGAAAAAAGTTTGAAAAAGTTTGAAAAAGTTAGTTTTACGAATAACTTCAAAACACGGCGTCACCTGAGCTCAGGAGGGGTTTTTTCCGTTTCTCTACATCCTAAAGAATAGATCTATGATCATTTTGTTTTATTCTGATAGATTTCGATTTTTGGTACATTTGGGAGTACAGAAAAAAGTTTGAAAAAGTTTGAAAAAGTTAGTTTTACGAATAACTTCAAAACACGGCGTCACCTAGGGTTCCGACGGGTTTTTTCCGTTTCTCTACATCCTAAAGAATAGATCTATGAGCATTTTGTTTTATTCTGATTGATTTCGATTTTTGGTACATTTGGGAGTACAGAAAAAAGTTTGAAAAAGTTTGAAAAAGTTAGTTTTACGAATAACTTCAAAACACGGCGTCCTCTGAGCTCAGGAGGGGTTTTTTCCGTTTCTCTACATCCTAAAGAATAGATCTATCAGCATTTTGTTTTATTCTGATAGATTTCGATTTTTGGTACATTTGGGAGTACAGAAAAAAGTTTGAAAAAGTTTGAAAAGTTAGTTTTACGAATAACTTCAAAACGCGGCGTCACCTAGGGTTCCGACGGGTTTTTTCCGTTTCTATACATCCTAAAGAATAGATCTATGAGCATTTTGTTTTATTCTGATAGATTTCGATTTTTGGTACATTTGGGAGTACAGAAAAAAGTTTGAAAAAGTTTGAAAAAGTTAGTTTTACGAATAACTTCAAAACGCGGCGTCACCTAGGGTTCCGACGGGTTTTTTCCGTTTCTATACATCCTAAAGAATAGATCTATGAGCATTTTGTTTTATTCTGATAGATTTCGATTTTTGGTACATTTGGGAGTACAGAAAAAAGTTTGAAAAAGTTTGAAAAAGTTTGAAAAAGTTAGTTTTACGAATAACTTCAAAACACGGCGTCCTCTGAGCTCAGGAGGGGTTTTTTTCCGTTTCTCTACATCCTAAAGAATAGATCTATGAGCATTTTGTTTTATTCTGATAGATTTCGATTTTTGGTACATTTGGGAGTACAGAAAAAGGTTTGAAAAAGTTTGAAAAAGTTAGTTATACGAATAACTTCAAAACACGGCGTCCTCTGAGCTCAGGAGGGGTTTTTTCCGTTTCTCTACATCCTAAAGAATAGATCTATCAGCATTTTGTTTTATTCTGATAGATTTCGATTTTTGGTACATTTGGGAGTACAGAAAAAAGTTTGAAAAAGTTTGAAAAAGTTAGTTTTACGAATAACTTCAAAACACGGCGTCCTCTGAGCTCAGGAGGGGTTTTTTCCGTTTCTCTACATCCTAAAGAATAGATCTATCAGCATTTTGTTTTATTCTGATTGATTTCGATTTTTGGTACATTTGGGAGTACAGAAAAAAGTTTGAAAAAGTTTGAAAAAGTTAGTTTTACGAATAACTTCAAAACACGGCGTCCTCTGAGCTCAGGAGGGGTTTTTTCCGTTTCTCTACATCCTAAAGAATAGATCTATCAGCATTTTGTTTTATTCTGATAGATTTCGATTTTTGGTACATTTGGGAGTACAGAAAAAAGTTTGAAAAAGTTTGAAAAAGTTAGTTTTACGAATAACTTCAAAACGCGGCGTCACCTAGGGTTCCGACGGGTTTTTTCCGTTTCTATACATCCTAAAGAATAGATCTATGAGCATTTTGTTTTATTCTGATAGATTTCGATTTTTGGTACATTTGGGAGTACAGAAAAAAGTTTGAAAAAGTTTGAAAAAGTTTGAAAAAGTTAGTTTTACGAATAACTTCAAAACACGGCGTCCTCTGAGCTCAGGAGGGGTTTTTTTCCGTTTCTCTACATCCTAAAGAATAGATCTATGAGCATTTTGTTTTATTCTGATAGATTTCGATTTTTGGTACATTTGGGAGTACAGAAAAAGGTTTGAAAAAGTTTGAAAAAGTTAGTTATACGAATAACTTCAAAACACGGCGTCCTCTGAGCTCAGGAGGGGTTTTTTCCGTTTCTCTACATCCTAAAGAATAGATCTATCAGCATTTTGTTTTATTCTGATAGATTTCGATTTTTGGTACATTTGGGAGTACAGAAAAAAGTTTGAAAAAGTTTGAAAAAGTTAGTTTTACGAATAACTTCAAAACACGGCGTCCTCTGAGCTCAGGAGGGGTTTTTTCCGTTTCTCTACATCCTAAAGAATAGATCTATGAGCATTTTGTTTTATTCTGATTGATTTCGATTTTTGGTACATTTGGGAGTACAGAAAAAAGTTTGAAAAAGTTTGAAAAAGTTAGTTTTACGAATAACTTCAAAACACGGCGTCCTCTGAGCTCAGGAGGGGTTTTTTCCGTTTCTCTACATCCTAAAGAATAGATCTATCAGCATTTTGTTTTATTCTGATAGATTTCGATTTTTGGTACATTTGGGAGTACAGAAAAAGGTTTGAAAAAGTTTGAAAAAGTTAGTTTTACGAATAACTTCAAAACGCGGCTTCACCTAGGGTTCCGACGGGTTTTTTCCGTTTCTATACATCCTAAAGAATAGATCTATGAGCATTTTGTTTTATTCTGATAGATTTCGATTTTTGGTACATTTGGGAGTACAGAAAAAAGTTTGAAAAAGTTTGAAAAAGTTTGAAAAAATTAGTTTTACGAATAACTTCAAAACACGGCGTCCTCTGAGCTCAGGAGGGGTTTTTTTCCGTTTCTCTACATCCTAAAGAATAGATCTATGAGCATTTTGTTTTATTCTGATAGATTTCGATTTTTGGTACATTTGGGAGTACAGAAAAAGGTTTGAAAAAGTTTGAAAAAGTTAGTTATACGAATAACTTCAAAACACGGCGTCCTCTGAGCTCAGGAGGGGTTTTTTCCGTTTCTCTACATCCTAAAGAATAGATCTATCAGCATTTTGTTTTATTCTGATAGATTTCGATTTTTGGTACATTTGGGAGTACAGAAAAAAGTTTGAAAAAGTTTGAAAAAGTTAGTTTTACGAATAACTTCAAAACACGGCGTCCTCTGAGCTCAGGAGGGGTTTTTTCCGTTTCTCTACATCCTAAAGAATAGATCTATGAGCATTTTGTTTTATTCTGATTGATTTCGATTTTTGGTACATTTGGGAGTACAGAAAAAAGTTTGAAAAAGTTTGAAAAAGTTAGTTTTACGAATAACTTCAAAACACGGCGTCCTCTGAGCTCAGGAGGGGTTTTTTCCGTTTCTCTACATCCTAAAGAATAGATCTATCAGCATTTTGTTTTATTCTGATAGATTTCGATTTTTGGTACATTTGGGAGTACAGAAAAAGGTTTGAAAAAGTTTGAAAAAGTTAGTTATACGAATAACTTCAAAACACGGCGTCCTCTGAGCTCAGGAGGGGTTTTTTCCGTTTCTCTACATCCTAAAGAATAGATCTATCAGCATTTTGTTTTATTCTGATAGATTTCGATTTTTGGTACATTTGGGAGTACAGAAAAAAGTTTGAAAAAGTTTGAAAAAGTTAGTTTTACGAATAACTTGAATGAACGGCGTCCTCTGAGCTCAGGAGGGGTTTTTTTCCGTTTCTCTACATCCTAAAGAATAGATCTATGAGCATTTTGTTTTATTCTGATAGATTTCGATTTTTGGTACATTTGGGAGTACAGAAAAAGGTTTGAAAAAGTTTGAAAAAGTTAGTTATACGAATAACTTCAAAACACGGCGTCCTCTGAGCTCAGGAGGGGTTTTTTCCGTTTCTCTACATCCTAAAGAATAGATCTATCAGCATTTTGTTTTATTCTGATAGATTTCGATTTTTGGTACATTTGGGAGTACAGAAAAAAGTTTGAAAAAGTTTGAAAAAGTTAGTTTTACGAATAACTTCAAAACACGGCGTCCTCTGAGCTCAGGAGGGGTTTTTTCCGTTTCTCTACATCCTAAAGAATAGATCTATGAGCATTTTGTTTTATTCTGATTGATTTCGATTTTTGGTACATTTGGGAGTACAGAAAAAAGTTTGAAAAAGTTTGAAAAAGTTAGTTTTACGAATAACTTCAAAACACGGCGTCCTCTGAGCTCAGGAGGGGTTTTTTCCGTTTCTCTACATCCTAAAGAATAGATCTATCAGCATTTTGTTTTATTCTGATAGATTTCGATTTTTGGTACATTTGGGAGTACAGAAAAAAGTTTGAAAAAGTTTGAAAAGTTAGTTTTACGAATAACTTCAAAACGCGGCGTCACCTAGGGTTCCGACGGGTTTTTTCCGTTTCTATACATCCTAAAGAATAGATCTATGAGCATTTTGTTTTATTCTGATAGATTTCGATTTTTGGTACATTTGGGAGTACAGAAAAAAGTTTGAAAAAGTTTGAAAAAGTTAGTTTTACGAATAACTTCAAAACGCGGCGTCACCTAGGGTTCCGACGGGTTTTTTCCGTTTCTATACATCCTAAAGAATAGATCTATGAGCATTTTGTTTTATTCTGATAGATTTCGATTTTTGGTACATTTGGGAGTACAGAAAAAAGTTTGAAAAAGTTTGAAAAAGTTTGAAAAAGTTAGTTTTACGAATAACTTCAAAACACGACGTCCTCTGAGCTCAGGAGGGGTTTTTTTCCGTTTCTCTACATCCTAAAGAATAGATCTATGAGCATTTTGTTTTATTCTGATAGATTTCGATTTTTGGTACATTTGGGAGTACAGAAAAAGGTTTGAAAAAGTTTGAAAAAGTTAGTTATACGAATAACTTCAAAACACGGCGTCCTCTGAGCTCAGGAGGGGTTTTTTCTGTTTCTCTACATCCTAAAGAATAGATCTATCAGCATTTTGTTTTATTCTGATAGATTTCGATTTTTGGTACATTTGGGAGTACAGAAAAAAGTTTGAAAAAGTTTGAAAAAGTTAGTTTTACGAATAACTTCAAAACACGGCGTCCTCTGAGCTCAGGAGGGGTTTTTTCCGTTTCTCTACATCCTAAAGAATAGATCTATGAGCATTTTGTTTTATTCTGATTGATTTCGATTTTTGGTACATTTGGGAGTACAGAAAAAAGTTTGAAAAAGTTTGAAAAAGTTAGTTTTACGAATAACTTCAAAACACGGCGTCCTCTGAGCTCAGGAGGGGTTTTTTCCGTTTCTCTACATCCTAAAGAATAGATCTATCAGCATTTTGTTTTATTCTGATAGATTTCGATTTTTGGTACATTTGGGAGTACAGAAAAAAGTTTGAAAAAGTTTGAAAAGTTAGTTTTACGAATAACTTCAAAACGCGGCGTCACCTAGGGTTCCGACGGGTTTTTTCCGTTTCTATACATCCTAAAGAATAGATCTATGAGCATTTTGTTTTATTCTGATAGATTTCGATTTTTGGTACATTTGGGAGTACAGAAAAAAGTTTGAAAAAGTTTGAAAAAGTTAGTTTTACGAATAACTTCAAAACGCGGCGTCACCTAGGGTTCCGACGGGTTTTTTCCGTTTCTATACATCCTAAAGAATAGATCTATGAGCATTTTGTTTTATTCTGATAGATTTCGATTTTTGGTACATTTGGGAGTACAGAAAAAAGTTTGAAAAAGTTTGAAAAAGTTTGAAAAAGTTAGTTTTACGAATAACTTCAAAACACGGCGTCCTCTGAGCTCAGGAGGGGTTTTTTCCGTTTCTCTACATCCTAAAGAATAGATCTATCAGCATTTTGTTTTATTCTGATAGATTTCGATTTTTGGTACATTTGGGAGTACAGAAAAAAGTTTGAAAAAGTTTGAAAAAGTTAGTTTTACGAATAACTTCAAAACACGGCGTCACCTAGGGTTCCGACGGGTTTTTTCCGTTTCTCTACTTCCTAAAGAATAGATCTATGTGTATTTTGTTTTATTCTGATAGATTTCGATTTTTGGTACATTTGGGAGTACAGAAAAAAGTTTGAAAAAGTTTGAAAAAATTAGTTTTACGAATAACTCTAAACAACGGCGTCACCTGAGGTTCCGACGGGTTTTTTCCGTTTCTCTACTTCCTAAAGAATAGATCTATGTGTATTTTGTTTTATTCTGATATATTTCGATTTTTGGTACATTTGGGAGTACAGAAAAAAGTTTGAAAAAGTTTGAAAAAGTTAGTTTTACGAATAACTTCAAAACACGGCGTCACCTGAGCTCAGGAGGGGTTTTTTCCGTTTCCCTACATCCTGAAGAATAGATCTATGAGCATTTTGTTTTATTCTGATAGATTTCGATTTTTGGTACATTTTGGAGTACAGAAAAAAGTTTGAAAAAGTTTGAAAAAGTTAGTTTTACGAATAACTTGAAACAACGGCGTGAATATTAAAATAAATTACAGTGTTTAGGTAAATCAGAATCGCAATTTTTTTTTAATAATTAATAAATATATTGGGTGAGTGCGGTCAACCATTGGGATTTCTGTATTCCTCAATGTAAAGGCCGGAAATGAAAATGTAAACAAGTTTACTTCGCTCTGGCGACGTCATCCTTGAGAGGAGGAGGAGGAGGAGCGTAAGGCCGAGATGAGAATACAGCGTTGCCATTTTATTTTAACCGTTGCCGTTGTTTTTATAAAACAATTGAGAATTTGTGTGGTTTTCCAATGAAGAATGAAATTTTTGTTTGTTTGAATGTGAGAAAATGTGAAATTTATGTTGAGTGAAGTGTTTTTAGCTTATTATAATTAAAGGTAATCGGGTTGAAAATGTAATGTTGATTATTATTTCCTATGAAGCGCAGCTGGCCGAGTTTATAGTGCAACGGTCATTTCTAGATAATCCTGATATAACCTGGATAAAGTTGGAGGACAAATTTTGGATTTTGTATTTACTAGGAATGCGCCGAATATTCGGTAGGTATTTGATATTCAGTTTGTGTATTCGGTTCGAGTATGTCTATTTTTTGCCTGAACTAAAAGAAAACCCTCATATGAAAGTAATGGAAAATAATTAAATAGTTAATTAATAAAATATGGAATTAATCAGAGAAAATAAAGCAATAAAATTTTAATTCAAAATATTTATTTCATACAATAAACAGATATCAATCAAATCATTAAAAAGGTATGAAAGTATAGTATTGCCAGCATAAATAGTAGAAGTATAAACTGTGGTGACTCACCTGCAAAGGTAAACATAGAACTGCCGTCCATCCAGGATTGACAACCTGACCTGCGCGTTCGCTTGGCGGGAATCTTTACTATTCAAAAGTCCCGCGCACTTCATCATGCACTTACTTATTGTACTTTATTACTATTATTATTATTACTACAATTATTATTATCACTACTACTATTATTATTATTACTATTATTAACTACCCCTAGGAAAGCTTCCACATCCCCTCCTCCTTTTTCAATTTTAGTGGCTGGACCCGCTCTCGAGCTCCCTGAGTCTCCGGGTGATCACCCTTTGACTGACCATCGTCAACCCCCACGTCCGTCGAATTTCTGAGCCGTTTGGCATGACCCACATGCCTCGTGAGAGTCTGTCCGTCCCCCCGAGATATGTCAATCTCGTTACCCCGGCGCTCCACCACCGTGTATTCGTCGGGGCCAAAGCTTGGTGTCAGTTTGTGGGGCACTGACATGTTTTGTACAACGACCGTATCGCCAGCACGGATGTCATTCTCCCGTGCGCCCCGTCGTTGGTCCTCAGTTATCTTCCCCTTGTGTTTCCGTAGGCGATCGGTGTCGGCGGCTTCTTCATCCTGCGGAGTCGGGAAGAGGTCGTCGATGGACGGAATTTTATCGCGAATTTTCCGCCCCAACAATAGTTCTGCCGGGGACTTCCCGGTCGTCCCATGCGGTGTTCCATTGTACATGAGGGAGAAATTTGCAAGTTCGGTCCGATAGTCCCGCCCAGCCGCATGACTAATTTGCAATCGCTTGAGCAGTGCTCGATTGAAATTCTCAACTTCGCCATTCGCCTGAGGCCAATAAGGCGGTGTATGTAAGAGTTCGATGTTGTTGTGGGTACAGTAAGTCTGGAACTCCTCACTGCGGAACTGTGGCCCATTATCCGTACGTAGGCTACGGGGCAGACCTAGCCGACCAAAGATTTCTTGGAGGTGTTTGATGATCACAGCAGATGTTGTGCTGCGTAGTACCTTGACCTCATGGTAGCGACTGTAGTAATCAATCAGGACCAACAACGTCTCCTGGTTCGGCAGGGGTCCCAAAAGGTCCATTGCCAAACACTGCCACGGGCCCTCTGGGAACGCATGGCGGGACATGGGCGGCGGCCTATTGGGTCGTCCCACAAGTAAGCAGTCCCGGCAGGTTTTTACATAATTCTCCACTTGCCTGTCGATGAGAGGCCACCAAACCTTGGACCGTAAGCGTCGCTTCATAACTGTTTCACCTGGGTGGCCTTCGTGGGCGAGTTGTAAGGTACGGTCCCGCAAGGAGGCGGGAATGACAAGTTTCTGACCCCGCAGCAGAAACGGCCCCGTAAAACTGAGTTCGAACCGAAACGGAAAGAAAGGGTTAGCATTGGAGTGACCCCACGACGAATCTTGAATATGTTGGATGGCTGTCACAATTTCCATGTCTTGTTGACTTTCCCGGAAGACTTCGGAGATCGAGAGTGCCCGGGGAATGTTGCCTTCGACAAGACGACAAACGTGATGATGGCCACCCTTGTCAAACGAGCCAGGCGGAATAGCATCGGTGAGGCGGGATAAGGAATCCGCAATGTTTAACTTCCCAGGCTGATAAACTAAGTGGAACTTGAAGGCCTGTAAGCGTAAGGCCCAACGTTCAATCCGAGCGGGAGGCTTGGCGGAGGAAGAGAAAATACGCTCAAGGGGTTTGTGGTCTGTGACGAGCTCGAATTCCAAGCCGGCTAAGTAGTAATAGAACCGTTCCACAGCCCAAACCAGCGCGAGGCTTTCCTTTTCTGTCTGCGAGTACCGTCGCTCCACGACGGACAGGCTTTTGCTGGCGAAAGCTATAACCAACGGGGCGTCGTGGTCGTCAAACTGAAGTAAGACAGCTCCAAGGGCCACGGGGCTGGCGTCGGCAATGAGTCGAGTGCGTCGGGACGGGTCGAAAAATGAAAGCGTTGGAAGATGTGCCAAAGAGCGTTTCAGCTTTTCGAAGTGTGATTGTAGCACACTGTCCCATTTGAAGGGTTGATCCTCCCGGAGCAATTGACGGAAAGGCTCTGTTAGAGTGCCCAAGTCCGGGATGAATTTGCCCAGGTAGGTGACTAAACCGAGGAAACTACGAACTTCTTCCTTAGACGAGGGTGGACGAAATGCTAAGACGGCAGCCACCTTCCGCTCATCGCTGTCAATACCCTTGCTGGAAAGCTTATGTCCGAGGAAGTCAAGTTCTTGTACCTTCTTGACACATTTTGCTTCATTCAGCAGCACGTTGTGCCTCTGAAATACTTCTAAAACTCTGGCCAAACATTTGTCGTGCTCTGCTTCGGTGGCTCCATAAACAATGACGTCGTCGATGTAATTGAGACAGTTGTCACAGGGTGCGAGCAGTTCTTCTAGCACCCGTTGGAAAATTTCTGGCGCCGAATTTACCCCAAACATGAGCCGCTTGTATCTAAACATTCCCTTATGTGTGATAAAAGTTGTGATGGGTCGACTCTCCACATCCAATTCTAATTGGTGGTAAGCGTTGGTCAGATCCAGGCGTGAAAAATATTTTGCGCCCCGCAATTTCGTGACCAACGAGTCAAAGGTGGGAAGAGGATAATTCTCCCGTAAGATGGCCTCATTTGCCCGACGCATGTCGACGCAGATTCTGATGTCGTCATTGGGCTTCAGGATCACCACGATGGGGGATACCCACTCGCTAGGTTCGGTCACTCTTTCAATAATGTCGGCCGAGAGAGCTTCCTTGAGCTTGGCTTCTACTTTGGCCTCCAGTGCCACCGGAACCCTTCGCGCCGGTTGCCGCACCGGCTTTACTTTAGGGTTTATGGTCAACTTGACCACGATGTCCTTGATCTTCGGGAATGGAGTGGGTTTGTCTGTCACCGCAGCTACCGCCAAACCAAGTTTCAGAACTCCCAGCCGTTTAGCTGTCTCCTTTCCCAAGATGGAGACTTCTCCCGCCGGCACCACATAGAATGGGGCGATAATCTCGCGCCGATTCGCCACTCCCACCGTGGTCTGAAACCTATGTTGGACGTCCAGAGCGTCCCGAGACGCGTAGCCGCGCAGGACGTTGGTTGTCGGCTCGACGTCCCAAATGCTGGCCTTCTCCTTCTGGAGTTTGTCCCAGTCCTCTCCCCGAACAATATTGGCCTTGGAGCCGGAGTCAATGAGGACCGTAATGGGAACGCCGCCGATGACACATTCAATTAATTCGTCCTCCTGGGAACCACCCTCCTGGATCTTAAAGCATTCAAAATTCTTTAGGTTGTCGGTTCCTGGTTGGGACTCCGGGGGGTCATCTTCGTCGATGAGATTGACCGGAGCACCTTTCTTCGGCCGCTTGGAAGGGGGCCCGCCGGCCTTGGACGACGGGGGTGCGGTGAAAGGACGCTTGGCCTTCGGTGTTCTGCACACTCTGGCAAAATGACCCAACTTACCACAATGAAAACACGTCCCTGTCCTTGCGGGGCAAGATTTATCCGAGGCCCGGTGGCCCATTTTCCCACAATTAAAACAGGAGAGACGACTAGCTTCATGAATGCGGTGGATGGTTTCCGTAGAGCCCGAGGGTCCCGGTTGGGGGTCCATCACCTTAGACTGCACGGCGATCTGTTCATATACCTTGCAAAGTTCGATGACCTCGTCTAAGGTGCGCTCCGTCTCCAGCAGCTTCTTCTTCAAATCCCCGGAAGCCCACGTATCGAGGAGTTTATCTTTGATGTTGATGTCCAGGGATTCCTGCGCGGTCGTACCAAAGCAACACTTACCCGCTTGTTGCCGAATCTTGAGCAGGAAAGTGTTGAAATCCTCGTGCGGGTCGACCTGTAGGCTACGGAAAATATGCCTTTCGAAGGTGGAATTCCGGGGAGGTGAAAAATGAGCCGTCAATTTGTCTATGAGGATTTGGTATACATCAGTGTCATCCTCCGCGGTGACTATGGCGCCGGGTAAATTATACGCAACTTCCTGAAGCTGCGGCCCACCCAGATGAAGGAGTTTGTTGCGTTTCTTGCAAACGCTCGAAATCTCCTCGGCCGCAAAATATAGTTCGACAGCGCGCAACCATCGTTCCCACTCTGTGCGGAGTCGCGCCTTCTCAATCGTCTCACACAGAAAATGTCTGATGCCGACGTCGGACATTGTTTAGAGACAACGACACACACGCAAAAACAACAACAAGAACAAAACAAAAAAAAAAATATATTGTCAGGGGTCACCCGGGACTACAAGTCCACAACACCCCAGCCCAGCAGGGGTCCAACCCACGGTAACTGGAGCCCTAGCTCCTACCCCTACGGGAGCCCTCACTCCCACACCGACTGGAGCCCTCGCTCCAACTACTACTACTACGGGAGCCCTCACTCCCTCAACTACTGGAGCCCTCGCTCCAACTACTACTACTATGGGAGCCCTCACTCCCTCAACTACTGGAGCCCTCGCTCCAACTACTACTACTACGGGAGCCCTCACTCCCTCAACTACTGGAGCCCTCGCTCCAACTACTACTACTATGGGAGCCCTCACTCCCTCAACTACTGGAGCCCTCGCTCCAACTACTACTACTATGGGAGCCCTCACTCCCTCAGCTACTGGAGCCCTCGCTCCTACTACTACTACTGGAGCCCACGCTCCGATAACTTCAGAAAGAGCCCGAAACGTCGGGCACAACCGCACCAAAACACCAAAACAGAAACTAACACACGCGAAACCAAAACTCAGATTTTTTTTTTTTTTTTTTTTTTTTAGCTCAAAAAAAAACTCAGAAAAAACTCAGAGAAAATCACTCAGAAAAAAAATTTTCACCTCGTCGCCAATTTGTGGTGACTCACCTGCAAAGGTAAACATAGAACTGCCGTCCATCCAGGATTGACAACCTGACCTGCGCGTTCGCTTGGCGGGAATCTTTACTATTCAAAAGTCCCGCGCACTTCATCATGCACTTACTTATTGTACTTTATTACTATTATTATTATTACTACAATTATTATTATCACTACTACTATTATTATTATTACTATTATTAACTACCCCTAGGAAAGCTTCCACATAAACATTGTCCCACACCTGTGTTTAAACTTAGAACGTTATTATATAGGAACGAATGAAGTTTTGGAAACATTTCATGTTTGAAAAAAGTAAACAACGGCGTCACCTGAGCTCAGGAGAGGTTTTTTCCGTTTCTCTACTTCCTAAAGAATAGATCTATGTGTATTTTGTTTTATTCTGATATATTTCGATTTTTGGTACATTTGGGAGTACAGAAAAAGGTTTGAAAAAGTTTGAAAAAGTTAGTTTTACGAATAACTTCTAAACAACGGCGTCACTCTGAGGCTCCGGACGGGTTTTTTCCGTTTCTCTACTTCCTAAAGAATAGATCTATGTGTATTTTGTTTTATTCTGATATATTTCGATTTTTGGTACATTTGGGAGTACAGAAAAAAGTTTGAAAAAGTTTGAAAAAGTTATGTTTTACGAATAACTTCTAAACAACGGCGTCACCTAGGGCTCCGGACGAGGTTTTTTCCGTTTCTCTACATCCTAAAGAATAGATCTATGTGTCATTTTGTTTTATTCTGATTGATTTCGATTTTTGGTACATTTGGGAGTACAGAAAAAAGTTTGAAAAAGTTTGAAAAAGTTAGTTTTACGAATAACTTCTAAACAACGGCGTCACTCTGAGCTCAGGAGAGGTTTTTTCCGTTTCTCTACTTCCTAAAGAATAGATCTATGTGTATTTTGTTTTATTCTGATATATTTCGATTTTTGGTACATTTGGGAGTACAGAAAAAAGTTTGAAAAAGTTTGAAAAAGTTAGTTTTACGGATAACTCTAAACAACGGCGTCACCTGAGGTTCCGACGGGTTTTTTCCGTTTCTCTACTTCCTAAAGAATAGATCTATGTGTCATTTTGTTTTATTCTGATATATTTCGATTTTTGGTACATTTGGGAGTACAGAAAAAAGTTTGAAAAAGTTTGAAAAAGTTAGTTTTACGAATAACTCTAAACAACGGCGTCACCTGAGCTCAGGACGGGTTTTTTCCGTTTCTCTACTTCCTAAAGAATAGATCTATGTGTATTTTGTTTTATTCTGATAGATTTCGATTTTTGGTACATTTGGGAGTACAGAAAAAAGTTTGAAAAAGTTTGAAAAAGTTAGTTTTACGAATAACTCTAAACAACGGCGTCACCTGAGCTCAGGAGGGGTTTTTTCCGTTTCTCTACTTCCTAAAGAATAGATCTATGTGTATTTTGTTTTAATTAATCACATTTCGATTTTTGGTACATTTGGGAGTACAGAAAAAAGTTTGAAAAAGTTTGAAAAAGTTAGTTTTACGAATAACTCTAAACAACGGCGTCACCTGAGGTTCCGACGGGTTTTTTCCGTTTCTCTACTTCCTAAAGAATAGATCTATGTGTATTTTGTTTTAATTAATCACATTTCGATTTTTGGTACATTTGGGAGTACAGAAAAAAGTTTGAAAAAGTTTGAAAAAGTTAGTTTTACGGATAACTCTAAACAACGGCGTCACCTGAGGTTCCGACGGGTTTTTTCCGTTTCTCTACTTCCTAAAGAATAGATCTATGTGTATTTTGTTTTATTCTGATAGATTTCGATTTTTGGTACATTTGGGAGTACAGAAAAAAGTTTGAAAAAGTTTGAAAAAGTTAGTTTTACGAATAACTCTGAAACAACGGCGTCACCTGAGCTCAGACGAGGTTTTTTCCGTTTCTCTACTTCCTAAAGAATAGATCTATGTGTATTTTGTTTTATTCTGATAGATTTCGATTTTTGGTACATTTGGGAGTACAGAAAAAAGTTTGAAAAAGTTTGAAAAAGTTAGTTTTACGAATAACTCTAAACAACGGCGTCACCTGAGGTTCCGACGGGTTTTTTCCGTTTCTCTACTTCCTAAAGAATAGATCTATGTGTATTTTGTTTTATTCTGATAGATTTCGATTTTTGGTACATTTGGGAGTACAGAAAAAAGTTTGAAAAAGTTTGAAAAAGTTAGTTTTACGAATAACTCTAAACAACGGCGTCACCTGAGCTCAGGAGAGGTTTTTTCCGTTTCTCTACTTCCTAAAGAATAGATCTATGTGTATTTTGTTTTAATTAATCACATTTCGATTTTTGGTACATTTGGGAGTACAGAAAAAAGTTTGAAAAAGTTTGAAAAAGTTAGTTTTACGAATAACTCTAAACAACGGCGTCACCTGAGGCTCCGGACGAGGTTTTTTCCGTTTCTCTACTTCCTAAAGAATAGATCTATGTGTATTTTGTTTTATTCTGATAGATTTCGATTTTTGGTACATTTGGGAGTACAGAAAAAAGTTTGAAAAAGTTTGAAAAAGTTAGTTTTACGGATAACTCTAAACAACGGCGTCACCTGAGCTCAGGAGAGGTTTTTTCCGTTTCTCTACTTCCTAAAGAATAGATCTATGTGTATTTTGTTTTATTCTGATAGATTTCGATTTTTGGTACATTTGGGAGTACAGAAAAAAGTTTGAAAAAGTTTGAAAAAGTTAGTTTTACGAATAACTCTAAACAACGGCGTCACCTGAGGCTCCGGACGAGGTTTTTTCCGTTTCTCTACTTCCTAAAGAATAGATCTATGTGTATTTTGTTTTATTCTGATCACATTTCGATTTTTGGTACATTTGGGAGTACAGAAAAAAGTTTGAAAAAGTTTGAAAAAGTTAGTTTTACGAATAACTCTAAACAACGGCGTCACCTGAGGTTCCGACGGGTTTTTTCCGTTTCTCTACTTCCTAAAGAATAGATCTATGTGTATTTTGTTTTATTCTGATAGATTTCGATTTTTGGTACATTTGGGAGTACAGAAAAAAGTTTGAAAAAGTTTGAAAAAGTTAGTTTTACGGATAACTCTAAACAACGGCGTCACCTGAGCTCAGGAGAGGTTTTTTCCGTTTCTCTACTTCCTAAAGAATAGATCTATGTGTATTTTGTTTTATTCTGATAGATTTCGATTTTTGGTACATTTGGGAGTACAGAAAAAAGTTTGAAAAAGTTTGAAAAAGTTAGTTTTACGAATAACTCTAAACAACGGCGTCACCTGAGGTTCCGACGGGTTTTTTCCGTTTCTCTACTTCCTAAAGAATAGATCTATGTGTATTTTGTTTTATTCTGATAGATTTCGATTTTTGGTACATTTGGGAGTACAGAAAAAAGTTTGAAAAAGTTTGAAAAAGTTAGTTTTACGAATAACTCTAAACAACGGCGTCACCTGAGGCTCCGGACGAGGTTTTTTCCGTTTCTCTACTTCCTAAAGAATAGATCTATGTGTATTTTGTTTTATTCTGATCACATTTCGATTTTTGGTACATTTGGGAGTACAGAAAAAAGTTTGAAAAAGTTTGAAAAAGTTAGTTTTACGGATAACTCTAATCAACGGCGTCACCTGAGGCTCCGGACGAGGTTTTTTCCGTTTCTCTACTTCCTAAAGAATAGATCTATGTGTGTTTTGTTTTATTCTGATAGATTTCGATTTTTGGTACATTTGGGAGTACAGAAAAAAGTTTGAAAAAGTTTGAAAAAGTTAGTTTTACGGATAACTCTAAACAACGGCGTCACCTGAGCTCAGGAGAGGTTTTTTCCGTTTCTCTACTTCCTAAAGAATAGATCTATGTGTATTTTGTTTTAATTAATCACATTTCGATTTTTGGTACATTTGGGAGTACAGAAAAAAGTTTGAAAAAGTTTGAAAAAGTTAGTTTTACGAATAACTTGAAACAACGGCGTGAATATTAAAATAAATTACAGTGTTTAGGTAAATCAGAATCGCAATTTTTTTTTAATAATTAATAAATATATTGGGTGAGTGCGGTCAACCATTGGGATTTCTGTATTCGTCAATGTAAAGGCCGGAAATGAAAATGTAAACAAGTTTACTTCGCTCTGGCGACGTCATCCTTGAGAGGAGGAGGAGGAGGAGCGTAAGGCCGAGATGAGAATACAGCGTTGCCATTTTATTTTAACCGTTGCCGTTGTTTTTATAAAACAATTGAGAATTTGTGTGGTTTTCCAATGAAGAATGAAATTTTTGTTTGTTTGAATGTGAGAAAATGTGAAATTTATGTTGAGTGAAGTGTTTTTAGCTTATTATAATTAAAGGTAATCGGGTTGAAAATGTAATGTTGATTATTATTTCCTATGAAGCGCAGCTGGCCGAGTTTTTAGTGCAACGGTCATTTCTAGATAATCCTGATATAACCTGGATAAAGTTGGAGGACAAATTTTGGATTTTGTATTTGCTAGGGATGCGCCGAATATTCGGTAGGTATTTGATATTCAGTTTGTGTATTCGGTTCGAGTATGTCTATTTTTTGCCTGAACTAAAAGAAAACCCTCATATGAAAGTAATGGAAAATAATTAAATAGTTAATTAATAAAATATGGAATTAATCAGAGAAAATAAAGCAATTAAATTTCAATTCAAAATATTTATTTCATACAATAAACAGATATCAATCAAATCATTAAAAAGGTATGAAAGTATAGTATTGCCAGCATAAATAGTAGAAGTATAAACATTGTCCCACACCTGTGTTTAAACTTAGAACGTTATTATATAGGAACGAATGAAGTTTTGGAAACATTTCATGTTTGAAAAAAGTAAACAACGGCGTCACCTGAGCTCAGGAGAGGTTTTTTCCGTTTCTCTACTTCCTAAAGAATAGATCTATGTGTATTTTGTTTTAATCTAATCACATTTCGATTTTTGGTACATTTGGGAGTACAGAAAAAAGTTTGAAAAAGTTTGAAAAAGTTAGTTTACGGATAACTCTAAACAACGGCGTCACCTGAGCTCAGGAGAGGTTTTTTCCGTTTCTCTACTTCCTAAAGAATAGATCTATGTGTATTTTGTTTTAATTAATCACATTTCGATTTTTGGTACATTTGGGAGTACAGAAAAAAGTTTGAAAAAGTTTGAAAAAGTTAGTTTTACGAATAACTCTAAACAACGGCGTCACCTGAGCTCAGGAGAGGTTTTTTCCGTTTCTCTACTTCCTAAAGAATAGATCTATGTGTATTTTGTTTTATTCTGATAGATTTCGATTTTTGGTACATTTGGGAGTACAGAAAAAAGTTTGAAAAAGTTTGAAAAAGTTAGTTTTACGAATAACTCTAAACAACGGCGTCACCTGAGGTTCCGACGGGTTTTTTCCGTTTCTCTACTTCCTAAAGAATAGATCTATGTGTATTTTGTTTTAATTAATCACATTTCGATTTTTGGTACATTTGGGAGTACAGAAAAAAGTTTGAAAAAGTTTGAAAAAGTTAGTTTTACGGATAACTCTAAACAACGGCGTCACCTGAGCTCAGGAGAGGTTTTTTCCGTTTCTCTACTTCCTAAAGAATAGATCTATGTGTATTTTGTTTTATTCTGATAGATTTCGATTTTTGGTACATTTGGGAGTACAGAAAAAAGTTTGAAAAAGTTTGAAAAAGTTAGTTTTACGAATAACTCTAAACAACGGCGTCACCTGAGCTCAGGAGAGGTTTTTTCCGTTTCTCTACTTCCTAAAGAATAGATCTATGTGTATTTTGTTTTATTCTGATAGATTTCGATTTTTGGTACATTTGGGAGTACAGAAAAAAGTTTGAAAAAGTTTGAAAAAGTTAGTTTTACGGATAACTCTAAACAACGGCGTCACCTGAGGCTCCGACGAGGTTTTTTCCGTTTCTCTACTTCCTAAAGAATAGATCTATGTGTATTTTGTTTTAATTAATCACATTTCGATTTTTGGTACATTTGGGAGTACAGAAAAAAGTTTGAAAAAGTTTGAAAAAGTTAGTTTTACGAATAACTCTAAACAACGGCGTCACCTGAGGTTCCGACGGGTTTTTTCCGTTTCTCTACTTCCTAAAGAATAGATCTATGTGTATTTTGTTTTATTCTGATAGATTTCGATTTTTGGTACATTTGGGAGTACAGAAAAAAGTTTGAAAAAGTTTGAAAAAGTTAGTTTTACGAATAACTCTAAACAACGGCGTCACCTGAGGTTCCGACGGGTTTTTTCCGTTTCTCTACTTCCTAAAGAATAGATCTATGTGTATTTTGTTTTATTCTGATACATTTCGATTTTTGGTACATTTGGGAGTACAGAAAAAAGTTTGAAAAAGTTTGAAAAAGTTAGTTTTACGAATAACTCTAAACAACGGCGTCATCTGAGGTTCCGACGGGTTTTTTCCGTTTCTCTACTTCCTAAAGAATAGATCTATGTGTATTTTGTTTTATTCTGATAGATTTCGATTTTTGGTACATTTGGGAGTACAGAAAAAAGTTTGAAAAAGTTTGAAAAAGTTAGTTTTACGAATAACTCTAAACAACGGCGTCACCTGAGGTTCCGACGGGTTTTTTCCGTTTCTCTACTTCCTAAAGAATAGATCTATGTGTATTTTGTTTTATTCTGATCACATTTCGATTTTTGGTACATTTGGGAGTACAGAAAAAAGTTTGAAAAAGTTTGAAAAAGTTAGTTTTACGAATAACTTGAAACAACGGCGTGAATATTAAAATAAATTACAGTGTTTAGGTAAATCAGAATCGCAATTTTTTTTTAATAATTAATAAATATATTGGGTGAGTGCGGTCAACCATTGGGATTTCTGTATTCCTCAATGTAAAGGCCGGAAATGAAAATGTAAACAAGTTTACTTCGCTCTGGCGACGTCATCCTTGAGAGGAGGAGGAGGAGGAGCGTAAGGCCGAGATGAGAATACAGCGTTGCCATTTTATTTTAACCGTTGCCGTTGTTTTTATAAAACAATTGAGAATTTGTGTGGTTTTCCAATGAAGAATGAAATTTTTGTTTGTTTGAATGTGAGAAAATGTGAAATTTATGTTGAGTGAAGTGTTTTTAGCTTATTATAATTAAAGGTAATCGGGTTGAAAATGTAATGTTGATTATTATTTCCTATGAAGCGCAGCTGGCCGAGTTTATAGTGCAACGGTCATTTCTAGATAATCCTGATATAACCTGGATAAAGTTGGAGGACAAATTTTGGATTTTGTATTTACTAGGAATGCGCCGAATATTCGGTAGGTATTTGATATTCAGTTTGTGTATTCGGTTCGAGTATGTCTATTTTTTGCCTGAACTAAAAGAAAACCCTCATATGAAAGTAATGGAAAATAATTAAATAGTTAATTAATAAAATATGGAATTAATCAGAGAAAATAAAGCAATAAAATTTTAATTCAAAATATTTATTTCATACAATAAACAGATATCAATCAAATCATTAAAAAGGTATGAAAGTATAGTATTGCCAGCATAAATAGTAGAAGTATAAACATTGTCCCACACCTGTGTTTAAACTTAGAACGTTATTATATAGGAACGAATGAAGTTTTGGAAACATTTCATGTTTGAAAAAAGTAAACAACGGCGTCACCTGAGCTCAGGAGAGGTTTTTTCCGTTTCTCTACTTCCTAAAGAATAGATCTATATGTATTTTGTTTTAATTAATCACATTTCGATTTTTGGTACATTTGGAAGTACAGAAAAAAGTTTGAAAAAGTTTGAAAAAGTTAGTTTTACAAATAACTCTAAACAACGGCGTCACCTGAGCTCAGGAGAGGTTTTTTCTGTTTCCCTACATCCTGAAGAATAGATCTATGAGCATTTTGTTTTATTCTGATAGATTTCGATTTTTGGTACATTTAGGAGTACAGAAAAAAGTTTGAAAAAGTTTGAAAAAGTTAGTTTTACGAATAACTTCAAAACACGGCGTCACCTAGGGTTCCGACGGGTTTTTTCCGTTTCTATACATCCTAAAGAATAGATTTATGATCATTTTGTTTTATTCTGATTGATTTCGATTTTTGGTACATTTGGGAGTACAGAAAAAAGTTTGAAAAAGTTTGAAAAAGTTAGTTTTACGAATAACTTCAAAACACGGCGTCCTCTGAGCTCAGGAGGGGTTTTTTCCGTTTCTCTACATCCTAAAGAATAGATCTATCAGCATTTTGTTTTATTCTGATTGATTTCGATTTTTGGTACATTTGGGAGTACAGAAAAAAGTTTGAAAAAGTTTGAAAAAGTTAGTTTTTCGAATAACTCTAAACAACGGCGTCACCTGAGGTTCCGACGGGTTTTTTCCGTTTCTCTACTTCCTAAAGAATAGATCTATGTGTATTTTGTTTTATTCTGATATATTTCGATTTTTGGTACATTTGGGAGTACAGAAAAAAGTTTGAAAAAGTTTGAAAAAGTTAGTTTTACGAATAACTTCAAAACACGGCGTCCTCTGAGCTCAGGAGGGGTTTTTTCCGTTTCTCTACATCCTAAAGAATAGATCTATGTGTATTTTGTTTTATTCTGATTGATTTCGATTTTTGGTACATTTGGGAGTACAGAAAAAAGTTTGAAAAAGTTTGAAAAAGTTAGTTTTTCGAATAACTCTAAACAACGGCGTCACCTGAGGTTCCGACGGGTTTTTTCCGTTTCTCTACTTCCTAAAGAATAGATCTATGATCATTTTGTTTTATTCTGATATATTTCGATTTTTGGTACATTTGGGAGTACAGAAAAAGGTTTGAAAAAGTTTGAAAAAGTTAGTTATACGAATAACTTCAAAACACGGCGTCCTCTGAGCTCAGGAGGGGTTTTTTCTGTTTCTCTACATCCTAAAGAATAGATCTATGTGTATTTTGTTTTATTCTGATAGATTTCGATTTTTGGTATATTTGGGAGTACAGAAAAAAGTTTGAAAAAGTTTGAAAAAGTTTGAAAAAGTTAGTTTTACGAATAACTTCAAAACACGGCGTCCTCTGAGCTCAGGAGGGGTTTTTTCCGTTTCTCTACATCCTAAAGAATAGATCTATGTGTATTTTGTTTTATTCTGATAGATTTCGATTTTTGGTACATTTGGGAGTACAGAAAAAAGTTTGAAAAAGTTTGAAAAAGTTTGAAAAAGTTCGGTTTACGGATAACTCTAAACAACGGCGTCACCTGAGCTCAG